>OZ024896.1:2552486-2987486 GCA_964017195.1 Siderastrea radians
CGCAGTTAACATAGATGAAACCGTAGTTTCACATCGCCTTCCATCAATCGGCCAGCCAGAGCCACTCCATTCAAAAACAGGTTCGGACCATTGAAATGAAATTTCATCTTGATTTCTATGCCAGGCACCAACAGTTTGCCGGTGTGAAAGACTTCCAAGTGTGGGGTAAACACCAGACTGTGGGTAAGACCTCCAGCATACTTCCCCACTTCAGCTACCATGGCGGCCAAGGCCCCTTTGTGATTGGCACTGAGAGCGTTATAGGCGGCATTAGGTGTGCCATAGTCTGTGTTGGTGGCGGTCCATTGGGGTGGGGAATCCACTTGATTGAACCATCCTTGGGGTCCTAACACGGTCTTGCCATCTTCTCGGTCATAATTCAACAAGGTTTCCAGGTAAGCCTTGTAATGATAGGTGTCGGATTGAGGACTGATCAACGTGCCATTCAACTGCAAGTCAATTTGTTTGATGATGGAATGGGCCAAATTATTGACGGGCCACAATTTCTGATTGGCCACCAAGTTATCGTTCGTACTCTTTTGCAATCTCAATTCCATGGTAAAGTAACTGCGTCCCAAGTCCACAAAATCGTCCAACCCCGGAATGATGAATTCCATGGGATTGATACCCGTGGTGGTGGGTTGGATGATGACCATGCGATAGGCATTGATGCTAATGTCGGTCGGTGGCACCTTGAAAATCCGTAACGCGGGGTTCACGGTCCCTTCGGAACGCGGGTGAGCGGGGGCAGCCCCTTCAGAGTAGGTAGGGGTTGCCACGCGTGACATCACATTCGGCATGGTTAACGTCGTCGTCGTCGTCGTCGAGTAGTGGTACCCCGTCGTCGTCGTGAGGGGTTTTTATAGCGTCGTCGTCGTCGTGCCAAGCGTTGTCTCAAATCAAACCCGGGTACTCTCATCACCTCGGGACTCAACCAGCCACCACGTTGTCGTCGCATGAGTTTCCAAAAAGGAAACAGACCTCCCCATTGAGACAAACCTCGATCACTACGAATCCGTCGAGGTCGGGAATGCACGGGTTCCATTTTACACTCCAAAAATATCTCGCGCACGTTTGGTTTGTTTGGGAAACAAAGCACTGGCCACACACACGGCTTCTTTCACGTTCTTATTGCTCAAAGCTTTCTTGGCTCGTTTGGTGATTTCTTTTTTGATGACTTGTTCGGCTTTGCGTTTGACACCTCGTGTGAAGCCTGTTTCCAATCCTCTCTTTATTTTACTAGGCAGTTTTAAAGGATTTCGCGTCCTTTTAAGGCCTTGGAAACCCCCACGCAAGAGATCCGTCATCAACCCTTTGCCATGTTGATCATACCACTCGTCTGTCCGAAATCGTGTCAAACTTCCCCCACGCATCGTGCTGTAGTCTTCACGCGTTACCAAGGATCACGTTTTGTTTTTGTCACAGGACTCGTCTCTTTTTATACCGTCATCGTCTTCTTTTCCGAAAAGCTGCTTCCAACCCTTTTTTGGCACCGTAACTCGCCGCACCACCCGCTGCGCCCAACGCCACGGCTTTCCCTCCAGCGATCAAGGCTGGAATAAGCGCAGCAAGTGGCAATAAACCCCCTCGTTGCCTTCTTCTTCGTCTCCTTCGACGCACTCTTGTCTTGGGCATCTTTGTTGTGATTGGACACTCCCTTGTCAAGACCTCCCTTATTCATGTCTTTTTGAAGTGCAACGTGACAATGGTATGGCCTTCACCAAACTTGACCAAGTCTCCTCCGGTACCAATCGTTTCAGCCACTTGAACGTGAATAATTTCCACCACCTCGTTACGAAGAGACATGTATTGAATGTGCAACGGTTCAAAGTACAGGGTGCCCCGTCCTTGCCGCTTGTATTGGATTTCACGCAACAAATCGGTCACGCGATTGCCCACCATCATACTGCCTGCCACGTCGGAGTACACGTGCAACGATCGTGTGGGTTCACCCACCACCGCACGAAACGCCACATTCAAGTTCGTGAAACGCCACCCACAACTCATACTCAATCGTAAATAATCCGGCATAAACGAACGCACCATCCAAAAGACCGGGTTGCTCTGATCGTCGTTCACATCGTTCCAATCGTTGTCAACGGGTTTTGTCATGTTGGGGATTTGATCCCCCATGAATTCTTGCTGTAAGTTAGGACCCAAAATCAACCCAGTGCTAATTTTACGTAACCATCCCATCTTGAGAGCCAACTTGGTGTAGATGTACAGGGCTGGCGTGTCAGTTTTGCAATGGCAGACATTCGTGTTGTCAATGAGCAGATCCTCGCCTTCCCAACGAAACTTGACGTACATGTGTTTGCCTTGATCGTTGACAAACCGCCCACCTTGAATCGCCGTTTCCTTGCGTCTTTGTTCCAAGTGAGCAATGGCGGCTTTCATGAAACTCACGCCATCCACCACCCAATCCAAATCTTTCACGTCATTGATGAGGGTTCGCGCGCTGTCATTTCGCGAGACCATTTCCCCGTCTTTTCCACCCGGTTTGGGTCCCAGGACGTCGAGATGATGTACCCATCTTTTTTCACCAACTCGTACAAATTGACGCAAGCATCCGGTAAGGAAATGGCACTCAACCCCACTTGCCATCCACCTCCCGTGAGCTGTAACGGTTGAGGTAAACGAATCTTGAAGGAATTAGCTTGGTTGTTGGGAAATTCACGTCGGTTGGCATGACTGGGTAACGTCACGTAGAACGACATTTTCTGTCTTCTTCTTCACACCACGACCTCCCTTTTAAAGTGGAGGGTTAGGAGGGTATGTCCTTCGCCAAATTGCGCCAGATCCCCATTGGTTTCGGCCACCTGGGTTTCCACGATTTCCACCACTTCATTGCGTACCGGGACATATTGAATATGTCGAGGTTCAAAGTGAGTGGTATTTTGAGGCTGGTACTTGATTGCTCGTAAGAGATCTGTGATGCGACCCCCTACCATACTGCTGGTCCCTACATCACAATACACGTGCAAAGGACGCGTGGAGGGAAATTCCCACGAGGGACGAAAGGTGTTGTTGACATTCACAAACCGCCAATTACATGACATACTCAACACCATATAATCCCCATCCACTTTCCAAAAGGCGGGCTTGTTGCTGCCATCCAGGACATCGGACGGGGTGGGAATGGAGTCCGAATGAAATTCTTGTAATATATTGGGACCCAATCGATACACGCCCGTCGACACTTGCTCAATCTATCCCATTTTCAGGGCCAAGGTTTTGCCCCATAACACGCGTGCCACTTGAACTTTGTAATCCACATTGACGGTATTCAACAGCAAATCCCCTTCTGAGGTCCATTCAAAGGTCGGGTACAATTTCACGCCATTGTCCTCTGCCCATTTGTTGAGGGGTTGGGTTTGTTTCGCACGGCTTTGCTCGTAACGGTACACCAGTTGATGAAAACAGTGCGATCCCGTCGACGAGGACAATTGCTCACTCATATCTCGTCCGTAGACAAAGAGTTCGCGACGTTCATGCCACCAGCGATCGTTCCCTTGATCGTCTTTGGAATACACCCGTTCGTGCCATCGTACGTACAACAGAGGATGGGAATCGCCCACTCCTCCTTCTTCCGCTACCACTGGAATGGTGGGTAAGGATAAACTCACCATGCCCACCATCCATCCTCGTCCCATAAATCGGATGGGTTTAGGCAATCGGTTTCTGAAATGATGACTCTTGTTCCCAGGAAACTCTTTGGTACTAGCATGACTCATCAACGTCACGTAAAACGAAGAGTTGGGCACCAACGTCATTTTAGTCGCGTCGTCGTCTTTTGGGTGGGCTTGTCTCTTTCTTTTTCTGGGGTGGCTTGGGTGGGCTTGTCTCTTTCCTCTTGGGTGGTTGGAGAGACGTCACGTCTTGACTAGCAAACCAACTATTGTACTTGTCTGGCCACCCTTTCCACTTGACCAACCAACGATCTTTTTGTCGCTTAAGTACCTTTTCGATGCGAAACACCTCGGACACATGGACGTTTTGTAAATCCTCCTCATAAAACGTGCCTTGGACGGGGGTATCATCCCATTCGTGAATCTTATACGTGGGCACGGGTCCTGGGACCACACGGTGCACGACAAACACTTGTTCGGCCCAACCAGGTAAATAGCCTTTGGCAAACGTACGATGAATCTTATTGAGACGTACACGATCTCCAACTTTGAATTTGGGGTTTTTCTTGCCTTTCAACCGTTGGCCGTACAATCGTTTCCACACAGCTTCTTCGTTGTCCCACGTCACGTGTTGAGGGGCCATGCCAATACTTCGATGACGTGTGGCATTATACCCTTGCACCAACTCGGGTAAGACATCGTCAAGTTTCAAGGTGTTGGCAGCGGTAAAATAACGGTACAAACGTTCTTTCAAGGTCCGGTTAAATCGTTCCACTACACTGGCTTTAGCATCCCCTTCGGTGGAAAAATATTGAATGCCTTGCTCGTCGAGCCATCGTTGAAAGGTCCGGTTATAAAATTCTTTCCCTCGATCCGTTTGCAATCGATTGGGTTGACGTCGTTGTTTCAAAATCTTCTCAAAGGCATGGACCAACGCCACCCCGGTTTTGTCTTTCAACGGTTGTACCCACGCGTACTTGGACAACACATCCAACCCCGTCAGTAAATATCGTATGCCCCGATTATACTTGGACAACGGTTGCACTTCCACTAAATCTGCCACCCATTGATCATCTAAACCTCCTACGATCACGGGTACGGTGGGAAAACGACGACGTCGCGGTTTATGTAAAGTATAGGCCAAATCCCGTTCCAAGACCCATTGGGCTTTTTTCAAGGGGAGACGATGGGCTTTGGCAAACCGTTGCACACCTCCTAAACTGCCGGGGGTTCGAGGATCGTGGTCACGATTCAACCATTGTTGGGACACATCGACCTTTTTCTTTCGAGGGGCCATACTTTCTGGCCTTCATCCCATAAGGTCGGTATGGTGGGGACAGTGTCGGGATGTGCCTTTTGAATGATTCGATACCATCGCCACGCGTAAGGATGGGCTTTTAACCATAAGACAAACACCACCCATCGATACAAGTTGCGGTTCACGTGGGTTTCTTCAAAGAGGTGGAGAGGATGCGTGACCTCGGGACAAGGGGGTATGGGGATTTTGGCACCGGGTTGGTGATCATATAACACTTGGCAAAGGGTTTGATGGCATTGCCATTGCACCAGGGACAAGAGACCCCCATAACACATCCGCACAGACTCCATGGTTACACACTAAATAAAAAAATTTATTCGTTCTCTTATTTAAAAAGACCTAGACGTCCACAAGTGATTGTCTCTAGACCTTTCTGCCAGTTCTCAACACTGTCACTGTACTTGGGGGGCGGTGGAGCCGGGGCTACCATCATTTCTTGACGGTTCTTGAGATCTTGAATTTCTCGCAACAATTGTTTCTCATAGTCTGTCAGGGACCGTTCTCGTTCCACATCCTCTTTCCTTCTGACTTGAGGTGGAGGAGCTGGGATGTCATAGCCCCTCTTGGGATACCCTTGAGCATCACGGCTGGGTAAAAGCGGTTCAGCGAGTGGATCGGCTTTTTTGGGGGGATGGTCATGAAACCAACTCCAGTACTTGGGACCCAAGGGTTGATCGGCCCACCGGAAGAAGCCACACTTTTTCTTGGAACAGGTCACATACAATCGATCGGGGTTCTGGGTAGAATGACTTTGTTGAAGCGTGGCGGGTTCACGGCAAAAGCATTGCAAACAACGCCACATGTCCAACACTTCTGAATGAGGTTGACTTTACACGGCTTTCATATACTCCAGGGCTTGATCTTGTCCACAAAACAGCAAACACGGTTGCATGGGACATTTCACATACTTCCATCCCTTTTGAGATTGACGGGCCTCCAAACGCACATCATGGCAAGGGCATACCATATAGTCCACCGAACTGGGAAGAATGAGGTCTTGGGCTTTGTCATACACGGTCGTCAATGTGAATTGAGGTGATGGTGGTGGTGGAGGTGTAGATTGCTCCACCATGTCATTCAATTCTTTCATCATGTCTTCCACCGCAGCTCGGGTGTCTTCCACGACCTCGCGCACCACAGGATCACAGTCCACATTCTCTTTCTCCTTCTTTTTCTTCCCCGCCGGGTGTACCCTTTGGGACGATTTTCTCTTCCGATCGACGGACATCGTGCTCAAGGTTATTTTTTCACCCACCCCATGCCTTTTTATACCCATGACCCTTGCATCTCATTGGCCAGCTTATTCAATACATATAAGGTCCTCTCATCTTCCCATTGGTCAGCTTTTGCCTATCCAAATAAGGACCTCTTGTCTTCCCATTGGTCAGCTTTTCCCTATCCATAGTTAGTCCTCTCGTCTTCCCATTGGTATGTTGTCCCTATTTAAGACGGTCCCTTGGTCCCTGAGTCGTCATTCTCAAAGCATGCCCCCCAAAATCGACATGATCGGAGAACAAGATCTCGATGCCTTGGAACTCCAGGTTGGCTATGGCCATGTGGTGTACACCGGGGGAGCCAGAGGCACTGACGAACTCGTCGAACAAATGGCCAAACAGTTTGGGATGCAAGTAGAAGTCCTAGTCCCCCCGAACCGTCCTCGAGCTACCTTTATCACCCCTTCCACCGTGGAAGTCTTCATGCTGGCCAATCCACATCTTCACCAGGCGGCTGAGAAACTAGGGAAATGAATGCCCAGTCATTTTTACACCCTGCAATTGCTGCAACGCAATTATCAAATTGCCAAAAAAGCAAATACGATCTATGCGTTTGGCATCTTGGAACAGGATCATAAACGCGTGAAAGGAGGCACCGGTTAGACCGTGCAATTGGCCATGGATCAAGGCAAACCCGTCTACCTCTTTGATATACCCACTCAATCATGGTACCGCTCGGACCATTACTACCAAGTCAACGAGAATGCCGCCACCCTGGTCACTGGCAGTCAATTTGTCCCTTGGGGCCCCAAAAAGCCGACCCTTCATCAGAGCAGTGCTATCGTGGGATCCCGTGATGTGGACGACAAAACCCGAGCCGAAATTCAAGCCTTATTCAATCGCACGTTCTGTCTACCCGAGAACATTGATCAATTACGCCTGGAGCTCGAAGACTTTCATTTGTAATTTTTAGTTTTTTACTTTTTGAATGGACCATAGCTTTTCTTTTCATTTTTTCAGTTTTTATTTTTCAAACTGTACATAGCTTTTTCGATTTTTTAGTTTTTATTTTTTCAATTTTTTAGTTTTTTCCAATTGTAAACTTTTTTTAATTAAAAATAAAAAAGATCACAACACTGAGTTTGCACTATGGTCATAAATAATGTCTCTTGACTCACAGAAGCCTTGACTCACAATAAAAAAAACAAAATGTTCAAAGTTCAAAGAAATAAAACACGTCGCACTTGGTTTGCCCGCTCCCGTCTTCTCTCCCGCTCCTCCCGCCGCCGCTGCTCTCGTACCCACTCCATGTCACCAAAATAAACACGAATTCTTTGCCATTGGCGGCCCGCATGCACATTTGGCAAATGATTGGCCAGATCATTGTCCATTTCATGGAAATGGTCGAGGGTCATGGGCCACCGACGTTCAAAGTTCGACCAAATGCGGTGCTGGTCCACCCAAGGAATAATCCTCCGAACCAGGGTGCCCAGCAAGGCTTCCACGATCTCGGGATGTGGTCGGCCCTCACGCTCGCCATTCTCTGTCCACACCATGCACCGCAAAAACAACTCGAAAAATGCCCCACGCGCTGCCGGGTTAAAGGACGCCAGGTTTGTTCTCCCCTTTCATTCATCTCTCTCGTCTGACGTTCCACCGCCGTGCGCTCGGGTCGCACCCTCCTTCGCAACACCTCTTCACCTCCAACGTTCACAGCACTGGCTAAGGAGCCCAAGGGCTTTCTTGATTGAACCATTTTTTCTTTTCCTCAACTAACATAAGTCACTCAGGACGAACTCAACGCTAGGAGTGACGTCCTGGGGCCTCGCTTGACCTATATACCCTCATCCACGCAATGCATCATGGGCTATCTAAGGAGGGGGGAGGGGGTCCCCCACCCCTTCCCTCCCAAAGCATCATGGGTCTTCCCTCTCATTGGTTCCTTACCCTCTCACGTGACCCCATTGTTTCTCTATAAAAAACCACCGTCCCATTCCATGTTTCACACTCATGGATGATCCAGAGATTAGTCCAGAAGCCCAACAAGTGATTGATCGTCTACGAGCCTTGTTGAGTCAACTCGAAAAAGATTTGGAGGAGATCCGCTTCAAAGCTTCTTATTTGAACTGCTTCGCCTTCACAGTGACAAACACCTCAGTCGTAACGAATTGTGTTTATTAACCTTGAAAAACTTCTACCAGTGGTGAATGGGCGACAAAGCCAAAGCCGACAAGATCAGTCCTGAAGCCGTGCAAATCCTACAACGTTTAGGAGACGTCCGAAAACAAATCCTCGACCTGATCCAACCCTTACGCTACCAACTCACTTACCAAGAATTGTGCCGACTCCGCCTCGAAGGTATCATCACCCCCACCGAATTTCAGCTCTTGACCAATCCACTCTTTGATCCTTTCGCCTGATAGCTCAATCCAAACCATGTGTGATCTGTTTGACACCTGTCACCAATTATGCCACGTTGAGGTGTTGTGGTCAACCTTGTCGTTTCCTCCGAGATCCGTATGATAACCGCAAAACCCTCTACTTTCTGGGTCACACCAAAAGCCAAACCATTTCACGCATGAAAACCTGTATCAGCTTCTCGTAAGAGGACCCCATGTGGTGTCCCGATTGGACTTTGGCCTCGTTTTTTTCTCACTTGTTGTCAAAAATTGGAATGAAAAACCAATAAAACATGTTCCATGGCAGTTCCTGTGTTGTTTTATCTGATCTGAGCCCGCGATCCTTTTTTGACAACTGGTCAGCGGTTTCCCACCCTAGCCAGAGGCCTATTCTGATAAGTCATGTAAGCGTCACGAAGTGTCCTCTTGATCTGAGCCCGCGATCCTTTTTCCCTCCTGGTCTGCTGGTAGGCGAAATAACCCAAGTCATGCGCATGCGTATTTTTTTTTGTACCACAAGCTTAGGAGGATCTTTCTCTTGTCATATATAAACAAACCTGTTTTCCAGTACTAAGTGTCCGCCATCTTGGATTTACCTATACGGTTGCTATGCAAGAGCGTCTTGACCTTTGAACCCTCTTGACCCCCTCTTGTTGCTAGGGAGGCGCGTGATACCCATGAGCCTTTGCCACCCCATTTTCCATTCACCAATCATAAGCCAGGATTTAGGGTCATGTGATCGCCCTCGACCAATCAAATCGCTCGCATCCAAACGAGGCAAACTTCCCCCTATGGGCCTACATTACTACTGAAATTGGTTGAAAACGGATGAACCTCGCTCTTGTGACGCCTATAAGATATATATGTTATTTACCGGCCGGGAGGTCCGTATAGGGAAAAACTGTGCCCGCGGTCTTGAGTACGGCCCGAGGCCGCAGGCCGAGGGCCGTACTCAAGACCAAGGGCACAGTTTTTCCCTATACGGACCGACCTAGGCAGGTAAATAACATTTTTATTTTTTTCCCAACATTTGCGAGTTTGCAGATCAATCTTGAAAGGTTATCAGAACGCGCGAAAGTTTCACTGAGTCAGATGGCAGGAAACCGTGGAGCGAATGTAATCATAAACACTTCAAACTTTTTTAAAACTTAAGTGTAATATTTTCGACTAGAAACTACCGCGTATCGACACGGAAAAGGTTGTTTTTCAAGAACAGACACGCACATGGAAAATCCTGCCCGACAGGGGGATAAACAACCCAATTAAATACTTATAATTAAGCTTAAGCTTACTATAAACAAAACCAAAGGACTCAATCGTTAGGACAGGTTTAATTGCCCTTGCCTAAAAAATGAAAGAGAATAATACTTCGAAAAACATTTCTGTTTTGCCTAATTACTTTCTTTTTATGTTTTGCTTCGTACCTGTAAACGTAGGTGCTGTTTCTTTGGATATAAACAATTTAATTATTTAGGGAAATCGTTCGGTTTGATCTCAGTTTTAACCAAAGCGAACGGTGCGCTGGCTTTTAAGCTTATCTTCATTTAAGCTTACGACAGTTGAAAAAGCAAAATTCCAGTTTAAGCCTGCACAATTTCTTAAATGAAAATATACCGAACCTCGTTAATTTAAGAAAAAAAAACTGAAAAAGGAAGTCATTAAAGTAAATATCGGAGTCAAAAGGCATTGTGGCGATCGCAATTTAAAAACTAAAACTGCTGTGTTAAGTGAATTCAACAACAAACTCACCAACCGCCGTGCTAAGCTACACAAAATTAAAACGAGTACTTGCCTTTTGAAGGTATTTCAAGGTCTTTAATTCCCCTCCTTGTTGAACTTTCCATTTACAACACACACAAGAATTGTGACTTGCCAAAAAAGTCGCATCTTTGAGCCGTAAATAAAAAAATTCTCGAGTTCAACCGAGGTATGTTGTTTTTCAACTTTCATTCAATGGTCCATGACAAAACCGGTCCGGATAGGAAAAAACTGGACCGGCGGAACGCGCGTCAACAGCCAATCAAATTCAAGGATTCTGGATTCCGGACCGGAAAAATGCTTAAGAAAAAAATAATATGTTTTATTATGTTGTCTTTTGTCATTACCGTTAAAGATTTGCAAAAAAGACAGATTTTTTACTCAATAGCCGACTATTGAACCACAATAATGCTTTTTAATCTCATTATAGCTTACAGTTGACTAAAAGTAAATTTTTCATTTGATAATTAACAAATAAAAAAGCCAAAACCGTGCTTTGTTCTGTGATAAGGCACGCAAGGAAGTGAAGAGAGCACGAGTTTTCTTGAGTGTACTGGTCTCAACTAAGTGTGTTGTCAAAGTTTTGCATGCCGCATTAGTTAGGTATCAAAAAAGTTTGCTGGCGTTAAAAGTCGATGACGTAGACACAAAGCTTACAAGGACCTTGGCCCCTCACTTCAGGTTTCGGCCGGCAGGGCGGCTAATGGGACAATCATCTTTAAAATTTAAGTTGATACCTGTAATTAATGGATGGAACCCCACCTTGCCACCATTAATTTTTCTTCACCCAAAGAAAAGATAATAAAATAATTTTCTTGTCTTTGAGCCCCGTTTAACTGGCCACCCCGGTAATGGGGTGGGTAATGTTTTATGGCGCATCGATGGTCATCTTAGCATCTAACGTGGAGTCTGTTTTGCCAAAAGCCCATGTGCAAGGATCAAAAGGTAATATAGCTAGTTTTATTTCCGTAAAAATTTCCCTTTTTTACTATATATGTGAGAGAAAATATTGATTTTGATCATTTCATTTGTAAAAACCTGCGGTCTTGTCGCGTAGGCTTCAAACTTTGATTTGAAGTAGTTGTGTGTATCACTCGAAGTTCTAGTTCGATTCGTTCGTAAATAAAAGCCTGTTTCATAAGAAAACAACTATAATGACCCCCTTGGTAGCTTAGGAGTTGGAATTGAACACTTCAAAGTTTAGTTAAATAGGATTTAAACCTCAAAACATTAGGATGTTAAAAAGTTAGGTCTATGTGTTGAGAAAATTGCGTGTTGACGAGTATTAAATACATGACGTCACCTGCTGCTTTTCTCAAGGAGAGACAAGCCTACTTTTTGGGACTTCATTAATTAATGGGTGAAAAAAATTGTATCCCGCCTAAACCGTGTCGGGGGTGGTGTTCTAATAGCTGTATAGCACTCAGAAACTTAAACTACGTAACTTAACCCTTAAAACTCTCTCTTCACTCATAAGTTAATTTTTAAACAAGCCAAGCTGATAACTACACTTTTTATTGTAATTTTTGTGTTTAATAAAACAAACCTTGTCTGCATTGTTCTCTTGGTAGGTGACCCAGTCTGTGTTGTTAAGTGAAAAAAGCAACTTGTATTTTAGGGTCCATTCATCAGCATTTGGGTTTCCTTGAGTAGCTACAGCGCAGATAAAGAGCTTATATTGCAGGTCGACTTGTAGGTAGTCATTAGAGTTATCGATCGTACTTGCTGACCAGGCATTAACCCCATTCAGTCGAGCTTTTGAAGCTTCGTTTCCAGAACGTATTGACCAGGCTGAGAATTTACTCTCTGGAAAGGCGTAGCTGCTTGCCAGACCGAGTGCTTGAATTTGACATACTAAGGATGAAATTAACGGTTTGATAAGTTAAGCGAAAAGCCTAGAAAATGAAATTTGCCTTTGGTTTGAATTGAGTTGGGTGGCGGACAGTAAAGGCATGTGTTGCATATCACTAACAGAAAAACGTCTTCTTAGGACCGGTAAAGAACTTTATTATATATATAGCGAGACTTTTATACCGTAAACGTTGGAAATAGAATTCTATATTTGCTATTTTAACCACCTCTTATCAGTTTCTCGTTCTCTGATTGGTCGAGAGCCATGGGAGATGAGAGTCCATACCACAGCTCGCGTCATGAATGCTTGTCGCGAATGCTTGTGATCGATTTATTGTAGACTCGCACCGCGTAAAAAGAACTTTTTTCTGTGTCAAAATTGTTAATTTTAACAAAAAAAACCCACTATAATTGTTACAAAATTAAGAAAGAAAGAAAAAATGAGAAAAGAGATAACAGGGGAACAAGAATCGGTCACATGACTGAACGAAAAAGGCACCTAGCAGCGTTTACGGTATTTCCAAAGCTGAATGAATCAGTGAAACTGCTCCGAAGTGAACGAAGTTTTGGGGAAAGCATCTTCTAATTATTGGCTCTGAAATGTGATACATGTTTGATTTTCCTTGAAACAATGCTGTAATCATCTTTCAAAGCGGATTGCGGCTGTACGATTTCACCATATTAGCTGCGGGAGTTCAGTTGAACCGAACAAGTTTGTAATCTGTTCGCACAACGGCGCCATCATATGCCTGTTTGGTCGAACTGAAGACATAATTTGAACTTGAACGAGTAATTTCTATGCAGCTCAGAAGCAAGATTACTGTTGTGAGGAACGGCAGAATTCACCATCTTAGCTTGTTAAACGCAAAGCACAGACGCAGTTGTTCTCAGTTTGGAGGTTGCAGACGGAATGGTAAAAACAACTCTCAAACAACTGGGAAAGCAATTCCACTCCTTTTGCATGGCCTCCGATTTGTATCTGAACATTTGCAGCTCTTGGAACACAGAGCTACAACGAGTGCAGGTAAACCAGTGTCAGTTTTGCGTGGTATAGCCGAAAAAAATGTCGCCCTTTCGTCTTTCTTGGTAGTTTGTTCAGTGCTTGCTTAGATTCATTCTTGATTTTCGTACTGACTCGCAATATATGTGTGACAGTTTTAATTCAATGCTTCTGTGTCATTTCACGGTGTTTTATTTTATGTCTTGTCTTGATATTTCGGAGTGGAAGGCCTTCCTGATCTGATGAAACCTACCATTCAGCAAAATTTTAATCATCGACGCGACGATAAAAGAAATTATAAATTGTAAACACAACGCTAAATGCTGAAATTGCTATTTTTTGTCTGTGGTAAAAAATAAGTTGCAGACTCCGTCGGCTACTCCTCGGGAGTCCACATCATTTTGACGGCTAGATGACGAAAATCGTGGGAAATAAGAGGCCATACCACGGAAAACTGTTTAATTTGTTAAATTTCACGTGTAAAGAAAGCGATACGTCCAATCAGCTTCGCGTACAGCTTTCTTCACATGTGAAAAATATAACCAATCAGCATCTTGGGTGGAATCACCCAGCCAATCAGAGCAAAGCACTCAAATGGCTTCCGAGACTCGCAGTTTAAAAAACAGCGCCAGATCGAAGTTTGTGTTTCGAAAACATGGCTTTGGCTTCACGTTTTGTTCCTCTGGAATTGCCGTTAGATGAGTTTATTGAGGAGAAATCAAACAAAAATACGCTGAGTAAAGCAACCAGGGACGTCTCCTTGCTCAAAGAATTTTTAAGAGCGAAAGAATTCGATAAAGAGATTGAAAACTTTGGAGCGAAGGAGCTCGATGAAGTACGGTCTGTATTTATCGTGGAAGTTAAAAAAAAGGACGGAGGAGAATACGAGCCAATAACATTGAGGTCGTTCATTTCAAGCTTTGACGGCTATTTACGAAGGAAGGGCTATCCCACAACCATCATAAACGGACAGGAGTGCAGAAAAACTGGAGAAACATTAGTTGCAAAGCAGAAGGAATTGAAAAAGGCTGACAAAGGAAACACGTCAAAAGCGGCCCGAGCTCTGACTGACGACGAGGTCGATATTCTTTACGGCAAAAACCTTTTGGGTCTTTCGTCTCCGGAGTCCTTATTAAACACTTTATGGTTGAACAACACCCAGCACTTTGGCCTGAGAGGATACCAAGAGCATAGAGATATGACGTGGGGTGACATTCAACTAAAAACCAGTGCAGATGGAGTCGAATTTCTCGAATATACCAAGCGAAAAGCAAAAACAAGAACCGGTGCCGAACCCAAAGATATTCGCGCAGTTAAACCAAAAATGTTTTCTGTCCCAGGCAGTGACAGAAATCCTGTACAAGCCTATCACCTGTATGCTTCCAAAAGACAAGAGCAAATGAAGTCAGACGACAGCCCGTTTTACTTGGCCATAAACTACACCAGAGTGGCCAATTCCTCAAAACCCTGGTACAAGGCAGCACTGATGGGCTCCAACAAATTAAATTCACTCATGAAAACCATGGCTGAAAAAGCTGGTTTGAATGCAGAAAACTGACCAACCACAGTGCCCGGAAGCGAATGATCCAGAAGCTAAACGACCACGAGGTACCTCCGACTCATATTATGCAAATCTCTGGGCGTAAAAACGTTCAGAACCTCAATAATTACAGCTCAGTTTCGTAAAAACAGCAGCAGGATAAATCCAACATCATGAGAGCTAGCACTTCAGCTTCAGGATCGCTGGCCATTCAAGAAACCGAAGGAGTCAGTTTGTAGACGGAAAACCAGCAATCGCCTCAGCAAGCATTATCTCTTTTCCAAATTGCCAACATACAAGGAGGAACATTTAACATTTCGATAAACAGTGTAAGTCAACAGAGTCCAAATTTGTCTTTGCACAGCGCGAAGCGCCGCCATTACATGATTGAATCAGACAGTGATTAGGGATAAGCAAAAAGATACTACTTTTTGTATTTGCCAATTCACGTGCATTTTTTATTTTTATAAAAGGAGCTTAATATCTCAACTTTATTCCGGATTTAAAGCCGGTTTTTATTACTCCCGGTCATTTACATCAGTCTTGAGCTGTTTGCGTATATAAGCCGTTATGGTGCAGAGAGAGATAAATAAAACTGATTTGAAAGCTATGCTTAATTCTCGCTATATATGTATAATAAATAAATTACAGCATAGAAAGTGCTTTGTACGGATTTTTATTCACTCGTTGCAAAACTTTGGAAAACTCACTCGCTGGCTGCGCTCACTCGTTCGTTTTCCAAAGTATTGCAACTCGTGAATAAAATCCGTACGTCGCACTTTCTGTGAAGTAATCTGTATATGTTATTTCGCATCTCTCTAAAGCAAGAAGAAAATATATGAGAAGAAGAAAATAATTTTTATCGTGTTTCTAATTTCGAATAATTTTTAACCTCAGGCTACTAAATAATAATAATAATAACAATCTTTTATTAGGAAGCTCCATCACTAAAAGTGGTTTACATAGAGGTCCTAATACAATTGGCTCTCGATAATTCGAGCCTAAAAGGGAAATAAATACTTACAGGTTTAAGTTATCAGGGGATGGGATTCCAACTAGCACCACCTATCACATGTATTTTCACAGGAAGAACTGACATGTTTTGTGTTACACAACACTGAGAAACTAAAGAAATTGACACATACTGCTTAAGAAACTATAACAAAAATAACCTGAGGGGAAGGTTTGAGTTATCAAGGGTAAACTTACAGCAAATGTATGAAGCAAATCCAAGGAAAATCAGTTCCAGTTCGAGCTTGAGCGAGTTACGAGTTACCGAGGGCTCCAGTTACCGGGAGTTAACTGTATACAAAGCACTACATCATCTCTTTTAACCGACACTACTCTACTGAGGGCCTCTTCATATGAGCCCGGTTTCCGAGATCTCGCCTCACTCCTATTTCCTTTGTAAAAATTGCGATGTGTTCATATGAGAAGGCGGGCCAGCCCGGTTACCGAGATCTTGGTTTCTACAACCGAGATCTCGGCAACCGGGATGAAAATTTTCCCATATGAACACTCCAGCCCGGTTACCGGGATGAAAATGTTTTTGACAAATTAGCTTCGCTTTCGAAACTGGGCGGCCAAAATAGCATAATTTTGCCGTGTGTGCATTTCCACTTCAAAAGTATTCGAATTAGCTTTATTAGTAAAGTTACAAGAGTCGGCAAAGCTATGATAGTCGCGAACAATACTTGTTAATGTTGCGCCATTTTGGTTTTGTTTCTTGAATTTCATCCCGGTAACCGGGCTGAAATTTCCCATATGAACAGACGACAAAATTCATCCCGGTAACCGAGCCAGCCCGGTTACCGGGATCATATGAAGAGGCCCTGAGAGCTTAGCAAACCTCCCAATGCGGTGTTAACTATTTGTTTTGACATTACCTCAGAACGTTTTCACGAGAAACAACTGCACGCGCTAAGAATCTTTTTTGGCCGCAATACTTGCGGAATCAACCCAAAAAAGCTATAAATCCCTTAACATCTCGCTTCTAAGAATCCCACTTGGCATAATTTTTACAACCTTCGTCACGAGACGTAGTTTGTGAACTTTGTTTGAAGAAACTAGGTGTGGACGTGCAGCAGAAACCATGGGGTGCAATTGTAAATTTTTTGCGTTGATCGCACGCGCCACATTGCATCAGCGCGCTCTCAATTAGAAGACATTTCACAGTGTGCTCCCATGGTTAAGTAATCAGAGCGCTCGTTTCACTTGAGTTTTGTCATAATATTCACCCGAGTTGACAATCGCACATGGACGAATAATTTTTTTCGTCATCGGCCAAGTGATTTCAATCGGGAAACAAGGAAATGAATCAGTGTAACATTGTCACCCTGCTTACCGTGTATAACTCCGTTATTGTTGTTCAAATTGAGGGAATGAATTATGGCTCTGACAAGAGAGTCTTTGAGCGATTTGTCCCCCTCATAAGCGACAGTATCAGTGTAAGAGAATGTTTCCTTTCTCAGTTTTCAGTGCGAGTATGGCCAGTAAGACCGGTTTTGGAAATCTGAGTGGTTTCCTCCTTCAGTTGCTTTGGTGCTCAAGTAAGCGTGAGCTTAGGTGTGACCAAATGATCACAGAGTTGCTGTTTATATAGTGCAGCGTGCGCGTCATGTTAATTGAGTGACCAATTAAAAGCAAGAGAATTTCAATCCGTTACGCCAGAGCGTTGTTTGGCGTGGTTTTATTGTTCGCAAAAAACAGTAGACGCCAATGCGTATGCAGAAGTGGATCAACCAGCAAAATGCTAAGTGATGGTCGAAAAAAAACTCGCAAAAGGATTAGGATTATCGTTGCTACTAATAATTGCTATCGTGTTTCTCATTTTTGTATGACAAGCCCCCGCATCACCTCTCTCAGCCTATACTATTTTTCGATACTTTATTGAGTGCTTAGCAACCTCCCAACTGCGGTGTTAACTTTTTGTTTTTTTTATGACGTTACCTCAGGAAGTTTTCATGTGACAAATGCGCGCTAAGAATTTTTTGTTTAACGCCAAATTTACGTGCGCAAAATTATAAAAAAATAGAGATCCCTTTAACATCTGACTTCTAGGAATCCCACGTGGCGCAATTTTTACAATCTTCATCACGAGAAGGTTAAGTCTTCTTGTAGTTTGCAAACTTTACTTGAAGGAACTATTTTTTAAAAATTAATTAACAAGGCTACAACCTCTTTACAATGTTACGATAAATTTAACACCAAACAAAGTACGGACACGATTAATTTACAAATCTCTTAACGATATTACAATAATTTTACAATTTTGAAACGGAAAAAAGGTGTAAAGATTTAACTAATTACAAAACTGATCAGGGGAAACCCACACAACATATTTTTCGTTACAAATTTAGGCCATTTCCTGTGAAATTGGTGTAATTTTGTTGCTTTTAGCGCAAATAAATTTTTCTGTTTCGTATTTAATGTTAACTTTGGTCTGAAAACCATATATATTGGGAAGAACTTTGTTTTTCCTGCATTCCCATAGATGTGGTTTACCAACAAGTAAAAGATAATTCAACAAAAACGTCTGGCATGCTTAGCTGAACGCGATGTCTTGTTAGGGAAAAGAAATAAGATTTAAAATAGGTCCAAAATTATTCCGAAAGAGGACAATGAAACATGAGGTGGTATAGAGTTTCTTGTTCATGTCTGCAGAAAGAACACCTTTCATCTTCAATAAAACCTATCTTGTATAGACTAGTGTTAGTAAATAGAATAGCGTTTAGAGCTTTGTATTGAAAGGCTTTTGACACAATTAATTGCAGATGTGGAATACGTTTTATAAAAGACTGTTTTGTGTTATTTTTTCGGATTTCCTGGTCGTTCCAAACGATGCAGCGCCATTCTTGTTCTACCGAAGTAGTGTAGTACATGTACTTGGCGGCACTAGCTCATGGCATATATACGCTGCTCTCATATTGCTGATCTCGCCAAGTACTTCTTCTTGTCTCTTATATTTTAGTAAATATTTTTATTTCCGTAGGCAAATGAGGTTTTTCATTTTGATGGATATACCTTTTATCATCAAAACAACTCAGAGATATTTTATTAAGATCGTAGCTCCCAAGTTGATGTTTGATAGATCTGATAATTTTCATTTGATGATATATCTGCTCATTATTGAATAAAGTATTTTTATAATCCTCATGTTTCATCTCTTTATTTATTACAACTTTTTTTTAATTCCTTTTGCTGTTCTAGCTTCTTTATCATTATCTTTTACATGAGAGTACATCTTACTTTTTAATCTAACGAATTCTTTGATTGGAGTTCCACAAGCTTCATCTTTAAATTTACCGATTACTTTTTTGTTCTCCTTATTAAAGAATGCGCTGTCTTCTGGATAGTCACTAAAATCGAATTTATTTTTATCAGCATAAAAATCTTTATACGCGGTTTCGATTTCATAACATAGACTATCTGTATCTGTGAAAAGTAGCTTAGCATTTTTTCCACAATTTTTTAAATATAATTGTAGTGGAGATTATACATTAAAGTTTTTGATAGATCTAGAATGCACATACCAATGTAAGCAAGTCGATTTAGTGTTAGCTTTTCTTTTATTTTATGAGCAGCCACCAAATCTTCATTTGTTGGCTTGGAAACTAATTTGTTTAGTTTTTTTTATCTGTTACAAGTATAACATCTACACGCTTTCCGATATTTTCCATAGTCTTTCCGAAAACTGCGTTATTCATTAGCTTGAAGAAATCTTTTTCAAAACTATTTTTTGCATTAGTTCTTTTCTGTGTACTGAAGTCTATATACTCCTTTAACCAAGATGACTGACTGAATTCTAAAACTCTGTAATTTTTTTTGATTTTCACATATTTTTCTTCGTTAGATAATGTTGGTATTAGTTTATGAACTTGACCTATACTGATATTATATTTTTCTCTAATGTTTTCAAAATATGGTGACAACATACTTTTTGTTACTTTAATTTTTTCTGCTGCAAGTGGATAGTCATTTGATGATTATGTAATTTTTCTGGATATTCTAAGTCTACTTCAAGGATAATTCCTTTTGAGCTATCATTTTTGTATTCAGACAGGTTCAAGTCATTGATTTTCTCTTCAGTTAACCATTGAAAGCCTCCTGTCGGTAGATACTGACTCATAGCCCAGCCATACAGATTATTAGCATCTAAATACATGATATATTTTGTTGGCTCATTTTTAACGTAATTTTTCATGTATTTATTATTTGCTTTTGCATATCTGTTAGCAATATAGGAAATTCCACCTCTTAGACCTTTTTCAATAAATTGGAACATATCGATATCAGTCAACAGTTCTAGTTTTATATTAGTCATTTTCAACATTGCATCCCAAGATAGTCCTGGAGATGTGAAATAGTTACATGGATCTAATTTGTAGTACTGTAAGTATGTTTTTCTAAAATTTTCGAAAACATCAGCTAATAGTAGTACATCAGATCCTAAGTACAGATCGTGATAATCACCCATCGATCTTAATTTGAAAGTTTTCCAGACACTTTGAGCATGTTGATATTGCTCATCTGTAATATGCTCTTTATTTAGTATGCTGTAGAAGTCATTTTTACTTGGTAATTCTGTATCATCGAATTTTTCGAAACTATCCATGTAATCATATGGGTATACATCTTCATTTTTCATAAGTTTTATTTTATTGTTCTTTTTTGAAAACTTGAGTTGTAAACTGAAATCCATCATCTGGTAGATTTGATACAAGTTTATCGAGACTTGAGCTCATAAATTGGAAACTGTCTAAAAAAGTCAAATGTCTTCCTAACATGAATGCCATATATTTCTCCATATTATTTGGAATTACATTAATGTTCATTTCATTTTGACCTCTTTTTACTATCTTTCCAATCTGTTGCATAATAAAGTGACTATCATATCCTCTTAAGTTGTGAAAAATAACAGGTATTTTAATATTTTCCGGTTTAATTCGAAGTTTTAAATTGCAGTCATCATGTGCTGAACCTCTATATGAACCGGTAATATGACAATGATCCCTAACTCTTACATCTTCATTAGTAAATTTTTAATCACAAATATGACATTAAGTAGATTTTTTAAATTTTGCTCATCTTCATTGGTCATTTTCAAAGGCATATTGAAATTTTTTTGAATTGTTCTTCCACACCATCTTACTTCATCCAACATACTTTCCATAAATTTATAGACAGCTTTTTCACCTCTATATAATCGTAGTGGCTTGCTATATTTATGATCATAGCAGCAGACTACTTTATAAGCATGACCATCGTCGCTTTTAAAAAAGAGGTTTCTTTAAAAAGCGCTTAAGTTTATTTAGCAAAACGATTGTTCGACAGTGTTGTAGTTTTAAACTTGAGAAAAAAACATCTAATATCTATAAATGGAAAGAAAACGTTCAAAAGAATACTGGTAGAAGGAGAAAAGTTCAAGTTACGAAAGCTGCCTTCAAAGGACTTTATCGCTTTGTTTTCTTCACGGCAGAGAGTTTGCCCTGTTCTCAAACACAACCGAGTAAGTGAAGTTTTTAAAGGGCTTAAGGTGCATGATTTTGAGTATTACGGTCAAAGCAATTGCATTTTGAAATGGAAATTTAATTTAAGTCATTAGAAATGTGTCATTTACTTTTGACTTTAAAAAATTATTAGAAAACGCGCTCAGATTTGTGACAGATGTAGTCTTAAATATTTTCCTATGCACGGCCGATTTCATTCGCGTGGACGAACCCACCGCCGTATTGGGAGTGTAACGCGAATTGCATTTAAGTATAAACTTACGGGCTTTCGGATAAACTTTTACAAAAATGATTTCTCTGTTTATTATTTTGTGTTTGTTTATTCATAACAGTAGTTCACAGCACAGTCACAAGGCAACTACACAAGCCTCACTTACGGCGAATAATTGCTTTCAATTTCAACTGTCGGGTCGGTTTGTGCAATTGTCGATTTTCTTGTACTAGAAGTTTTCAATTATAATAATCTTTTAAGCGAAGCAGTTGTCGGTTTACAGCCATTTCATCCGAAAAGCTTCCGAAAAAAGTTTTTTGGGTTCCTCAAAGCGCCTAATTTTATATAGGTTTACTTCGCACCCGCAAAACTTATGCCATAATTTAAAGCGTGTTTGGTGTTTGTTTGTTTTCAATCTTGATGGCATCATAGATGGCATAAATTTTTGAACAGACTAATAGTGGCAGTTCATGTTATTTGTTAACTGAACATCCGAACGCGACGAAGATGACCCATTTACTTCATAATGAGTTTTATTTTGTTGTTGCAAATGAGCGCCGTTTCAAGTTCATTCAAGCGAACAACCAATAATCCAAGGGGATTTGACAAGCCTTGACAGTTAATGACATTGCAAAAGATTGCAAAAAACCAAACGAGACGGCTCCTGAGTAAAATATGTGTACACTTTGATGCCCGAAAAACAAAATAATCAAGCTGTGTTCAGCCTCTATTATGACCTTTCGAGCTTGGATTTACAGAACAGATCCTCAAAATATTGGAGGACAATTCGGAACACCGTTCGGGCTTTTTGAGAAACACTTTTCGAAAGCGAACGAGCCAAAGAAAACCCCGAAATATATTTCAGACCGAAAAGTTTCAGGACTATTTTTGAGAAACGAGCACCAGTTTATTCCTTGGCGGCTCCGCTTTTAGGCATGGCTAAATCTATATATTAAGTACATACTGTTGTTTCTCTTCTTCTGTAATTAGGAACAAGTTCATAAATAGTATATCATGAGTTTAATGAATACCACCTGATTCTCAGAGGTTTATTTTCGAATTTTAACCCCCCCTCCATAATAAACAAGCTCCTTTTGTCGCTTTTTTATTATGGTGGGGGTTTTAAAATTCGAAAATAAACCTCTGAGAACCAGGTAGTATTCATTAAACTCATGATATACTACTTAATAACCGAAATAAACCAGCCAGCATAAAAAAAGAAGAAAAGATTAAAACGAAACATCTCCTATTATTTAAAAAATTCTTTTCAATTGAATAAACACGAATCTTTGTTATATCCAAGTTGTAATGTCTATGCTTAACATAAACATTGAAGAACTTTTGAAAGAATTTGATCCAGCAACGTTACAAGCTTTAGAGTAATTACTTGCAGAGGACGCTCCTGTTGTTCGAAAAACTATTCAGAACATATTGTATGAACCTATTTCTGAGAAAGTGGAGAAGAGTTTAGATAAACCCTTACTTCCTAAACCTTTTCAACCGACTGCTCCTTCTCGTAGAAGGGGGAGAAAAACACAAGAAATTTTGAGGAAGTTTGATCCAATTTCTCGAGAAAATATCCGAAATGTTACAAATTATCAGAATGAAATCCTTTATTTATATGACATTTCCGAATATGAGGGAGAAGAAATAACAGGGCGACGTTTCATTCGATGGCGCTTTATTCGAGGACTTGAAAAAGATCTTACACCAGATTTTATGAAAAAAATTAGAGAGAAAGTTCACACATCTTTTTACGCTAGACATATTTTTTCAAATCAGCTACGCAACATTGAAGACGATTCGTCAATGGTGTGGTACACTAACGAAGGTTCGCCTTGGTTTGAACGTTTTTCTGATGCGGAGAAATGGTTGAGTGAGCGGGAAAAAGTACGTTTGGACCCTCACAACATAAACAGACCTGACACAAAATGGGTGTTTGAAGACCATTTTAATGTTGATGTAAAGGTTGTTCTTGACCGTCAGCCCCTTTTAGGTACAGGACCATTACCAGATTGGCTGCGTGATTGTGCGCGTGGGCGTGCAGGTCCAATGATTGCTCTTGATACTTACCAAGACAATTTATGTCTTTGGCGCTGTATTGCGGTACACCGAGGTTCAAGACCAGATCGAAGTACAACGGCAGCACGGGAACTTGCTAAGAGTTCCTTTAACCTCATAGCTACTCCACAAAATTGCCGAAAAACATCTTTAGATGAACTTGATGAGGTTGAAAAACATCTTAATAAAAAACAAATTTTCAAAGATTGGTTGGGTATTCGTGTATATGAGCCTGAACGTTTGGAGGATGGTGAAGTGGTATGGCATCTTAGAAGGACACCACCAGCCAAATTAACAAATATTTTGACAATTGGAATTTACGAAGGGCACGCTTTCTTTATAAAAGATATTTCTAAGCTTGCAAAAATTTATGCATGTGTTCATTGTCCTTTAAGATTTACTAAAGCTTGCAACCTTCAACGGCATATCCAAACGTCTGCGCAAGGGAAGACTGTGATTGAATGCCCGGCCGAAAAAGTTGAATTACCACAACAGCTTTTGAGAAGGCTTTTTATCCAAAACATTCATCTTCTTCAGAATCTCTTCGCTGGCTTGAACAAGAAGCAGCACTTCGTAAAATTCACATTCACCACGCTGCTTGCGGGCATGGAGGTGAAAGATGGGTTGAGCGTGCACCTGTAGACGGTTATAACCATGAAACAAAGACTGTTTTTCAATATCACGGATGTCACTGGCATGGATGCCGAAAATGTTACCCTTATGATCGAAATAGAATTATTACTCATCATGACCAAACACGAGAAGATAGATTTAAAGCAACTGTTGAACGTACACAAAAGCTTCGAGCTGCTGGCTACCATGTAATCGAAGCATGGTCTTGTGAAGTAGGAGAAATAAATATTAAGTTGCCACAGACTCAAATACAAAGTTATCCACACGCTATAATGTATGACTTCGAAGCATACGGAGATAAAAATCAGAGGAAGGAACCTACAGGCATGTTAACTATCGAAAACACACACGTTCCAATTTCTGTTAGCATAGGTGACACTTTAGACAGAGAACCAACTCATATCTGTGAAAGAGACCCTGCGGAGCTTGTTCGCAAGTTTATGGAAGAACTTGAGAGGCGTGAGAAAAATATTAGGGATCAAGTAAGAGCAGTCTTCATACCTGACGACATAAATATGCTTACAAAAGCACAGCGTCTCAAAATAGAAGAATGGTGTAATCAGGTGCCAGTTCTTGGGTTTAACTCCGGGAGATATGATTTGAATCTTATCAGAGAACATTTCGCGGAACGTTTATCTGATACAACTGGTAAAGTAAGAGTTGCAAAAAATGGAAACAAAACTATGTTCATTTTGAGTAAAAACTTTCGCTTTCTCGATATCATAAACTACTTAGGTCCGGGTACAAGTTATGAGAAATGGGTAAAAGCTTATGAATGCGAAACTGTAAAATCGTGGTTTCCGTATGAATGGTTTGACACACCTGAAAAACTTGATTTTCGCGGACTTCCGAAATATGAGGATTGGTATTCGAAGCTGAAGGGTGGTTATGTTCTAACACGGGATGAATGGGAAGGGTGCCAGCGTCTGTTCAAAGAAAAGGGTATGTGTACCTTCGCAGACTGGCTGCGTTACTACAATAATCTCGCTGTAGCTCCTGGCCTCGAGGCGCTGGAAAAGATGCGTGCTTTCTACACTGATAAAGGAATCGATATTTTGAAAGATGCTGTAAGTATCCCAGGTGTTAGTTTACATTACTTACTTCGCGGATGTGTTGAGAGGGGCGCAGATCTTTACAGCCCGTGCAAAGAAGCGTATGAGATGTTGAAAAAAGCTGTTGTTGGAGGACCGAGCCTTGTTTTCACAAGATATCATGAAGTTGGAGTTACGAAAATAAGGTCTCATCGAATAGCGGAACCTCGTTTTTGCAAAAATATAGTGGGTTACGACACCAACGCTTTGTATTTGTCAACCATGCTTAGAGACATGCCTTGTGGAAAAGGAAGTGTCGTGCATTACAATAACGAAGCCGCCGCCCCCATACTGACACAAAGGCTCAAAGAAGAAAAATGGTTCGGATTTGCAGAAGTTGATATAGAGATCCCTGAGCACTTACACCCAAAGTTTGAGGAAATGTGTCCGTTCTTCTACAACAAAGAGGTCCCTGTTGAAGCTGTGCCGCAACATATGCTTGACTATCTTAAACACACAAAAAGGAACCGCGGAGACGGAAAGAAGTTAGTGGGAGCATTGTCTGCAAAGAAGATTTTATTATACGCTCCTCTTCTTAGATGGTATATTGAGCATGCACTGGAAAAGTTGAAAATTTACGAAACATGTAATTTTCATGTAAATTTGGATTTACAGGATTTGTAAATTGCAATTTACATTTTAAGGTTTTGTAAAATAAAATTTACATGAAATTTACACGTTTCAATAGATTATGTAAACGTGGTGTAAATGAAAATTTACAGGGTCTCTTTCTGGTTTTATAATTCAAAAAACATGTAAAAAACGTGTAAATTCCTTTTGGCAAATTTAAAGTATCTGTAGTGTAAAAATTATGTACATTTTTTGAACACATCATGTAAATAACAAGTAAATGGTCTTAACAGAAAACTGTGGTGTTAGAACTCTGTAAATTGAATTTACGAGGAACTGATATCTTTCCATGGACAATGTAAATGTCCTGTAAATGGTACTTTACAAGGTCATAATCTAATGCAGATCTGAGGATAATGTAAATAACATGTACATTTATGGTTACTAGAAAAGGGGGCGATTGAACGGCATATCGTTTCTATGTGTCATGTAAATGAGCTGTAAATAGTGATTTTCAACATGTAAATGGTTTTACCAGATAAAGTAAGGTTGCTGTTGATGCCTGAACATTAAATTTACATGACATTTTTTACAGAATTGTTGTCTGACAGAGTAATGGGCTCCTGTATCTGATAAGAAATTTAGGTGATTTCTTTGTGAAAACAAAATGGCACATACGGGGCTGTGACGTAAAATGGCATATACAGGGCTAAGTAAAATGTTTGTAAAATGGCATGTACGAGGCTCTGTTAAGTGTCTGTGGTCTTCCATAGCTCAAAAGGAGGTCGTTCCCGGGGTACGTGAGGTATATTCAATCTAGTAAATCAGTTATCGTTCGAGTACTGACGTACGCAAGGATCGAGCTTCAGTTGAACAGAGAGAATAGAGTTCCAGTTAGAACGGTGTTCTGGAGGCTTAGGGTGGTTAGCTTTCATTGTTATGGTAACACTGTATTTATATTCTTAAAATTTTATTCTGGCAACTAACGATCGTTGATGTGCCATTCTCTACCGGTTTTTTTCCTTCTTCTTTCCTTTCTTTCTTCCTTCTTGAATTTGTCTCAATGTAAGTTAAGTCAAGAAAATGACCTCCTTTGACATATGGAATCTAGACTCTACCAGTGTCTGTAAAACGGCATATACGGGGCTCTATAAAATGTCTGTAATAGGGCATAGACGGGGCTCTGTAAAATGTCTGTAAAATGAAGGAAATGGGGCATCATAAAATCTCTGTAAATTGACGTAAACGGGGCACCACAAAAACTCTGTAAATTGACGCAAACGGGGCATCATAAAATCTCAGGCTCCTGCTGTAAATCATGAAGTCGCAAACAGGGCATCATAATTTATAGGTGTTACAAATTTGCGTTAGTTTATCAATTTAGAAACGTTTCAAACAGAGCACTGGCGTTAATTATATTCATCTGAAAATACCCCCGTTCAATTTCATTGGCGAACGATTCGCGCAAGGTGCCCCATATTTGATGTACCAACCGGACTCGTTGCTCCTTGTCAGCGGTATTTTCTCAACTTAACGGATAAGAGAAAAAGTTAAAAACGCAGTTGCAATTTGAAAGAAAATTTGTTGTAGATTTAGAGTACTGATATTATTAGAGCTTATGAAGATGGTCAAAAATCGAAAAGCGGTTCGCATTTTCATTTATTTGCCGTTTCTGGCTCAATCTCATACCCAGGTGGGTTTGGCCGAGTGACCTTGGGTACGAATTGATCATGCGCAAAGTAGTTCCCTTCCCGCCGTGCTGTTCGTATTTTTGGCCTCTATTTCAACAATCTTTCGGGTAATGCATCCATGTTAGATCCACCAAGCATCCCGAACTTCTAATTTACATATCGTTACTTGACAGACATGCGTGTCACCAATTACCCCAAGTTACCCACGTTTCACCCTGTTTTCCCTCATTTACCACAAGTTACCCACATTCTACACTGTTTACCCTTATTTAACCCAAGTAACCCATGCTTCAACCGGTTTACCCTCATTTACCCCAAGTTACCCACGTTTCACCCCGTTTACTCTCATTTTAACCCAAGTTACCCACGTTTCATTTCACCCTGTTTACCCTCGTTAACCACTAGTTACCCACGTTTCTACCTGTTTACCCTCGTTTACCACCAGTTACCCATGTTTCACCCCATTTACCCTCATTTAACCCAAGTTACCCACGTTTCACCCTGTTTACCCTCGTTTACCCCAAGTTACCCACGTTTCACCCTGTTTACCCTCGTTTACCCCAAGTTACCCACGTTTCACCCTGTTTACCCTCGTTTAACCCAAGTTACCCTCGTTTACCCCAAGTTACCCACGTTTCACCCTGTTTACCCTCGTTTACCACAAGTTACCTACGTTTCACCCTGTTTACCTTCGTTTACCCCAAGTTACCCAAGTTTCACCCTGTTTTCCCTCGTTTACCCCAAGTTACCCACGCTTCACCCTGTTTACCCTCGTTTACCTAAAGTTACCCACATTTCACCCTGTTTACCCTCGCTTACCCCAAGTTATCCACGTTTCACCCTGTTTACTATTGTTTAACCCAAGTTACCCACGTTTCACCCCGTTTACCGTCATTTAACCCAAGTTACCCACGTTTCACCCTGTTTACCCTCGTTTACCACCAGTTACCCACGTTTCACCCTGTTTACCCTCGTTGAACGCAAGTTACCCATGTTTCACTCCATTTACCCTCATTTAACCCAAGTTACCCACGTTTCACCCTGTTTACCCTCTTTTAACCCAAGTTACCCACGTTTCACCCCGTTTACCCTCATTTAACCCAAGTTACCCACGTTTCACCCTGTTTACCCTCGTTTACCCCAAGTTACCCACGTTTCACCCTGTTTACCCTCGTTTACCCCAAGTTACCCACGTTTTACCACGTTTACCCTCATTTAACCCAAATTACCCACGTTTCACCCTGCTTACCCTCATTTACCCCAAGTTACCCACGTTTCACCATGTGTACCCTCGTTTACCCCAAGTTACCCACGTTTCACCCTGTTTACCCTCACTTACCCCAAGTTACCCACGTTTCACCCTGTTTACCCTCGTTTACCACCAGTTACCCACGTTTCACCCTGTTTACCCTCGTTGAACCCAAGTTACCCATGTTTCACCCCGTTTACCCTCGTTTACCCCAAGTTACCCACGTTTGTCCCTGTTTACCCTCATTTAACCCAAGTTACCCACGTTTCACCCTGTTTACCGTCGTTTACCCCAAGTTACCCACGTTTCACCTCGTTTACCCTCATTTAACCCAAGTTATCCACGTTTCACCCTGTTTACCCTCGTTTACCCCAAGTTACCCACGTTTCACCCTGTTTACCCTCATTTAACCCAAGTTACCCACGTTTTACCTTGTTTTTCCTTATTTCACCCAAGTTACCCCCGTTTCACCCTGTTTACCCTCGTTTACCCCAAGTTACCCGCGTTTCACCCTGTTTACCCTCGTTTACCACCAGTTACCCACGTTTGACCCTGTTTACCCTCGTTTAACCCAAGTTACCCACGTTTCACCCTGTTTACCCTCGTTTACCCCACGTTACCCACGTTTCACCGTGTTTACCCTCATTTACCCCAAGTTACCCACGTTTCACCCTGTTTACCCTCGTTTACCCCAAGTTACCCACGTTTCACCCCGTTTACCCTCATTTAACCCAAATTACCCACCTTTCACCCTGTTTACCCTCATTTACTCCAAGTTACCCACGTTTCACCATGTTTACTCTCGTTTACCCCAAGTTTTCCACGTTTCACCATGTTTACCCTCGTTTACCCCAAATTACCCACCTTTCACCCTGTTTACCCTCATTTACTCCAAGTTACCCACGTTTCACCATGTTTACTCTCGTTTACCCCAAGTTTTCCACGTTTCACCATGTTTACCCTCGTTTACCCCAAGGTACCCACGTTTCACCCTGTTAACCCTCATTTAACCCAAATTACCCACGTTTCACCCTGTTTACCCTCGTTTACCCCAAGTTACCCACGTTTCACCCTTTTTACCCTCGTTTACCACCAGTTACCCACGTTTCACCCTGTTTACCCTCGTTGAACCCAAGTTACCCATGTTTCACCCCGTTTACCGTCATTTAACCCAAGTTACCCACGTTTCACCCTGTTTACCCTCGTTTACCCCAAGTTACCCACGTTTCACCCTGTTGACCCTCGTTTACCCCAAGTTACCCACATTTTACCCTGTTTACCATTGTTTAACCCAAGTTACCCACGTTTCACCCTGTTTACCGTCGTTTACCCTAAATTACCCACGTTTGTCCCTGTTTACCCTCATTTAACCCAAGTTGCCCACGTTTCACCCTGTTTACCCTCATTTACCCCAAGTTACCCACGTTTCACCCCGTTTACCCTCATTTAACCCAAGTTACCCACGTTTCACCCTGTTTACCCTCGTTTACCCCAAGTTACCCACGTTTCACCCTGTTTACCCTCATTTAACCCAAGTTACCCACGTTTTACCCTGTTTACCCTCGTTTACCCTAAGTTACCCACGTTTCACCCTGTTTACCATTGTTTAACCCAAGTTACCCACGTTTCACCCTGTTTACCCTCATTTACCACCAGTTACCCACGTTTCATCTTGTTTACCCTCGTTTACCCCAGTTAGCCACGTTTCACCCTGTTTACCCTCGTTGAACCCAAGTTACCCATGTTTTACCCCGTTTACCCTTAGTGCAACTCGAGGTTTCGAAACCGAGTCCCTGTGGGCGGCTTCCTCTTATCTATTGGTCTCTATTTTTCATTTGACCAGATTCAAGTCGTGTCATCTGTTGCGTTTAGCTATATTTAAGCATAAAATTATTCAAGAACTGTTCGGAACGGAAAATATCGTTGAGAGGGGCCAGAAAACAAACGACGGTAAGTCGTCGCTTTTCCTCTTTTATCCCATTAGCGTTCATTTGATAGCTTTTCACACCTAATTAGCCTGCGTCTCAGGAAGAAACAATTGCCGATCTGAGTGGCAAGTCCGGCTTTGTGAATGCAATTGTCTGCTCCACCCACTCCGATGTGATGACCTACAGGGTACGATACGTGCTGTCTCAATCCAGTCGGCCAGTAAGGAGCGCAACAGTCACATTGACAAACCTTAAGGTTAAGAAATGTATCTTCTCTCAGAAAAGCATGTTATATTTTTTTTGTTACTGCAAGTTAATGGTTTTATGGTATGTTCCGTCGTTCTTGAGGAAACTATACAAAGGTACATAAAGAAGGTCATAGTGTTGTTCAAAAAAGACATGCAAAGCAGCTGGTTCGATCATGTCATTCAGCCACCGGTTAGGGAGTGCCCTGAGGAAAGGAATAACGCACAAAGGCAATTTTTATTGCCAAAGCTTTTCATATCGGCACCTGCTGAGCACTTCAAACTTCAACTATGGTGTCCTACACATGGTGCATTGATGACTGGCAAACAATGGACGGATGTCGTTAGTAAAAAGAGCTATCTCAACCCAAGAATGGTCTATGATTTGAGTGGGAACATAATCCTAGTGCAACGATATTATCAATGCACCTACCAAGGTTTTGACAGGCAATGCCGTTACCTCTCTGGATCCAAGGTCATAATGGAATGTCTACCAAAATCAATTTCAAACCTCTTTCCTATCAAGAAATACCACAAATCCTGCTGCACTACGGATCTTGTTAATCTGGTAGAGACTTTAGTTCTGGAAGGCAACAACTTTCTAAAAATAAGTGAAATTATCGCAACCTTAAACCTAAGGGAATTTTCAGAAAGAAATAAACGCTTTCAATCTTCGGGTTGTCCAAGTCCTACCAACGAGAAGTGCATCACTTTCTACGAGGACGTGCTTTTTTCATTTCCGTCTGACATTCAACTAATTAGAATATACCTCGATCGCTTTGAGGAGATGAAGTTTTTCTACCGAGAAGAAATGGAAAAAGTCGAAGCAACGTCATTATCCTGCGATCACACCTTTAAAGTGAGCAAAAACATTGGTTGTTATCGTGACACTGATGGGCGTTACGTCAAAGAATTTGGCTTTTTGTTGCTTCTACTCAACGAAAATAACGAAATCGTGGGCTGGAGGCTGACAAAAACTGCAGGCTATTCAGAAGTAAAAGGCCTGTTGCAAAATGTGAAAGAAAGAAAGGGAGTAAACGTTAAATCAATTCATGTAGACAACTGCTGTCAATCAAGAAAGCAGATCCAAGAAGTAATGGGCGAGATACCAGTAAAACTAGACTTATTTCACGCAGTACAGCGTGTGACTAACGTAGTTCCAAAAGGGACAGAATTTTCAAAGACAATCTGCAAAGAGTTTTCCCTTGTTTTTCGACAAGACGGGGATTTGGGAGAGAGTAGAATGTTCAACACCCCCGAACCTGCGATTATAAACAGAAATCTGGACTCATTTTGCGAACGCTGGTAGACAGTCCTGGCTAGTGGGGAATTTGAACCTCTATCTAATGAATTGGAGAAATTAAGGCGACACATCAATAACGACTGTCTTTCCCAAATAGTGCCAGGCGCAGGAACGGCTGGAAATGAGAGAATTCATCGGTGTCTAAACAGATCACTCCTATGCGGGACCTCAATCGTTGGTCCTGAACTCGCGATTGCCATATTAACGACCCTCATATACATCCTAAATATGAAACGCAAAGGAGAAAAATACTTCAAAAACTGTCGCGTAGTGCCCTGTGTTCCGATGGATGTCGATCAATCGAAAAAACAGAAAACGGCTAATAAAGATAGTCAAGAGTCTTTAAATGATTATTATTATAAGGTGAGTACATTTTCTTTATTTTATTGAAAAGAAGGTAAAATTTTATTTCGTCTAGCGCTTTTATTCCACGTTATTTTAAACTCCTTACAAAGTGTTAGAGAGCGCTCAAATTTCCAACGGCCTAAATTGTAACACAACACCGCGCACTTCAAGTAGTCACGTCCCACTCGACACGCTTACATAAATCACTCATACGCTTACATAAATCATTTATTCGATCGATTTCTCGAATCGTGAGTTTGGGACGCCTGTGCTTATAGCTTATGTGATGATGCGTAAAAATAATCCGCCACATTTCAATCACATCGAGTCAACACCGCACCGTTTGAAAATGTTAAAAAAAAACTGTCATTGAAGCTTACCAATGAAAAAATTCGACTGTTTCCCGAGAGGTCCACAGAATGAGACAGTTTCAAATTTATTTGGAGATGTATTGTCTAAATCCTTCAACGTTATTGGTCACTTTATGAAAAATGTTGCCTTCTTTTGTTCTCAATTAGCGTTGCGATTGGTCAATTTCCTTCCAAGTGGCCCGGTTCAAGTAGCTGCACTGTAATAACCATGTAGTGAATTCAGTGTGGAAGAAAATGCAGGTTTTGACGGGGTGTCTGTATTAAGTAGGTACTATAATTATTAATTAGTCTAGTGTCTGTGCTTATGGTTACTGTTAATCACATTTCTCTTCCAGGTTCAAAGAGACCAAGCAATAATATGATCGCCCTTCTCTTTTCAAAAGAGAGACAGGCTTCCTCTGTCACATTAAAAAGACTGAAACCATTGTGCAAGGATCACTGCATTCCTTGCATGCCAGGGACACCTAAACAAGACCTACTGAGTTCCCTGGGACAGGTTCTGTTTGAGAAATGTAGTAAAATGTAAAAACAATGAAGAACTTATCACCTATGATAACCTCGTAACTATCGATTTACCTACCGGTACTAATTTGTCATGTGCAATTGAACTTTGCTTACACGTAAAATATTTTCTTGGTTATAAAAACCAGGGTTCAAATAAGGTACAATTTAACAGCATTCATAAGTCGACCTTACACAACGTACACATACATTTCTATTGATGAGATTGATTCTTCTCCGATGGGTGTACTACTTTGGGTACATAAACCATCACCAAATACCACTCCACAATGTACTGAGTGCCAAATTCTAAAGTTGCAAATACTTAAAGGTCAAATAAACCAAAATTTCGACATTTTTTCTTTCAATCCAATTTACTTGTTTTGTGTTGATTAGGTATCAAATAAACATATTCTGAAGTTTCAAGTCAATTGGACTTAGGATCGCAGAGAAAATGAAACGTGAAAAGTGCTACTTTTTGGCCTTCATAATCGTAGAGTGGTCGGGAAAGTTGTCGGTAAATTGTCGGAAATAACACTAGTGACGTCACTGTTGGCGAGCTGGAAAATTGCGGGGATTCGAAGTGTGAGGAGTTGAGCGGAAAATCATGGTGTTTTGTGCTGCTGTAAGAGTAAAGTAAGTAGTTTTAAGTTTCCAGAAGATCCAGAACTGCCTCAAGAATGGCTCAAAGAATGAAAGGAGGATCGTTTCAACCGACAAAACACTGATTCACGCATCTGTGCAGACCAGTCTACACCACAGGTAACCAAAGCGATTCGATCGAAAATAATCGGCGGGTTTTCATGGAAAATACCTAAAAATCCAAATAAAGTTTAAAGAACCTTACCTGTTATGTGTTTGCTGTGTTTTTGCCGGCTTTCCGAGCTTGTGGAGGTTGTTTTGAGCGATAAGTTACAGCGGTATAAAACCATCCATGTCCGCCGAAGAACGGAGCAAACTTCACACGGTAATTCCAATTGCGTGCTCAGCATTTGCACAACGTAGAAATTTAGAGGTAAGAATTTTGCATTCTGTTTAACATAACTATGACTAGCTTGTATCTTCTGATGGTTGCTAGCTCTTTCAGTTAGTCTATTTGAGAATTATAAGTCACAACAGTTACTAAGCATTAACAGTAACCTCGGGATTTTGGCGCATAAATTAGACTACAATATAAACAAACGTAAATTTCGAGCTCTGAATAATATTTTTCACACACTAAAATATTTCAGTTTTATCGCTTTCATACAGCGGCTGCAAGCCCTTTTTAAGCTTCTCACAAGCCAACACTCAAGACAACCAACAACATAGCCCAGATTTAATAAACTGGTGTTGTTGCCTAGTGTTGTGGCTTTTCACTGGCAAGCAGGTCCCAGGGAGGGGGGGGGGTACTCCGGATTTCAAGTGACGGGGATGATCGAAGGATTTATTTTGGGTTTGAAATTTTCCATTCCGGGACGTCTTTGGGTAGGAAAATTTGGCAAGTATTTTTTTTGGGTGGCTTGATTTAAGTAGAGATTTTTGGGGTATTCAAAACAATCTGAAGAATTGTGGTAGCGCCTGCGTATTCTGGCAGCGTAGTTCTGCGAATATTAAGTACTGACAACCGAACTTGTTTTGCGGTTGTTTCAATATTTAACGATGGTGTCGCATTACATTGCATCTGTTTCATAAAACCAGTCATACAATAGTCCGCAAAGTGTCCCGGGTGTATTTCACAAGGCTTCAATTTATTCAACTGATTTCTCATCCATCGTGTTTATCACCTGTCTTTATCCTCAGTGGAATTCCCTTTTGCTGTAGTGAATTCTTGATATCTTTCGCTTGTGACTTGTGGGTTAATCCTTTCTGGAAATTTTTGAGGCTCGAAAATTTGGCATGGGATTTTGGGGGTTAATTTTTGGTCCAGGGATTTTTTGGGTTCCTTGGAGGTCCTAGGGATTTGTTTTGGTTTTGATTTTTGCCCCCATTCGATCATCCCCGTCACTTGAAATCCGGAGTACCCCCCCTGGGAAGCACGGGTTGCAGGCTGTTCCATGTTCATGATTTTTAGGGGAGGCAGAAATGACATTATATCAAGACGAACATGCCCCTATCAAGTTTATGACAGTTGTATCACTTAATATAATTATGGGGTCCACCCTTCGTACAGCTGCTATCTAAGTACTTTCAGGAGGGGGAAATGGTTGACCCATAAAAATTGAAGGAATTGATTGTTGTTTGAAACAACAACAAAAAAAACTTCTTTTGTGGGTGTCGCATATGTTCCTTGTCACTCCAAGAAGTACTAATACCTCTTGAAAAGTTGTTCCTGCCAGCATGAATTTCTGACATTATAGTACCTTAAAACCCTAGAAAGAAAACACGCTGACAATGGTCATTTTTAAATCAAACGCCCTAAGTGGTACCAAAGCATGAATTGTAATCACGGTTACCCTTTGACTACACTATGGGAACCCCTCCCCTCTCACCTCCTAGGATAAGTACCACTCTGTAGTAATTGAAGAAAATACAAAGTTTAGAAACATTTCAAAGAGTAGTACAACTTTCAACCAAATATGATGTTAATATTATCTAGCAAGACTGCCAGGCTGTTAATAGACATATTCAAAACCCTTACAGTTTCCACTTTAACTTGGGAAGCTCTCTCTAATTTTTAAAGCCAGACAAGATGGAATGGCTATTGGGATTTGTTGTCCCAGCTTCATACGTATCCAGTAAGTGTATTGCCTATAAGCAACATTACTGTATGCATGTTCTGAGAACGAAAGAGGAAACAACAGACTCATAAGAAAGGGATTAAGGGATTAAATAAATATGTCAACTACAAAAATAAATCTCTGTTAAATAAATAAACAAGTTAGCTAACCAGTAACAACAGTACAAAAACAACATTAACTCGATTTCACAGTCTTAGAAATAATGAAATCACACTTGATTTGTTTAAGCTAAAATTTTAGAGTTTGTTTTTGCTTTCAAGTAACAATTATATTACTTATATTTTGTACTGGTAGTACAACTGATTGTAAACCCAATACTTGTTAAACCATCAAAGGAGTCATAAAGTGCACAAGGTTGCTAAGAACTTAACAAGGTATACTGTTAATGTAATCATGTTCATTCATATAATAAGGGTTTTTGTAATTGTCATTTCATTATTGTTCCTTGATCTTTTACTACTTTTACGTCACCTTTTGTCAAATATCTTAGTATTTAGCACACAACCTCATAAGCTTTGCAACATCTCATCGTGTATTAATAAAGGATCTTTTCTCATGAACACAATTTATAGGTTATTCATTTTCAGACCAAAATATGTAATTTTCCCTCCCCACTGGTCCCCTCAGGTTCCTCCCCTGCTCCGAGACATTTGGGTTGCACTAATCTACACATGGAGTAGGTAGGTAGGTAGGTAAAACTTTATTTATACACGGAATCAATTCATGTTACATGCTCTTCCATCGAGCCGTGTCTAAATTAATCAATTAACTAATTAAAATATCCAACTAAATTACCTATCTGTACAAGATTATTATAAAAAAAAACTATCTTTATTAACTATTATTTAATGACATAGAGACAATTTAAAAGAGCCGAGAGTGGGCTGTGTCTTAGCGCTCAAAGGCAAGCTGTTCCAGAGAACAGAACCACTATATTGGAAGCTTCGTTTTCCTGCTTCAGTGCTCGGTCTAGGGACAAAGAGGTTATATTTTGAATTTCGTAGGTTATGTGAGTGAACACTGGATGTAGTTTTAAAGATGCTTGTTAAACGAATCGGAGAAAGATTGTGGAGAGCCTTAAACAGATTAATCGCTAGTTGCTTTGAACGCCTTTGCTCCAGACAGTCCCAACCGAGGTCACCGAGTAAAATTGAAGATCCAACATTTAGGTCTGAGAAAGTGATTAAACGTGCAGCCCTATTTTGGAGTTTTTGGAGCCTCTCAGACTGGCACACACCTATGCTGCCCCATACGGAGCTACAATAATCAAAGTATGGTTGGACGAGAGCTTTATAGATAGTTATTAGGGTTTCACGGGGAACTAAGTTCCTGACGCGTTTGATAGCCCCGAGGCCGGCAGACGCTTTTTTGACAACACTGTCAATATGGGAGTCCCACGATAAGCTCTCATCCAAATCAATGCCAAGATATTTGTAGGTTTTAGCTCTTTCTAGATAATGTTCATTGATTTTTACATCAAACTGATGGTTTAAATTAGCCAACTTGTTATGGCTACCAATAATAGAAAATTTGGTTTTTTTGACATTAAGACTAAGTTTATTAGCTTGTAGCCAGGTCTGAATCTGAGCTAAGTCATGATTTAATTTGGATTGTAAATCGACTGGATCACTCGAGCTTAGAGTAAGACTTGTGTCGTCGGCGTACATTCTTGGCACAGAGTGTAGGTTGCACGCGGGGAGGTCATTTATATAGATTAAGAACAACAGAGGTCCCAGGATCGATCCCTGTGGGACACCACAAATAATGGGGCAAAAGTCTGACATCTGGCCGTTTACAAATGTTTTCTGTCTACGGTCAGTTAAGTATGACTCAAACCACATTAAAGTGTGGGAATCCACCCCATAAAGTTGAAGTTTCTGTAGTAAGATCCGGTGATCTACAGTGTCGAAAGCTTTTTTGAGATCGAGAAATAGAACCCCATTTATGAGACCATTGTCTATGTTTAGGCACCACTCATTAGTAGCTTCTAAAAGGGCAGTTTGAGTTGAGTGCCGAGGTCTAAAACCAGACTGAGTGTCGGCTAAGAGATCGTGAACTATAAGATACTCATAGAACTGGTCGAAAACTACTCTTTCTATTAGTTTGCTGATCACAGGTAAAACAGAAATTGGCCTGTAGTTATTCGGGTCACTTTTCGCCCCTTCTTTGTAAATGGGCGATACTCTCGCCAGTTTCCACTCATCCGGGAAGATACCAGTAATGATAGACAAATTTATTATGTGGGTTAAGGACGGAGCGACAATAGGTGCTGCCTCTTTTAGTAAACGACAGGATATTCCATCAAGACCACAAGCCTTATTTAACGGGAGTGAGTTAATTAGTTTTAGAACAGTATCGATGCTCGTCTCTGTCAAAGTAAAAGCATGTGATACAGGATTGATATAGTCGCTAAAGTCAATACTGACTGGAGGAATTTCGCTCGCAAGTAATGGTCCTACATTTGAGAAATGATTGTTTAAAACATCACTAATTTCTCGAGGGGACGAATAAGAAACGTCACCAATTTTGAGAGCGTTGATTTTAGTTAACTGTGGTGTTTTAGCCATAATAAGATTTATCCCTTTCCAAGAATTCTTAATATTTCCACAGTTGGCGGCAAAATATGCATTATAATAGGAGGAGTTAGCCAGTTTTAACGCTTCATTCACTTGATTTTTTGCAGATTTATACCTTGACCAGCTTTCATCTGTTTTTAATCTGCAGGCAATTTTCTTGAGCTTGTCTCTTTCGAACATCGAATTCTTTAATTCAGGGTTTAGCCATGGTGCTGGAACACTTTTCACTTTCTTTTGTCGATAAGGTGCATGAGTATTTGAGACATGGAGGAACAGGTCCCTCCATACTTTCCAAGCAGAATTTGGATCATTGAGGCAAGTTACAGTATGCCATGGGGCCAGGCTTAAATCCTGTCTAAAGCAAGTGGGTTCAAAATTTTTAAATTTTCTGCTAAAAACAATATTAGAGGGGCGAGTTGGAATGCATAATTTGCTAATGGCGTAAATAAGTGAATGATCACTAACGCCGATAGTGATCAGAGTTTGTTCTCTGTCCCCCCCCCCCCCGCCAACCCCAAGAAAAAAAGAACCCAAAGCAAAATTACGTTAATATGTACGTCCTCCGGCCTTCATTTTCAAAATACTGATTATAATCTGCCTCAATGACAGCTGGATTTTTGCATACAGGAGTAAAATTATCTTCATCTGTCTCTAGGACATAGCAGGTGGTATCTTATCACAGGATTTGGGAAATGCACGACAGCAAAACACTTTCTCGCCCAGCTGGCATTGGTACACAGTTGCCAAAATTTAAATGCACCTAACAAACACAGTCACTAGTAACACTTTGCGATGTAGACAGATACATTCAACAAGATTCAAATACATTCAACAGGAACTGTAACCTGTTTTCGGCTATGTTCAAAATTTGAGCTGGATTTCCTGCCGCTGTTGCCGCGAGGATGAAAACCGTACTCACACAGGAACTATAATGGATACATGTATAGGAAGCTTTGCTTTACTGTAGTCATGATCAGTCTAGTTAGTGAGGCACAACAACAAACATGTATCGATCATGATAAGTGTACAAAAGGGCTGCAAAGAACAACAAAAATGCCTCAAATGAAGTGGTAACGCATTTATTAACAATTATACGGCGAACTTTTACAGCGTAATGAATAAATAAGCTTAAATGCTCACCAGTAAACTTTACCAATTCGGTCGTTTACTTTCGAAGCCATTGCTGTCGGTCAAATATCATCTGAGATTTCGCAGTCCGATTCTGTGGCAATTAGCTCAAACTGGTATGGCTCCACGTTAAATACCACAGGTTTGAGCTCCTCGGCCATTTTCAACGCAAAGAAAACGGGTGAAAACAGAGAATTTTCCAAAAAATTACAACAATACTCTTCAACACTCGCCTTTAGACCTTGAGCTCTCTTTCGCTGCTCATCAACAGTGACGTCACAGAATCAGAGGTCGTTTCCATTCCTTCCACTCAAGCGCGCGATCATTTCAGAAACGATTTCGTGAAACCTTCGGATATCTTCGTACTTTTGGCTTTATTACTGCTTTTAAGGTCTCAGGAAGGAAAATTTCGGTCCAGTTTGATTTCTTTTTGTGTCAAGACGCGTTTAAACGGCTAAAGCGGAATTATCAAAATTTTGGTTTATTTGACCTTTAAACGAATGCTGTGTCTGTGAGCCCCAAGTTGTAAGCACTGGTCCACTTAACCAGGAAAATATGGTACAAGACAACAATTCGATCAAATCTAGTTCAATGAATTTTTCTTTTGTTTTGTGAAAGTTGATGCTGTGAAGTATGATGTCGGCATCTACATAACAAATCTTAGAAATATACCAGAGTCAAATACATGTATCTTGACACTTTAAGACGGATTCCGCTCAACATTCGAGCAATAAGTGCAAAAATTATTTACTAATACTGACTCATAGCAAGGTAACATTTTGAAGTAATATATCAAACACGAGAAAGAGTGTTTCATCAGGATATCCAAACCCCGGGAAGTGGGTTGAAAAAACGAGGCACAGCCGAGTTTTTTTGACTGACTTCGAGGTGTTTGGATACCTGATGAAACACTCTTTCGAGTTTTTGATATGGCTTCTCAAACCATTCATAATTCTTGGAGCACCATTGGGTTGTATCATCACTGATTTATGCTTTTCACCTGACAAAGTTTCTTCAATTGGGTGTATATAACAAATTGTAAGAATGATTAATACAAATGTATATAATCTTTTAAAATAACTTAATTGGTCGAAAAGAACAATTATTACCATTTGAATCGAAATACAAGGATATTTATACATTTAACAAACCTATTATATTGATGTGAAAATATTTTGAAAGCACATAGTTCAAATTATAATTTTTATTGAATTGGGCAGAATGAAACAATAGAGTTTTTATGTATTTTTATTACACATTTTTATTTACTGACGTCTGTATAAGTTATTTACAGGATCTTGACAGCCCTCCCTTTTAATTTCAATTTACGCGGTATTTGCAGGATCTTGACAGCCCCCCCTTTTTAATTTACGTGGTATTTACAGGATCTTGACAGCCCCCCTTTTTACATGATATTTACAGGGTCTTGACAGCCCCCCTTTTTTGATTTACATGACATTTACAGGATCTCGAGAGCCCCTCTTTTTCAAGTTACATAATATTTACAGGATATCGTCAGCCCCCCTTTTTCGATTTACATGATATTTACAGGATATCGACAGCCCCCCCCTTTTGAATTTACGTGGTATTTACAGGATCTGGGCAGCCTCCCTTTATTAGTTTACGCAGTATTTACAGGATCTCGACAGCCCCCCTTTTTCGATTTACATGATATTTACAGGATCTTGAGAGCCCCTCTTTTTCCATTTACATGATATTTACAGGATATCGACAGGCCCCCTTTTTCGATTTACATGATATTTACAGGATATCGACAGCCCCCTTTTTCGATTTACATGATATTTACAGGATATCGACAGCCCCCTTTTTCAATTTACATGGTATTTACAGGGTCTCGACAGCCCCCCTTTTTCAATTCACGTGGTATTTACAGGATCTCCACAGCCCCCTTTTTTCAATTTACGTGGTATTTACAATGATATTTACAGGATCTCCACAGCCCCTCTTTTTTAATTTACACGGTATTTACAGGGTCTCGACAGCCCCCCTTTTCAATTTACATGGTATTTACAATGTTATTTACAGGATCTTGGCAGCCACCCTTTTTCAATTTACAGTGTATTTACAGGATCTCGGCAGGCTCCCTCTTATAAATTTACATGTTATTTACATGATCTGTGTTCTTTTGCCTTACAACATTTACAGTATCTTTCTATATATTTACATGTTTCAATGCCAAAATTTACATGATATTTACAGTATCTTTTGAGAACATGTAAAAGTCCAAAAATCATGTAAATTACTTTTTACAGTATCTTTTTACCCTTTTACATGTTATTTACATGTTATTTACATAGTATGTAAATTTTCAACTTTTCCAGTGTGCATTGCTATTCATCAGGTACATGAACATGTACCAACTACAGCCTGAGAAGATAATATGTATAATAACGCTGAACTAATTTGCCAATAATGGAAGCGTTAAAAAGTGACCGCATATGAGGTTCTGGGCTATATGTGTATTGTTGGCAAATGACAATATTTTTATCACTACCTTGTAAGACATTGTACAGGATGAAAAGTAGCATAGACTCCTAATATGCATAGGAGTGTAACAATAGATCGAACTATCAATGCATTGCGATTGGAGTGTTCCGATAGCGACGCATTGATCGCAAAATTCAACTATCGACGACGATCGTGATAGTTTAGTTAATTATCGATAGTTAAGACAGTTTTCAAATGATGTCCTGTAGTTCTTTTCCCTTCATTGAAAAATTGCCTCTATTGTTCTCTGCTGTACGTTATGTCCATTGTTTTGAAACTAAGTAACAACATTACTTTGTTTTCATTAAAAAAGACTTCATTTGTCTCCAGGGTCTTGTCTGTGTGCAAAATGGTGGTTCGAATATTATCTCTTCCCCCCCCCTTCCTTCTTGGAGAATTGAATGTCAGTTTGTCAACAAACATGGCGGTCTCGAAGGCTCATATGGCCAGTCTTTTGAAATCGTACAAAACAGAAAAGGAAAGGCAAGCACATGAAAGCACTTCGGGTTTATAAAAAAAAATAATGGTTCAGAGTTGCATGTACATGTAACTCGTGTCCCAGTAGACTGGTACTAAAATATAGTGGTAATACAACAAATCTGACCCACCATATGTGACAAACATGTTGATAGGTTAATTTTTCTTAAGGACGGTGCCTCCTAATTAATACAGATGTATTTTTTGCAAAGGTTATGACTATGGGGAAAAAGTGGATCTTAGCAAGGGTTATTGGAAGCCCTTGCTAAGAGCTGCTGTTTCCACATAGTCTTAAACCGCGCAAAAAAATTGGTATAAGGGGGCAAATTCCTTAAAAAACCTGAATGATAATGCATCCATGACTACTGTCACGAATATACATTTCATAGTCTATCTCTATCTTATGCAATTGAAAGAGCAAATGTATTTGCTGTATGTAGTGTAGTTTTTGAAGTTGTAGTCATTGTAGTAAGTGTAATCATGTGTAGTCAGTGTAGTTGGTGAAGTCAGTGTAGTCGTGTGTAGTCGGTGTAGTCAGTGTAGTCGATGTAGTCAGTGTAGTCGGTGTGGCCGGTGTAGTCGGTGTAGTCAGCATAGTCAGTGTAGTCGGTGTAGTCAGTGTAGTCGGTGTAGTCAGTGTAGTCGGTGTAGTCAGTGTAGTTGGTGTAGTCAGCATAGTCAGTGTAGTCGGTGTAGTCAGTGTAGTCCGTGTAGTCAGTGTAGTCAGTGTAGTCAGTGTAGTAGGTGTAGTCAGTGTAGTCGGTGTACTAGTCAGCGTAGTCGGTGTAGTCAGTGTAGTCGGTGTACTAGTCAGCGTAGTCAGTGTAGTCGGTGTACTAGTCAGCGTAGTCGGTGTAGTCAGTGTAGTCGGTGTACTAGTCAGCGTAGTCAGTGTAGTCAGTGTAGTCGGTGTACTAGTCAGCGTAGTCGGTGTAGTCAGTGTAGTCGGTGTACTAGTCAGCGTAGTCGGTGTAGTCAGTGTAGTCGGTGTACTAGTCAGCGTAGTCAGTGTAGTCAGTGTAGTCGGTGTACTAGTCAGCGTAGTCGGTGTAGTCAGTGTAGTCGGTGTACTAGTCAGCGTAGTCAGTGTAGTCGGTGTAGTCAGTGTAGTCGGTGTACTAGTCAGTGTAGTCAGTGTAGTCGGTGTAGTCGGTGTACTAGTCAGCGTAGTCAGTGTAGTCGGTGTAGTCAGTGTAGTCAGTGTAGTCGGTGTAGTCGGTGTACTAGTCAGCGTAGTCGGTGAAGTCAGTGTAGTCGGTGTACTAGTCAGCGTAGTCAGTGTAGTCGGTGTAGTCAGTGTAGTCGGTGTAGTCGGTGTACTAGTCGGTGTAGTCGGTGTAGTCGGTGTAGTCGGCGTAGTCGGTGTAGTCGGTGTAGTCGGTGTAGTCGGTGTACTAGTCGGTGTAGTCGGTGTAGTCGGTGTAGTCGGTGTAGTCAGTGTAGTCGGTGTAGTCGGTGTAGTCGGCGTAGTCGGTGTAGTCGGTGTAGTCGGTGTACTAGTCGGTGTAGTCGGTGTAGTCGGTGTAGTCGGTGTACTAGTCAGTGTAGTCAGTGTAGTCGGTGTAGTCAGTGTAGTCGGTGTAGTCGGTGTACAAGTCAGCGTAGTCGGTGTAGTCAGTGTAGTCGGTGTAGTCAGTGTAGTCGGTGTAGTCGGTGTACTGTGTAGTCGGTGTAGTCAGTGTAGTCGGTGTACTAGTCAGCGTAGTCATTGTAGTCGGTGTAGTCGGTGTACTAGTCAGCGTAGTCGGTGTAGTCGGTGTAGTCGGTGTAGTCGGTGTAGTCAGTGTAGTCGGTATAGTCAGCGTAGTCGGTGTAGTCGGCGTAGTCAGCGTACTAGGTGTTGTCAGTGTACTCGGTGTAGTCAGCGTAGTCAGTGTAGTCGGTATACTAGTCAGCGTAGTCATTGTAGTCGGTGTAGTCGGTGTACTAGTCAGCGTAGTCGGTGTAGTCGGTGTAGTCGGTGTAGTCAGTGTAGTCGGTATAGTCAGCGTAGTCGGTGTAGTCGGCGTAGTCAGCGTACTAGGTGTTGTCAGTGTACTCGGTGTAGTCAGCGTAGTCAGTGTAGTCCGTGTAGTCAGTGTAGTCGGTGTAGTCAGCGTAGTCGGTGTAGTCGGTGTAGTCAAGGTAGTCGGTGTAGTCAGCGTAGTCGGTGTAGTCGGTGTAGTCGGTGTAGTCGGTGTAGTCAGCGTAGTCGGTGTAGTCAGTGTAGTCAGCGTAGTCGGTGTAGTCGGTGTACTAGTCAGCGTAGTCAGAGTAGTTGGTGTAGTCAGCTGGTGTAGTGGGTGTAGTCAGTGTAGTCGGTGTAGTCAGCGTAGCCGGTGTAGTCAGTGTAGTCGGTGTACTAGTCAGTGTAGTCAGAGTAGTTGGTGTAGTCAGCTGGTGTAGTGGGTGTAGTCAGTGTAGTCGGTGTAGTCAGTGTGGTCACGACAACACTGACCACCCCAACTACACTGACTAAAGTAACTACATAGACTACACTGACTACACCTTTTACACCAACTATACTGACTACACCGACTACACGAACTACAGTGACTACACTGACTACACGAACTACACCAACTATGCTCACTACACTGACTTCACCTACCTATATGGACAGTGATTAGATTTGTTATATTCGAGACGGTAGTCATGGATTTATTACCCTGAATAGCCTGAGATGCGCAGAATGTATGAGCAGTAACAAAACAAGACACCGTCCTTGAGAAGAATTGGAAGCCTTAACCAGAAAGATGTTAACTGGTGCCACTACTGTACTGCAAATTCACTATTCAGTTGTTCCTGTTTTGTCAAGAATAACAAGAATAACTGTCAAACCTCGACTGAATAAAGACAACTAGAAGTGAGATGTTGTTTACTTGTTAAGCTTTTCTCTTTGGCTTACTGCCATAACCAGTATGTTAAATTTGTAATAAATACACAAATGCAATTGTTTTGGATCACTAATACTAACAAAAGGAGATTTAAGAAACACAAGAATGATTTCAACAGCTAAGAAAGTGCTCATATCTAAGCAGCTGAGATTCAAGTACAGTTCTAGTGTAGCCCAACAAACATTTTAACTTCACTTTGCAGTTACATGTAATGTGATATGTACCTGCTGGCTGTGGTTGGACCAAATTAAAGTAACTTAAGCTGGAAAGCCTATGGTATGGGGCATGTATGGGGGACACATACATATAATTTGTCATCTTCATCATCTCTTTTTCTCTATCATTGCATTACATTACATGTAAAATACTATTAAATAACTTGTGACATGCCCACAAAAGGGGAATTCTCCCTCCCAAACCACAAGATTGGGGAAGCAATGGTGTCTGATTCATCTGCATTTGGGAGTCAAACTGTCATCCTTATTTTCCATCTTTCTGTTATCTTTATTCACCCTGAAATTGTTCCTTTGGCCCCTTTGGCCTAAGTATTAATACTTTTTGTCTCAAATGAAATCACACCTACAAAAACGAAAAAAAAAATCATACCAGTCGGTCAATCTAGAATATTATATTAGGTTACCACACATTTTCAAGTGAGGTTCCTGGGGGGGAGCGGGGTACTGCCTATTTATGGTTTTACGGGGAGGCTCTGGCCAAAGGTGGTGACTTTTTTTAAGCTCACAGTTTACTAAAGGGTAGGAAAAAATTGTCATTTTAGTATATGAAAAGGTTACAAAATCAACTGAAAAGTGGACAAGATGGTGGCTTAAAGAAAAGTTTGGGAAAGTGTACCAAATTTCTGGGGAAATGACAACACGAAACACAAAAGCTTGCAACCTTTGAGTAGCTGAACCAGAACGACTGAAAGCCCGGGGAAAATTACACTACTGGGAGCAACCCTGTGAAAACCATGTGAATTTTTTGGGGATGTGAAACACCATGTGAAACATCCTGTGAAATAAAAACTGTTTTTTTTTACCAAAAATTAAGCTTCATTCCACCATGTGAAAAAATGTGTGAAAATTTTTTCATGATTTTTGGCAGTGAAAAAGCCATGTGAAACAGCCTGTGAAACATCTCTTTATCTTGGAAGCAAAATGTCCCCCTGTGAAACACCCTGTGAAATGAGAAGCGCTTTAATTTCTTTTAAAAAATGGCGTCAATATTCTACCCTGTGAAATTCTGAGATTTTTTTTGTCTTTGAAAGCCATGTGAAACAACCTGTGAAACGTGGATCGTAAACAAAGACATTCCACCCTGTGAAATATAGATGACTTTCCTCCTAGCAGAGGCCCCTTTTCCTTTGTATTCGCTGAACTGACGGGCGGGACGAAAAGGGACCTCTGCCATGGGTCGAAACTCCCTTTGATCCAACCGCCGTCCATGGCCGTGGACGGCGGTTTCCGAAACGCATGCTCCCTGTATTGTTTGCTGACCGGGACTTGAGCCCACCGTATCTCGCGCATTCCTTTACAGTTATTCCGCTGTCATTTAGTGAGCCTGCATAGTAACTTGCCGTGGAAAGAGAACTAAACTCGTGAAGAGTTACAACGTTTACTTTCTCTTGTTTTTGTTAACATGGGCGACGGAAAGATAAACAATCGAAAGAAGAAGCTCTAAGAAACACTCGACAAGTCAAGGAATGGAATTTAGAGCGAAGAAAACATCTGTCAAGGCGAAGGACAACCTTCCAACTCCAAAGATTTTTCGAGCTGCGGACTTTCTGTGAAATGCGCCAGCACTTCTACGAGTCTACGGTAGAGTAAATTACACATTTGATTGTAAATTTGTATCGAAATCGCTTCTTAATTGAGGGATTCTTCATATTCCTTACAGTTTTCGTAATAGTTTTGAAAAATGTGCACAGTTCGCATCACCAAATGCTCTTCAAAATAACTTGCACATCGAGCGAAATCGCTTGCGCGTAGCTTCTCTCGAAGAAAGAATTGAACGCGTTTGGTCTTCAGAAACAAGTAAAGGCGTGTTTTAATAAATGTATTATTAAGAAAAGCTTACTGTGTCTTCTTCTGTGTACCTTCATTCAAAAAAATGCGAAAAGTAGTAATCTGACCTAAACAGACACAAATGCTCCGTTGTGGTTTGATTTCACGCGCGAGACAACATGAGAAATCTCTTGCGGAAATTTTCAAAATTTTGACTTTGAGAATGCATTTTTGGCTAATTCTTGACAACTGGTGTAATTTATTTAAAAGTAAGAAATTTTAACTATTCTAGATCAAGTGAGTTTTGTTTTTTCGAACCTATAAATTGTCCTTTCGCAATGCAACTGCTAATTTAGTGAAGCGATCATAAAACACGCAGCCTTCAATGGGTTAAATTCTCTTTGATTCCTGGAGTTGTGGTCATGTTAAAAAAGCTTCCTTGTCCAGATAACTTGAAATTAATACCGTAGATTAGATAACAACTATCTCTAGACGAACTGTCTACGTTTTTTAGGGTTTTGGTGAACTCGCCATTCACGACAACAAAACTGTGCAGCTGTTTTTTGGCGCGCTGGTTGAGAAAGGTGGGAGTCGTCAGCTGATCACGTGCTAAAAGCATCAGGTGACGTTTCGGTCGCTAAGTAACCGTGGTGCATGCTCAACACAGTTCATTTCGACCCATGGCAGAGGTCCCTTTTCGTCCCGTCCGTCAGCTCAGCGAATACAAAGGAAAAGGGGCCTCTGCTAGCAGGGAAATAGATGACAATAAAACAATTCAAACTTTCAGATAAGCATATAGTTTCAATTTCTTCTTAGAATGTTATGCTTAGTCTGTGCAAGAATTAACCATAAAACAGGAAAGATCATTTGTCAAAGCATAACCAGTTTTACTCTACCTTGTTAATCTTACATGATCATATCTGTTCACCATTGTCTTATAACATTAATGCAGTGAGTTACTCAGCAATTTAACAATTAAAATCCGTAGTTTTCAAACTTTTGCGGGGGTAAATTTGTTCTAAGTCTCCATAGGTCCTAAAAAACGATTCAGTAGTGACTTCTTCGCAGAATGCAATCTTTAAAGTGAGCAAGAAAAACGGAGCAGGAGCAGCCGCCATTTTGGAATCATGAAAATGTTGGGAGAGACTGGTAATGAATGAGCCGCTTTGGTCAGCAGCCTTATCCTTGCGGGCTCAGAGAAAACAGTTGAATTTTTCGGCGCCATAAATTTCACGTTTGTTTCAAATGTTCAACGCATGTTTCCTTGGATTTCTATTCTTTCAAGCTTAAAGGATGCCTCAAAGCAACAAAATTTGGATATCTACTCTTAAGAAGGAGGTAAGTTCAAAAGAAAATGATTTGTAATGAAATATTGGCTTCAAAATTAACGATTCTAAGAAGATCATGTTCTCTCCTGTCTTCTTGAATTCGAAGCTATATTTAAGCTTACATGTAACTAGACAGTTATATTTGAGACAAGCTGAATTTGCATAATTGTGCAGTTTATAGAAAAGTTAAAATGAAGCATAAAATAAAATGTTCTCCAGTGCCTTCCACTGCAGAGTGTTTCCATCGCTGTAGTTTATAAAAGACACATTAGATAACTGATGTCTTAAGTTTACATTATCTTGATTTGAAAGCAATAATAGAGATCATTTACTAGAGAATTGAAAGAACAGAACTATTAACTGAGTCCACAATAACTCAGAACTGATTTTAATCACACAATGTTCTGTTTTGCTCTACTAGGTATTCAATTCATGATCAGCTGCTGTTAGAACAGATGTGACACTCATGGCCAGAGCACTGCAGTGTCAAGTCAAGAGCAGCCTGCTCAGTATTAAAGCTAAGTCACTTTTAATAACTGCTCAAACTACCAGGACACAATGCAATTGTAAATGTATTACAAGTTGTCTCTGAGAAAAAAGAAAAGTCAAGACAACGTCGTCTGATTCACTTTGTAAATACTGATGAAGCTTTATTTAAAAGAAGTTCTAGGTGTAGCAATTCAGAATTAAAAAATTGTAATTTTCCCAATGTTGAATTAAATTTTCTTCCAGTCACTGACTGTGTTGACAATTCTTGAAAATTTATTCACTGATGTGAATTTCAGAGGACAATACATACATCCGAAAAACATAGTATTCATTATGTCGTACAAAGACCCTTGTGAACTTTGTGGAGATGTTATTTTAATCACAGCTGTACTGCGTCAGTACAAGATGGAGTCTCCAGGCTAGTTTCTATAGTGCTGAGACTGTAGTGAATTAATACATCACACAACTCTACATATATTCACAAGAAAAGGTTATAAGGTTTCGATTTCATAGTACAGGCACGAAGTTTAAAATTCTCATTAAATCAAAACAATGAATTTTGTGGCCTGGATGACAAAATTGTGAAGAATCCTTACAAATTTTGGAATAAATACTTAATCAGCTTTAAGTTTGTTTGTTGTTTGCTTGATGTGCTTTAGATCCTAATATTAACTATTCTCAGCAATTCCGAGAAATTCCTAGGAATTCCTAGCTTCATTTCGCAAGAGGACCGCTGTGCAGGACTAGTACTAGTGTCACTATCTTAGCTAGGCTACAGGTACATTCTTTGGATTGCAAGACATGTTTATTTATTTATTTATTTATTTATTTATTTATTTGCTTCGCCTGGGAGTTACGTATATAAAAAACATTGAAGACAATTACAAAACCAGGCAGGGACACCACAACAGTAAGAACCAATTACTGTGGGCCCAAATTAATTAATTAATTAACAAGGTACATAAGGAAACAAAAACTGATTAAAAGCAACAAGTTACAGGACAATTCAACAGTCTAGCATTTTTACATTTAACACATATAGATTTCCAGGTTCTAGGCTCTAGATGTGATGTGGCATATTTCAATTGATAAAAGGTCTATCTAGATCTATAGCTAGCAAGACATTGTTTTACTGTTTGCCTGCCTTTCATTTTGGGCATACACATAGCTAAAATGTAACTGATTAAAAAAAAAGCATGTGTTTTATATGCATACCCGAGAGCTCTTAAGTTCAATTAATGTCACCTAATTAAGCTAAATGCAGCTAGTATAATGTTCCACTTTTTTTTTCACAGGATTTTTCTAGTTTCACATACTTTTTCACATAGTTTTTTCACATGTATGGGAATCCATTCCTCTCCAACTGGGTTTTCACATACTTTTTCACATGGTATTTCACCTGTATGGCGAACTTCAAGCTTTCCCTAGCCTTCCACTTTGGTTTTCACATCATTTTTCACAAGGTATTTCACATACTAATAATTTTTACATCAATTTTCACAGGAAGGGCTACCTCTCCTGTTACTGATGTTTCACATCTTTTTCACATGGTATTTCACATCTAATCCTGTGAAATACCAGGTGAAAACGCGGAGCCCGTTTCACAGGTATTTCACATGGTATTTCACATTTCTGTGAAATGAGGTGTGAAAAACCATGTGAAAACCCTGTGAACTCCCTGTGAAAACTTAAGTAAAATTCACATGGTTTTCACATGTACTTCACATGCTTTTCACAGGGTTGCTCCCAGTAGTGTTAGGCAATTAAAGAAAATTCTATGGTTTTGGTTTATCCTTGAGGTATAGCAAAGGGGTGCAAATTTTGCTCTCGGTACCATTTTGGTAAAAATTAGCATATTAAAAGGGAAGGGTTTGAACCTCCAGACAGAGCCTCTCCGTATAAAACTTTATTGAGTACCCCCACCCCCCAAGGGTGAGGATGCACCCAATCCATACTCTTATACAAATTTATCTGGGTTCAGCCTTAAGGTGTAATGAACTTTTATGTGTTATATAGAAAGAGAAGAAAAATATCGACTTACCGGTGAGCTGTTATTGTTCTGAAGCAAAAGTGAATCACAAGGAAGTGTAAATGTATGCCCAGTTTGCTGAGCATACACCCTTACACTAAAAATTTTCTACCTGGCTACCTGGGATCCCAGCATTGCCTTACCAGGATCCCAGCTAACTGGACTAAGATTTTCTTATGTAACTGCAAAGTGTGTGGGGTGTGTTTATGCCAGGATCTCTGCAAACTGAGCCAGCATGGCTAACCAGGCCAGTTTGACTCATTGGCCTCTTAAGGCCCTGTAATACGAGCAACATTTTCGTAAAACTTTTTGGGCAACAATGTTGCGTTGCAAGTTGAGATTGTTTCTTGCACATATTACACTCAAACGAAGAAAACCGTGAACACTGAAAATATTGCTGGAATGTTTATTGTGTTTTGACCAATCACATGCGAGACCTTGTAACCGCAGAAAACAAGTGGGTTTCTCAATCAAGGAATCGAGTTGGTTCTCCATTTGTTTTAAATGACATTCATCTTAACTTACATGAATTTAAATTGTTATTTCTTTTTATCTGAGAGCCACATGCGCTACGGGAGCGAAAAATGTGTGAGTGGTCTTTGGCTTGTTCGGCTGCATTGTAGCAAGGACCGCGGACTGTCAAAAGCGGCGTTCGTTATTCTTCAACAGCCTGGTGTACCGTTGCTAAATTAGAAAATATGTCATTTTCAAAATGTGCAACTACACGTTATAAAATATGACGCAAGCCCGGCTCGAAGGCACGGACGATTCGGCCTAAATAAATCGAGTCAGCTGTGCTGTCAATGGGCGAATTTGGAGAGAGAATATTGCAGTTTTTACTTCAAGGTGAAATATTAAACTGCCGCTTGAGTTGGTTTTATTTGAAATGTCGGAAACACTGATCATTGTATCGGTTTGTCGAAAAATTTTATAAGGCAAAAGCGCTCAAACCTATTTTCGCTTGCGTAGTGCGTGGGGCTCTTAGATAGAAAGGAATAGCACTTCCAATTTCTGTAAGATAAACTGGTGAAGATTAAACCTTGTCGTCTTTCGAAACAACTCGATTCCGTGACTGAGAACCCATTCGTTTTCTGGGGTTACAAGGTCTCGCATGTGATTGGTCAAAACACACATTCCAGAAATATTTTCAGTGTTCACGGTTTTCTTAATTTGAGTGTAACACCTTTTTGTGCAACAAATTTGTTTCTTCTACTTTTTGCAACATGAAAATTTGTTATGCGCAGACTGAGGTGGTAATACGTGCAACAAACAATCTCAACCTGCAACACAACATTGTTGCGAGGAAGGTTGCACAAAAATGTTGACCGTATTACTGGACCTTAAGAGGCCAATGAGCCAAACTGGCCTGCTTAGCCATGCTGGCTCAGTTTGCGGAGATCCTGGCATAAACACACCGAAGCATACCGTGTTATTCCTCAGGGCTATGATTAACAGTGACTAATAAAACCATGAACACTAAGAATTATCTTCGAATGTTCATTGTGCCATGACCGACTAATCAGGTAAGAAATCAATGCAAACCACAAATTTAATGGAATACCGTTGCGGCTTGTGCTTCATTCATCTTGTATCTGATTGGTTTTCTTTCCCAACATAATAACAGTCCAAAAATAATTCAAGTGTTCACGGTTTTCATAGTTTTACTGTATTAAGAGGCATAATGCCTAACATGTGTTACGGCGGAGTATAGATCAGTGTTATGGATGAACTTATGTTTTGTTGCTATTAATAATTATTTACTCAAAAAGCAATTGGGTTTCTTTATATGCATATGAACATGTGACTAATAGCTAATTGACAGCCCTTAATTGAAAAGCAAAGTTATCTAAGTAGCTAATCAGGCTAGCTAATGTTGCCCAAAGCCAAAGGGAACTTGGAGAGAAAACGGCAATTCTGCAGGAATGGGGATTAATGATTATGGAATTCAGAGGACGCCTGGGCAAAGTTCTGTCCATGAATTGAACGTTTAAATCTGAAAAGGTTTTTACAATAACTTATGTGTTACATAACTATTAAAGAACATTATTTAAGTTAAATGCAAGACACAAGCATCGAATCAAGACAAATTCAATTCAGTGACCCTCTATTTAAATAATACTAAGTCCTCGTGGACTGAGCGGACCGCGTGAGGAATATAACTGAATACAAGCATTTCCCAACCAAGAGTGAAAAAAAACATACCTGAAATGATGTACGAGCCATAGACGAAGGAAAAGTGGTTCTTCTATATTATTTGCATTGAATTTCCATCAGATTGAAAGCCGTTTGCACGTTGGTTTGTCCTATACTAGTTCGCTCGACCGTTAAAAAGATTGTGCTGACGATTGTGCCGCCTTCCCAAATGAGCACGAATTGTGGTCAGCGGACGTTTACTACTTAGTGTACACGAAAGCTAAAAATAACATGCCCTGAAAAAACAGCGTTTTTGCGGTTCTGTGTTGTTTTCACGGAATTAGAGATTTTCCATAAAAATGCTAACTAAATTCGCTGAGCAAACGGTCGATTATTTAACTTGATGAGGTTAGTTCGCATCGCAATGTACCAGTAGAACGAAATTCAAAGGGCGTAGCACCTTTGAATTTCTCAAACAGGTTTTAGAGGAAATGCAAACGGAAAAAAAGCGTACTTAAAGAGATTCTCGTCTGCGTGTAAAAAAAACGAATAATGTAGACTCCTGATCGCGAGAAGGGCTAGTTTTGCAGCGCTTTGTATCACGCTCAATTTCTTTTGTTTTTGCTTATCCACAATCCTCTTCTAAGCAGTACCGGTACCGGGCAATGTTTTTGTTACGCCCACTTCAAACTGGCGGCCGAAAAACGTTTTTAAAGAAAAACAATCTGTCTTCAAAATTCACAGATTGGTTGGATCTAAATCAATTCTCTGTTGCTTCTCTCAACTGGCACTACCGAAATGTTAGTTTTTAATAATTAACCAAATATTCGTCTACACACAAACTGCGACTTGTTGCTGAAGCCAAACAGTAAAACAGTGCTTAATTTTAAACTTGTGAATAGGTTGTTCAAGATAATGAAAAACGCAGATGTCCCCCATCTTGAAGTGGGTGTTAAAAACTTACCTTCGGGTTGGAGGGGGGGGGGTGGCTGGGGAGGAACCCCTAAAATCTCGGTGGGCGATGTGCAGCAAATGTCTTGAAACAATTACACTATTTCGGAGCACAATATGATTTTTTTCTACCCTGTTTCAGGCCTGACCCAAAATCTGATGCCCCTTATCAAAACTGTCCCAAAACGAATCGCAACTACCTAGGAACTGCTTCAATTTACGTAAAACGTTTGAGAAAGGCTTCAAATTCTCTATATTAATCAAAAGACCATTCTCAAGGAATGAAAGTAGTAAAAAGTAGCTTCGTCTGAGGACCATACCCAATTCCAGACCATAACTCGCAAACTTTACCCTAATTCAGTCCAAAACGACACAAAAATCATTAACTTTCAGGCCGCCCACTCCTATCTGGCTTTTATGTAGAAGGTTTGTGCAGTCTCCCTTTTTGATTTTTATGTCGTTTACAAGGTTTAGGCAATCTCTCTGTTTTACTTTCTTTCTACAATCTCCCTTTTTACATTTGTGGGGAGCAAGGTTGGTGTAGTGGTGGGAGCACTTGCCTCCCACCTCTGTGACCCGGGTTCGGTCCCAGTGGTTGGCACGTGGGTTGAGTTTTTTGTTGGTTCTGTCCTTGCTCCGAGGGGTTTTTTTAGAGTTCTCCAAATTTTCCTCCCTCCCCAAAAACCAACACTTCCAATTTCCAATTCAACCTGGACGTCAAGTGTTTACACATGATGTGTGGTCCTCACACTACGACGCTAGATTTTATTTACCTTTTTTTTCACTCCATATATTAGACACATATTCTTGACAGGCTCCCTTTTCCAATTTACACGGTATTTGCATTCTCTGGCCAGCCTCCCTTTTTCCATTTACATGATTTTTACAGGATTTGGGCCACCAAATTTACATGTTATTTACAGGGTACAGAACAGCCCCATATTTCTCATTTACATTTTCTTTACATGTTTTGTTTAAAACATTTACAGGATATTTACAAAGAAGATACTGTAAATTCGTTCCCCAAAATTTACATGGTTCTTTGAGTTATAAGGGTTAAAGGGGACCACGTAAATCCATTTTTACAACAAATTTACAGCTTCTCCTTAACATGTAAAAAAGCATGCAAATTCAATTTACAAAATGCCAACATGTAAATGTAAATTTACAAAACATGTAAATTAGGATTTGCATGTTGTAAATTACGATTTACATGTGCATGTAAATTTTCAACTTTTCCAGTGCAAGTTCCAAAGAAAGGTGGAGGTCGAATTTGCATTCCTTTACCTTTAGGAGGTGGGGGGAGGGGTGGTGCTCGTCGCGGTCGTGAGCGTGGTGGTTGAGTTTGCAAACCTTTTCCGATTATTTTTCGGACTAAATCAATGGCCAAAGGTACCCCGATAGACGCCAACATACCAAGGAGGCCGCCGTATTGTGCACCGCCTCCTTTTACTAAACCTTTTCCAACAAGATATTGTTCTGCCGCCTTTTTCTGAGTAGGAGTCATTTGCTGGACAAGTTTATAAAGCTCAATTTCCTTTGGCCCAAAACCCTTTCCGAATATCTTTTTCAGCACCTTTTCAGCTCCGAAACTCAAACCTGCACTTGCTAATGCCCCAAGAGCTGGCTTTATCAAAGGTTTTGCCAAACCTAACATAGCAGAAAATAAATTTCCACCACGCTGCGCTGTATTTTGAATCTGGGTCTGGCTTAAATCTATTTCAACCCCATTCCCTGCCGCTGAGGTTTTTTGCAATCGCGAGATTTGAGTAGCGGTGAGAAGGAGAGTGTCACCGCGACCAATTTGCCCCGGTTTAACTCTCAGAGTGACAGCTGTTTTCGAAACATAAGCTTTTTGAAGTTTCTTTTTCTGTCCATCAATCAGTGCTATTTCATATGGATGATAAGTCGTGCTCATCGTGCGTGTATATTATATTCAGATTTTTTTTCAGTGTCTAGACGGTGACAAGCTCATTACCAATTTGCTTCAGCACAAATTCTTCTTCATTCAAAACCAAGGCGAAGATTGTGTAATCTTGAGCGTTAGCGGCTTCATTCAGTCTGTAATGGAATTCGAGCTTTTTTGAATCGCCTGTTACACTGTCTTTGGTATTTCGTAGATCGAAGTAGATAATTGGGTATAACTTCTCAAAGTTGGCAATCTACAGCTGAACGCCGGTGTTGTAGTCGTTCTTTCTGTATCTGAAATTGATCAAATCATTCAAAATTCTTATTTTAAAGTCATGGTCGTAATCAAGCTCAGGATAACATTTTGTGCCGTATTTGAGGCGGCAAGTTTCCAGTCTTGCTGTGCCATCACCATCGATATCAAATGTGTCAAAGATTTAAGCGTTTTGCGTGAAAGAGTTTTGTTTCCGAGTTTGTTGAAGGAATACAAAGACATGCTTGGGGTCTTTTACCCCTGATGTGATCAACCACATACCATTTGCATCCCTTCGGGCGTCGCTTATATGCAAATTTTCATTCAAGTATTTCCATTGGGTTGGTTTTAAGAAATTTTCATTGGCCAGAGTCTGTCCTTTACTGGTTAAATGTAATTGTGGGACCCACAACCCCAATTTACGGACAACAATTCTTCGAGTCGTTGCATTGTTTTGGAAAATCATTTCTTCGTCGTTTTGCAGAGTAATGTCAAACTCAAGTTTTAACGGTAGCAGCAGCTTGTCGGAAAGATTTTCGAAGAAGGAGTATCGGTTCAAAGGGATAATTGTCTGAACCATGTTTCCTCCATGTGATAGAAGCGCCCTTGCCCGCATTTCAAGGTTTGTCGCATTGTTATCAGTCACTGTGGTGGCGTCAGAGTCAAGATACCAAAACTGGTTTTTTGCCACGCTTCTTGAAAATTCGTCCAAAAAATCAAGCAGATTATTGATGAAAATACCTTTATGGATATTGTCCGCCTCGTACAGTTTCTTCCCGCAAAGAACCGTTGATCGGAGCTGATTGAGTGTCAGCATCAATGTTGGCTCCGTTTGCTTTAGCTTCAAACTTGAAATCGACGCGGAAATAAACGTTGTACCAGTCATAAAAATTGTCCCGGTCGTTCACCGTGAATTTGTAGCCCGACCTATTTTGAAATTGGGCATTCTCAGGGAGTGTGATCGGGGTGTCCAAATTGAATTGGACGTATGTAGCATTCTCGAGGTAAGGTTGACTTCTGAACATGTTGCCAGAGTTATATTAAAAGAAAAAAATTTCTTTGATTAAATTTCGTTTGCCAAAATTCGATTTAATTTCACAAGGGCGTCTGATTTTTTCGGTGTCTGGTTTTGCAAAATATTTGCAAGTTTCTTTTTCGAATCTTTAGACAACATTTTTCGTTTTTTTCGCTCTTGCAGTATTTTTCGTATTTGTTTCGAACCTTTTTCAACAGCAAGTTCACCAACTCTCTGACCTGCCTTTTCAGCGATTGTTTTTGTGGCTTTTTCGGCTGTTTTCTTTGCAACGTTCTTTGCAGTGTCTTTGACTACTTTACCGATGGTCATGAGGGTATCACGGATCACACCCGACCCTTTGTGTTTATATCGATAACGTCCGGTGTTTTCGTCAAAAAATCTTGCCCACTCGCTCGGATGATTCATAACTGTATATTTATAACAACAAAATCCTTACTCTTTTTCAATCATTAAGCTGATTGCAATATCTGTCCTGTTGAGATCCAGGATATTGTTTCTTCCATCTGTCACCCAAACCCTTATTTCATTAATATAACTTTTATTCACAGGATGCCACTCAAGCCGAAGCGGCTCTTTTTGAAATGGATAACTAACCTGAAGATCGAATTTTCCGACATAGTCTTTTGTTCCTTTCAAGATTTTTTTCTCATAACCAACCAATTCAGCGAAAGCTGCTTGAGAAAAGTCAAGCACATAATTTTCGTGCATCGAAATTACAACCCGGTAAATTGACATGTCGAAATACATTGTAAAAATGTAATCACTATCTTTACCTGCCGGGTCTACTTTACCGATGTGTTTCTGAAGAAAAGTGTTGATTCTTTTGTAATCATACATTCCATTAGGAAAAGTTAAGGTCTGCCACGCTTCAGTTTTCTTTCTCCAGCGAATTTTGTTGTTGTTGTAAAAGGAATCGATGTTGTACCATGAGTAACTCATTGTGATAAGTCTGTTTAGCGCGGCTTTAGACTTTCCTGAACCCAATTCGATCGGAGGATAAAACTTCACTGTAAACTCATGTGAAACATTACGTTCTCCGCCCTTTTCTTGTTTTGCGAGGCTCGAGTCAAGCAGAATATCAAAGCTCATTATTGTGATATATAATTAGTAATAATTTTTTTCTTTTGCTTTTTATCGATTATGCCGAGTTCAACTAGTGAATCAATCAGAGAAAATACTTGTTTTTTAAGTTTTATTGAGCTGTTTCCTGCTTTTATCGATCCTAAGCTCAAATGAAGTCGGTTGAACAATTTTTCAGCTTCATCAGTGATGCCACTTCCTTCGGTTTCCCAATCCTGTTCAGGGAAGTCCTCTTCATCGTCTAAAGGCTCAATAAAAGGTCTTCGGCTCATGACAGTTTTTTCTATGGGGAGTTGGAGGAATTTCTCTTTTGCGTAGGGGAGTGGACTTTAGTCTCTGCTTTCCCTCCTGTAACCGTTTCGATAGAGGTTGGGTTCCCCTTCTTTCATAGATCTCATCTCTCATTTTTTTTGAGTTCCGCAATGGTTTTGCCTTTCAAACCTAATTTCGATTTTCCTACTTTGAAGTTGGGATCATGTCCTTTATGGTAATGAGCCGATTGATATTTTGCAACAAGATTGCTTCACTGGGATATTCAAGCTCAACCGGTCCCGGCATCCCCCACTCTTTACGTGTGGATTTTTCTTCTATCAACGGTGGGGTGGTAGTGGAAAATCATAACCATCAACAACTTCTTGATATGAGGGTGGTGGTGTTGGTGGTGGTGGTGGTGGTGGTGATAGTGATGTTGGTGGTGGTGATGGTGATGGTGATGGTGATGTGGTTGGTGTTGGTGCGTCCGGTCTGAATTCATCACCAAAAGGGTTGGTTCTGTCAAATTCATCCATTGTGTAATCAGGAAGCTCCTACTCCTCTTCTTCTTCTTCTTCTTCTTCTACATTGTCGCTGCTCTTTTCATCAAGTCTTTTTGTAATTGGTTTAAAAAGCTCTTCTCCTGAAAGCTGACCAAACTCTTTGTTAATTTTATCCATTTTGAATTTTTGGTGAGTTTCTTGTTCTTGCTGATCGACAGCCGACTTTTCTTCCGCCAATTGTTGCCATTTTTTTAGTGACATATTTTCTTGTCTTGATATATATGAAACAAAAAAAAATGAAGATTCCGAATTATGATATAGGTTTTTCAAAAAGTAACTACAAGCAAGGCCACCCTTGCATGCCAGCTGATTTTTTCCGGATGCTTATTTGTGGACCTAGTAATTTTGGCAAAACAAATATATTACTGCATATGCTTTATGAGTTGTTGGAGTTTGATAAAATCTACCTCTTCTCAAAAAACTTGCACCAGCACAAATATCAGTGTCTTTTGAAGGACTTTGCTGAAAGAATCAACCCCAAGGTTGGTTATGAGGCTATCGAGGCTTACGGTGATGAAATCATTCCACTCGAAGAGCTTCCGGTGGACAACCAAAAAATAGTTGTTTTGATGATCTTGTCTGTGAAAGCAACCAAAACAGCATCATTATTTTATCAACGGGCGGCACAGAAACTGCTGCGTTATTTACCTCACTCAAACCTTCTACAAGGTGCCGAAAAACATCCGTGATAACTGCAGCCATTTTTGTATTTTCAGATTTCTTCCAAGAGAAAACAAACGGAGTGCAGACGAGATAGGTGTGGATCATGACGCTTTAGATCGCGCCACCGATAAATAAATATTCTTTCTTTTACTATGACAAACCCCTAAACTTAATGAAAAAAATTTTGATGAAGATATATAATGGGTTATATTAACAGTCAAATAGGTGGTAGCCAAACTACGACGAGTGAAAGTGGAAAAGAGGGTCCTCCTGGCCCAGGGAGTCCTCCTGGCCCCGAGGGTCCTCCTGGACCGAAGGGTGATAAAGGCCCAGCAGGACCACAAGGTCCTAATGGTCCAAGAGGTCAAAAAGGGCCCGCTGGACCACAAGGTCATAAGGGGGCACAAGGAGCACAGGGGTTAAAAGGCGACAAAGGTGATAAAGGTGATAAAGGTGAAAAAGGTGATAAAGGTGATCGTGGACCTCAGGGTAGTGCAAGCGGTTCTGCTGATATTGACATGCAAAATAAGTACGATATTTTGCGTTTAAAAAGCAACCCTTATCCTGTCCACGGTGATCTGACAAAGGTAATAAACTATCAGGACACGAGAAATATCTTTCTTTCAAAAAAGGAAGGCGGAAAAATGGAAGCAAGCATTGATATGAACAATAATACAATCTACAACGTAAAAGACCCAGTACAGGCAGATCAAGCAACAAACAAAAAATATGTCGATAATCAGCTTGTGAAAAGATTGGATAAAGATGTTAATATTGATATGAAAAATAAATCAATTATCAATCTTAATCTTCCATCAAACCAAAGAGACGCCGCATGTGTCGAGTTTGTTAACAACAGAATTGATGACATGACACAAAAAAAGTTTCTCAAACTTGATGGCACTAACAATATGACTGGAAACTTGAATTTGAATAATAATAAAATTATTAACTTACAAAGCGAGTCCAAAGATTCGAAATCCGCAGTTAATGTTGAGTTTATGCAAAATGAAATAACTTCTATGAGAGATTTTGTCACTCAAAAAATTCATGAATCTCATATCACTAACTCGGGACAAAAAAGGGACGCCTTCAGATACTTGATGGAAGACACTGATGAATCTTCGAGTGAAAACAATATCGAGGTTTTGGGTATTAGAGATTTTTCCGAGTCTCCACATCAAATAAATAAAAAAGCTTACTCTCTCAAACTCCTGTTTGAAAAAGGCTCACCCAACCAGTACCGGTCAGGCCTCGGTTTTAACTTATATAAACTTCCGATTGGTTACTATACTATGGTCGTTGAATGGTTTCCTCCAGAAATGAATGAGATAAGTGTTACACCACAAGGCACTACGATTTCAATTTCTAATCATACAACCAAAATATTTGAGAAGTACACCAAAACAGTTATCAATTTTCAGAGATGGGGTAGCTCACCTCCACAATTCCTATATCTCGATCTGCACGGTACAATTAGTAGTCCATCATTTTTAACAATTGGTCATTTAATTGTTTATGGTGTTAAAGAAACAATTTCAAACGTTGATCCAAGTGTCTATGACACAGCTTTTGTTATTGAAAATGGAAAAATGGTAATGGAAACAGATTTGTCTTTAAACGGACATAATTTGAGTGGTTCCGTTCATCGCATAAATGGTTTTGTAGATACGAAGCAGGTTTCTAGATTTTTATTAAATGGTTGTGATGAAATAATTATGAATCAGAATAATTTTAAAAAAATAGAATTAATATATTCAAGCCAAAAAAGTACACCTAATTTTTCATTCAACCGAAACAACTAAAACACAGACAATTAATATTAATATAATGTTTCCGTATTGTTGTACAATGCTCATAGATTTGAATTCGCCTGCAAAAGATGAAAAAATCTTAATGTTGCTTAAATATATATAGTATCACAAACATTTTTTATATTATATAGCATAATGCAGAATATATATGAATTCAACCATATCGACGAGACACTTTCTAAAGAGAAAGTTAAAATTTTGAAAGATTTATATGCGTATTACCACAAGAAACATTATGGTTATGAAAAGCTGTACCACAGTTTTCGACGAAAAAATTTTGTTTGTAATCTTTCAGCTGGCAAATTAATTATTAGTGCCGCAGTTGCCGGAGGAATTACGTTGAACCCTGCTGTCATGGCAACTTTAACTGGTGTTGGTCTTGTTTTAAAAGCAGTCGCTAGCCTGAAGAAATATGATAAGAAAACAGAACAAACAAATTGTGCCCGTATCGAATACAAGAAAATTCTTGATGAGATTCGTTTTTACCTCAGAGGTGAAGCTTTCAACGAAAAGGTCTTTCTTGATAGATTGAAAATGATAGATAATTTCGTCACTGATCATTGTATGGAGATTCCGCCATCTATTTCTAAAAAGTATGAAAAAACATTCGTTCAGTTGTAGATTTTCAAAGTAATTATATACGCTCACAAAATGATTGCAACTTTGCAAGCTATTTGTTATTTGGTTATTTTTGAACTTCTTTCACCGCCAGAAACAAAACAAATACGATTTATCACTCGTGAGTGTGTTTCAAAAATATTGTTACCAACTCGTGACAAAGATGGTTACCCCATTTCAGGACTAGATGTGGTTCATAAAGTTGAAAATGAAACCTTTTTTCTTGTAAAAAACGAAAAATGCGTGATTGTCACGCGTGACCTTATGTGACAAGAGGCGTGATATTGTGTGACGGCGAACGTGACAGTCACGCGTGACATTTCGTGACAGGTCACACAAAAAGGGCAAAACCCTTGTCGGGGGGTGGTCGTTGGCTGTTCTTGCCTATCCTCGGCTAGGACTTTCACCTCACCGAAGTCAGGATTTCACCGCTGACAAGGCGGTTGTCATTCCACATTTCACCTCTGGGAGCGAGGTTTGAAATCCCGAGGGATTTCTGAGCACCCCCCTGTTACCAGTAGGGCCGAGGCGGGCTCACCCGTAGGGTACTCTCCCACTGGAAGGAGTTCCCCTATACCTCGTAATTCACCGCATGCACAAGCCCTCAAACAGGGTTCAGATGGTGGCCAACCATCACCCCCCTAAGGCTTCACCAATGAGTGAACTAATATATATTGATCACTTTCAATATATATTACACACACTTTTCTTCTTCTATTTGTTATGGTACCCTTTTTCTGCCCTTCACCTAAATGTCGCAATAATTGAATATTTACGCATGCGCTTCACAGAATTTCACCTCGAGCAGGAAAGTACACGCTATTAAACGAATGTATCTCCAATGTATCTTACTATGGATGTCTGTAGAGATCAACAAACGATCTCACAAGACTGGTCAACAGAAGATGTATTTATAAATCAACAAGAAATCTCACAAGACTGGCCAACAGAGGATGTATATATAGATCACCAAGAGATCTCAGAAGAATGGCCAACTAAGGAAAGTTTTAAAAGAAGAGAAATTTCAAAATGGAGAGATATTTCAGACGATATATACAAAATTTGGGAATTCAGCTATTTTAACTTTAAAAAAAAAATGGAGATGAATTTCTTGTATGGGCCCCTAAACGTCTTGCTGAAGATCTAGAAGCCTCTTATCAATTTGTTTATAAAATAGGTCTCAAAACGTCTGCTGACGGAAATGAATATTTTGATTATGAATTAATGTAAGCAACAGAGACACCAATATAGTTAAATAATAGCGTCTACATTCCTGAAGGTTTGAAAAATTTAAGACCAAGATTTGTTTTTAAGGATGAGTGATTTTAAGAAATCACACTGTATTTTTTTCAAGTTGTGTTGCAAAGGGGGTTTCCCTTCAGTGCTTGCACAAGAATACAAATTACGTCGTTGTCTGCGAAAACTTAATTAACATTTGTATCTCACTAAAGCGGAACGGTGAAGAAACGGCAAAAGTTTTAAGGAATTAAAAAAAATATGTTTTCTGTTTTAGTTTTTTTTGTTCTGCAGACGCAACCGTGCGAAAGAATATTTAATCATCCTCTTCCCAAAAACGAATAAATTCTTCGTTGTATCGTAAGTTGATATGATGAATAACTCCATTTTCATAACAAATTGAACATACCCCGGTTGATTCAGCACCAATATCATAAAAATTACTAAAAGTCCTTACATTTACGATTCGTTGACGCTTTTCACAAAACGGCGCATCGAGAATACCCTCATGAATTTCTTTCCAACCTCTTGCTAATCTGTTATATGCGCTGTGCCAGTCGCAAGTATCAGAGCAAATCTTTACTAAAGGTATATTCTCGATCGGTGGAGTGTACAACAGTTTATGTTTGATTCCTTGCTTAAAACAGGGGTAACAAAGCCCTTCCCAGCGGCAGTTATTACACTCTAAGCATATTATTATACGCACAAGTTGCTGCCTGTTGTGACAGAAAGGTTGTTTTGATAACTCATTGTGTACCTCTTTCCAACCAAAAGCTGTTTGTGATTATCTAATTGAAAGAATTTTTTAAAAATAATACGAGATGCTTCGTTTTAATTTTTTTCTTTTTTTTGAATGCTGGGTGTTTTGAAATAGGAAAATATGGGTGTAAGAATGAGGTAGTATTCATTTACTACACCTATTACTACTCCCCAAACGAAACTCGCCTTATTTACTTGTGACCCAAGATGGTTTCCTGGGCAAAGTTTGAGGGAAAACCTTTTTCTGACTCGAAATGCAGTGGACCGCTCTTACAGACATTGCCACTTAGGGACGTTCGCGCAAAAAACTTCTACAATACAGATTTTTTTCATACTTTGGCTACAGTCAGATAATGAGTTACCTATGTCAGAAATGGAAAAAATTGGGGGTCACCGACTTCGTTTTCGAAATAAAGCGCGTCAAAAACTACCTCAATTTTGACAAATCGGCCCTCGTAACTCGACATGGCCTCAGTGCCTGTTAGTTGAAAAATATTAAAAATGATTCGCTGTAGACCCACTTTCTTAGTCAAATTTTACTTAAGTGGGTCTGTTAAGTAAATAATTTGAACCGGTGTCATCCTTTTAGTTAAATTCAACCTCTAAGATCGACTTTAACGAACACCGTGCAGCTTCAATAATAGTAGAATTCGATGATGCGAGGGCAGAAAAGTTGAAAAAAATCAAACTTCTACAATACAGATTTTCTTTAATTTTTCACAAAACGTAGATTATCGACAAAGAAAGTGATCTATCAAAAGAAAATATGGGGTCACCGAACATTTAAGAGAGTTAAACCCGTGCATAGATATTAAAGTGCCCACTAGCGCTATATATCTCCACATTTCTTCAACAACGCGCGCGCTTAATGCATGACGTGGGATGACATCACGAAGTGAATTGCGTGCCTAGTAAGGATGCGCAGAAACAATTGGCGCGAACGTCCTTAAACGGCAAAACAGGCAAAAGTGCGGCGAAGGAAAATCAATATCGAATTTTTTTTACATTCATATCAGGATCGCATTTAGATTTGATCTGGCAAAAGAAAACATCTGTCATATACACTTTAAATATGAACACAAACTTCATAAATTTTACACATTAATTTCGTTTTACTTGAATGCCGAATGAGAGGTGGGAAGAGTTAAACTGACTCCCATTTAGTCGTCCACGTTTGACCGCAAACAGCAAATATCAATGGCTTTCTTCTACTCTTTTGACGAGTTCGAAGCGCCTCTAATTTGAAACACCGAGATAATCCTCGTTGGAAGTCTCATTTCCTCTCTTCGAGGTCAAACGCTTGTCGACCGACTCTCGTCCTCTTTGAACCCGACAATACTTAACAAATAAGAAGACACCATGGTACGTACTCTTATAGACTGAAGGGTATGACGCCAGCATGGTCAAAACGGAGTAAAGAATGACTAGCAAAACAAGTGATTCTGCAACTATTTTGACGATGGCTGACTGTCAGCTATTGTGTGCCTGTTTTATTTGTTGTTGTTGTTATTTTTATAATATTGAGAAACACCGACCAGCAAGCATGCAGGTTAATTTAGGCAAATGTCGGGTAATGGAACTTAAAAGAAGAAACTTGACGCATTTAAGTACCACAAACTACTAGGATGTGACGTGAACGTCAATTTACCTTTCTTTCCTGTTCGTTTAACAATGTACGTTGATCTGCTTGTCGTGATTTTTGTGAGTGAATCACCAGCATTTTATGTCATCTTTCAACTACTAACCTTACCTTACTAACCTCAAGCTGACTTCCGAATTCTCCTCCGAAAGTTTAAGCTGTCGTAAGAGGAAATTGTTCCCCAATACCAAAAGTATTTTTTACTTAGAAACGGCAGAAACGGAACGGAAAGAGGTACTAAACCCGCACACCAAACAGTACCCACATTAACGAACTTTGTGACGTCATATCATTTTATGTACTTCTAAGAACAATGAATTTTGGCCAATGAGCGCGTGAGAATTCAGATAATTATTGTAAAAAATGGTGAATACTCGGTTTCATTAAGACATGATAACGGAACGTTTTTATAGCCCTATTACAATAGTAATTAACTTAATTGTACTTACTTGATGTTTCCAATATACTTCTTTGACCATACGGTCCAGGACCTGCTTTAGTATACGCTCGGACAGATATGTCGTATCGGGCACAAATTTCAATTTTGTACAGGACAAGGTACGTGTCTGTTGAATTTACCTCTGTCGCTGGTAATAGATCGTCGTGACCTTGATCCCACCTTAAGTTTACTTCATACATGATAACGTTTCCATAACTATTTTCTCTTGGTACAGGTGCCCACGAAATGTTGTATGTGGTTTCATTCACTTTGGAGGAGACAACGTTATCTGGACCAACACTGGGTGCTAGTGAGTGAAACGTGTAAACAATTCATTAGCAAAACTACGCACAGTTTCTGATTTTCAAGAAAAGTTAAACAAAAGTATGGGAAAATTATCACATTTTCTTAAAAAACAAAACAAAACAAAAACAACTGTGATTCTTCATGCACGTATTACGTTTTGGTTTAAGTAAACGGCGAACCAAATCGAAAGAAAGAAAAAAGAAAGCCCAATTTGTCTTTAGAAGATCAAAATATTTTGTAATTAAAAATTAACAGGCACATATTTATGCCATTTCCAAATCTCACTTACATTGTCAACACCACTTCAGAAAGATTTGGGACCTTGGGGAGGGGATTGAAGGATCCCACAGAAATGAGTTAGGGACAGTGTTCCTGTGTAGAAATGTAGGTCATGTAGTGTGTCTCTGTCTTTTGAGTTAGGTCATGACATCCTTAAGTTCCACTATTTAACGAAAGAAAGAAGTATTTCATTTGATGTTGTTTATGTTGTTTATATTATTAAGCTGCACGACGTGATTCTACCTGTTGATACAGTGTATGAAACCCGAAAGTGTGACCATTCAAAAAGCTATTGAGCAGTACTTTCGTGTGGTACTGTCACCATTGCGTGCAGTGTGGTTCTTATAAAATGAAATCAGGTGAGTAATACTTAACTTTTGAGTCTGTGATGAAATCCTGAGGTGTCTCTATTCAAATGAAATATATTGAGGAAAATTTTGAGGGTGTTCATATTCACTTTTCGTGTGCAAATTTTGATTAAAGGGAAATGAAGGGTTTTTGAAAGCAAGATACGCCTGAAACCTCCAGTCTTAATTTTCCCTTCAGCTAAAAAAAGTAACAACACTCTTACCGTATTGTGGTATGGCCACAGTGAATGAGGTGTTAGTGCCAGGTTTGATAGTGACAGCTCTAACATAAAACTGATAGGTCACACCACCTAACACATCGACTGAGTAACTGAAAGTATTCGGCCCAAAGGTTTCCGTGTGAACACTCTCTTGGTCTTCATTTTTGCTGTATATCAAATTGTAACCTCTGATTATTCCATTCTTCCGCTCGGGTCTACTCCATATTAGGTTTATTCTTGGACCATGTGACTCACTTGGCGCTATAACACTGTGACTGAGGAGGGCAGGAACGCCAGGAGCTGATGAAACGAACACAGCGAGGGTTGCAAAGATGTCATGGTTATCACTGAATCAAATACTAATCCCCTTCTTAAGTTCTCGGAGTGCCAACGTAACGTCATGTCTCAGGGAAAGTAAATGAGGGTAAATAATACTAGTTTTTTAATTATCCTCTAATAGTTATAAGTTTTTCGCATATTTTACGTACTGTCAGTTAAGTCCTTACTCGTCTTAAGTTAATACCGATGAGGTTAAGTGTCCTCTGCAACCTTGTTATTCTTTTCTGTTTCCTGTTTCTTTTCTTTTTTATTATTATGTTTATGATTACTTTCGTAGCTACTTTCGGTCAATCACAGAATGAAATGATATTACGGTATACTTGTAATCGTTTACAACTTACCACCTTCCTTTGTCGTGACTACTTGCACAGACCTTGGGCCATTACCAATAGACGAGGAGGCCAAAACTTGAAACTCATATTCTGTGTATTTACCGAGTCCAGTGACCTCTCTAGTAAGAGTTGAATTACTTCTAATGGTTATAACACTGAGTGGATCTGCAGCAAGGCTTTTATTTCTATACAGCAATTTAAATCCTAGGATAATACCATACGCAGAGTTTGCTGGTGGTAGCTGCCAGGATGCGCGAACACTTGTGGAGGTCAGCGGCGTCACGTTAAAGTTGGTGGGGGCTCGGCTTGGACCTTTTAAGTGTAAGTGAGCGCGTCAGTAAAAATACATTAGCAATATTTTTATGGATGCAAGGAAAGCTGACCGCAAAGGTTCAAGCCAATGCATGAACTGTCGATTTTCGACAACTTGGAAGTAGGTTTAGCAACAATTGATAAACTACATAAAATAACTTAGCAGCACTGAAAGAAAATAGTAGCTTAGGATGCATTTAGAATCGTGTTACTGGGAGCAAGTTAGTTACCTGCAGGTTTAAGTACTCCATACACTTCTACCCTCAGTGCTTTGCGAGTATGAAATGCAGTTGGTTGAAACCGGATGAACCTTGCTCTTGTCACGCCCATAAGATTATGTTTTATCACGCTGTGCATTTGGTCATTACCGTTAAAGATCTGCAAAAAAGAAAGATTTTTTTACTTAGTAGCCGACTAACAAGATACTTTTTCGCCACCCAAGCCACAAAAATGCTTTTCAAACTCATTATAGTTTACAATTGAGTAAAAGTCAAAATTTTCAGTTGTAATTTATAGCTGGAAACCTGCCTTACGATCAACATTCAGAAAATCTCATGTAGTCAGTTTTAACTCGAGAAGATGCGTAGCGTTGGAACTGGGGTTATATAGCCTGTAAAGGAGGAGAATTTGGTCGGTTGGTCGGATAGTCGATCCGATGTAATCTTCATGGTTTCGCTGAGCACTGCTGGCCTGTGAAACCACAACACTACTTTAAGGAGCTGTGTCACGAAATTTAGCCACATTTTGCCACTAAGACCTGGCACCAAGTATCTACACATGAAAATAACGGGTTTACCTCGGTGTAAGAACCTGACAAGATTTTCTTTGTTTGTTAGCTTTTGTTTTGCTGTAAGGTATTGTTTAAAATGTTTTTGTTTCCTTTGTTTTACGTCATCCGTGAGTTTCACAGGTTCTTACACCGAGGTAAAGCCAAAATAACCGCTTAAAACATTGACGAAAGGTTTTAATAACACAGCAAGTACAAAAGAAGGCACCGATGCGCCAAAATGTAAAAGATTAACATGGATTGCAATTGGGGTTTTTGAAAAACTGTCAGGCTGAACAGTTTTCAAAGTTTGTCTCTAGTAAATTTAAATATAACACTCGGGACACATATTTGTTTGTCACAAAGCTGTAATTTTGTCATTTACAAGTAATTTCTTCGCTAACGTTAAGTTCCATAGCAATTAAGAGCCAGTAATTGGAAAAACCAAAGAAATTGGACTAGACTGCTGTGACACAGCACCTTAATACTGCGGACGCATATATTTGATAGCTAAACAAAATGGCGGCCTCATTCCTTATTCCTCGCGGATGACAAGCTGAGTGGTAAAATTGTCCACCCTGCAAGCGCTTGTTCGTCTTGTTTTCATCCGAAATCGTTGTCGTTGATAGGAATCCCTTCCAAATCCTTAAGAGGCTGGTTTTGGGCTATTTAGCACCAATATCCTCGTAATGATTTATTTGTAAATTTAAAAAAAGCAACATTGATCTGTAAGATAATTCTGAGAAGAAGCGAAACCGCCATCTGGGCGTGGTTATTCGCCATATTGAATACTGTTCCCTCTCAGGGGATTGGGTACGGAGCTTTATTATATACATACTGAGATTTATCCACTAAAAAGGCGCAAAATAAATTTTCGTTCACTAGCTGGTCTAAGTAGCTGAAAGCCAATCAAATGTCGCGTATCACTTTTTTCACGTGTGAAGAAAACGAAACGTCTAATCGGGTGACGCGTATCATGTTTTCTGACGTGTGAGCCGTAACAATTAGTGACTCTCATTCAGGCTTTCGCTTTTCAAGTCTCTTGCAAGTGTTCAAGTTAACTTTATTTTAAGCTTAAAAACATAAGCGAGAAAAGATTTGTTGCCCACGATACTTCGGTTGAGGATTATGTGGAAAGTCTCGAAAGCAAAAACACAAAAGAGAAGACGAAGCCAGATGTAAAATTGCTGGAAGAATTTTTGAGAAACGAAAAGAGAAAAGTGCACACTATATAGACACAGACAGGTATCTTGCGGAGTTTATTCGCTCCGTTAGACGTAAAGTCGGAGAAGATTTTTATCCCTGAAGCTTAAGATGTCTTGTTTGAAGTATTGGGAGGCATTTGAAGAAAAATAACTAGCCCGTGGTTTGAACTGACTACAAAATGTCCACAGTCAAAGAATTTACATAACTTACGAGCAAATGTCGCTAAGGTTTGAGCAAAATTGGAAATGGTCAAAATAAACTTCCCTTCATTTTTTGCGTGAAGTTAGTCCTTCGGGTGGAAGTAATCATGATGGTATTTTTTTCATTTCTCGTGATAAACCGAACTTGGTATCACGGGGGGAAGTTCATGCCCAAAAATGCATTTTTTCGGATGTTTTAATCCCTGAAAATTGACTTTTTGTTAGCTAATTTTATCAAAGCACGAGAGATTGGTTGAAATTCTATTGACATTTTAGCAACCTATCATCCTTCTACTTTATAAAAATGTTATTAGATTTTTTCTTTGTTCCCGGGGGGATCCCTGGCCCTCCTTTCCTTGTAAGGGGGGAAACTCTACTTTTGAAAAACTGAAAATGAGACATCTTTGACTAAAACAAAATCCAACTGGTATTCACATTTTGATTGACCTCGAAGTTGTAAATAAAGATTTGATTCTTTCTTAATCTTTTGATGCTTAAAAGTTCGCGGGCACTTAAGTGGTTTTTGCAGGGCACGTGAATTAAAACAGGCACCTTAGGCAAAATGACAATTTTCTTTTATTTTAAGTGGCTACTTGTTAGAACTTAAGGAATGCTACAGCAGTTATATACCACCATGCTGTTTCTTTATCATTTATAGATTGCTATTATTTCCCTTTTGTAGGATAATATTACGCGAATCGAGAAATATTACTTTTTCAACATCACACTCTCGTTGGGGACTGTTAATTTACGCAAAAACAGTACTCAGTTAACCGGTTGAGAAAACTATAAAAATAAACTTGCACAGTAAACTAGTCTAAAAAATAAGCTTTATAAGAAACAATTGTTGTCTGACATACCATTTTGTAAAGTAATCAGTTCAAGAGCGGCCTTAGAGCCAACCCCAAGTCGCGTCGAATTCAGGGATCCTTCAAGGTTCCATTTCGGTCACGACGATTATTATCGCCAGATCAAGAGTTCAGTTCTCATCCTTGCAGCAGCCGCAAATGGTTTCATTTACAAGGATCTTCTATCCCGTTTGCTGCAACCGCCAACAGATCGACCAAAACACTGCAAACAGCTCCCAGAGCAGCAAACATCACTCGATACTCCACCAATCCTGCTCTGGCCGCCATGTTGGATTTCGCGACATGAGTACTTCGGGTTCTTCCGGTATCCATTTTTGTCACGCTGCTCGGAAATACTGTTTAAAGTCAACTGGCTTGTTCTTTCGAATTTTAAGCAAGTTCAAAGTATTAAGCTGTCACATTATTTCATAACATTATTCTTACTGGTACACGAGAATTGAAACATTGAATGTTCACGATTGTTGGGTGTACCGCTGACCAGAATCTCATTGCTTATCGCAGCAGCTGGAGGCGTGCTCAACTGCAGCTTCTACGAAGTCATTTTCACCCAAGTCTTTAATAATTCCGATGCAATCTCTCCCAACTCTCTTCATTTGTCATTAAATGAAGACAAGTTGGACATTATGCTAAAATAGGAGGCCACTTGGTGGGGAGTTAAAAATAAGATTGTTGAAACACGCGCTCATTGTCTTCATTTTGTAGCGTTACCGTCATCGCCTTTGCAACATTTTCTGGGTTTGCTTTCATCTCTGTCTTCTCCTCCTCCTCTTTGTAAAATTCTATTTAGAAAATCTTTCTCCTTTTCGTTAGAGGATGATCTTGACTTATATTAGACTTAAGAGCCCATTCCTGTGCCAATTATGCTGGCCTGGTTGGGTTTCATTGGGGTTTTTTTAACGATGGGTTTGCTTTAAAGGAGCACAATCACGACGATTTCGCAGATTTCTGGTCAAAACTGTGCTAAAATTATCGGTAGCTAACTTTATCCATGTCCAACATTGTGTTTGAACATTTAAACGAACATATTAACTTAATTTCATTACGAGAAACTAAACCATGACAATTTAATATCGATTTAATGTCAACACGCTGAAAGAATTTGAAAAGTTTAGCCTAATTTTTTCAAATTGCAATCCATTTCCATCCGTGCCATCCGTAGCAACAGACGACAGAAAATAGTTTCAGTGAAGTGATATAGTCTTTGGTAACAAAACTAGATCATTATTATTATGGGCGTTCATTGATGTGAGGACATATTTTTTATTTTTAAAGTGAACTAAAATAGCGTGACTATGCCCCTTTAAGACCAGTTCCTGCAGCCTTGTGCTTTATCATACAGTGATTTCCCATCAGGTCGGATCTTGTGATCTCCGGTTTCAACATGTTCAGTACCGTTGCCGCAGTGAGGAAGATCGGAAGTACGTTTTCACACATCCATCCACTGGGCACGAGAACAATGAGACGACCTCAGTGGGTTTCCTCTTCTGAAGTTGTACCTATTATGGTGGTCACTGTCCTCTCCATTTGATTATTCATTCTCGTCTTCAGGATCGGCTTCTTCGCGATTTTTCTCTTGTTTTGAGAAATGCACAAAATCCCCACTTGCCGGAGAGCTTCCTCGATGATGGCGGAGTTCTCTGCGATCTTCTTACCTTATTGTTGCTTGATCAAAGCACAATTTTAAATCACAAGCGAGAGTAAGCATGCTTCCCTAGTAGTCCGCTAACCATATTGCTTGTATACGTACAATAGCCAACTTGAATAGATAACTCCAATTAAAAAGGAGGTTAGGAAAAAGGAGGTTAGGTAGTGCACATGTAGAATCCCTTGTTATAAGTTTTATTTTCAAAGTGGCAGAAGAACTTTGTGTTGCATACAAGCAGTGTTGTTAAAAACATAACTATCTTTACATTTTGGGGGAAGTCGGAGATATATATACAAATTTACATTCCTTGACACAGTCCCTATGGGTTCCTTGTCCTTGGAGGATAGGGGTACTCAATAAAGTTTTATACTGGGAGGCTCCGCACGGTGGTTCAAACACTTACCTTTATGTACTCATTTTTTACCAAAATAGCACCCCTTTCATATACCGAAACCTCAAGGATAAGCCAAAACTGTATAATTTCCTACAATTGACACGTTTTTCTCGGACTTTCAGTCGTTCTGATCAGTTGCTCAAAGGTTGCAAGCTTTTATGTGTCATGTGTGCCAAAATTTGGCACCCTTTTAGCCACTATTCCTTACACTTTGCAGCAGATTTTGTGAACCTTCCATAAACTAAAATGACAATTTTCCCTACCCTTTAGTATACTGCGAGCTTAAAAAGGCACCACTTTCCGGCCGGGAGTCCCCGTGTAGCCCACTATAGGGAGTACCCCCCCCCCTCCGTCTCTAGTTCAAAGTTAAAGAGCCGAAGATAAAGTTCCGGCCAGCGGTATACCAAACAATCAAAAACATTCAATCTTTCAATTCTCGTGTACGAATAAGAAGAATGTTATGAAACAATGTGATAGTTAAATACTTTGAACTTGCTTAAAAATTTAAAGGAACAAGCCAGTTGACTTAAAACAGCATTTCTGAGCAGTCTGACAAAAATGGATACCGGAAAGACCCGAAGTACTCATGTCACGAAATCCAACATGGCGGCCAGAGCAGGATTGGTGGAGTATCGAGTGATGTTTGCTTCTCTGGGAGCTGTTTACAGTGTTTTGGTTGATCTGTTGGCGGTTGCAGCAAACTGGATAGAAGATCCTTGTAAAAAAAAAAACCATTTGCGGCTGCTGCAAGGATGAGATCTGGCGATAATAATCGTCGTGACCGAAATGGAACCTTAAAGGATCTCTGAATTCGACGCGACTTGGTAATTTGGAAAAATTGGACTGCCGGAATGCCGGAATGCCGGAACGCCGGAATCCCGGAATCTTCGGAATAACTACAGAAATTAAAAATAAAATAAAAAATCCATATTGGATTAAAAATAAATGAAGAAAAATGAAATAAATAATAACAATTAATTAACGGCCCTTTGGGGGGAGGGGGGAGGGGGACCCTTGTTCATGTTCTGGCCCCAGGCGAGAAACTAAAAAATAGCAGCGACGTCATTGAATAAACGCCCTTCTTATTTAATATCGCGTGGCGGGAATCCTCGGAATCCAATATAAATATAGAACAAATGCCCCCTCTCCTTTTATTATTTTGCTTTAAAAATAATTTATGTTCCGTGGGCTCAAAGCTGGTCAAAAAGATTGGCAAGTTGTTTTTTTATTTCACAGCTGTCAGCGGCAACGGATTTGTAAAATACACAAAAACAGTAAACGTGGACAAAAATTTCTCTTTTTAACAATAACAACGGTGCCCCAAGTGGTCTCGAAGCTTTCAGAAACCACTATTTTGATTGACCTTTGAAAGCACATATACTGTTGTTTTTAGGGATAGCGACATTGTTTGGTCATTCATCTATTGTTTCGTTAGGAAATAAAACAACTCTTTCTAAGAGGTTGTATTGTCACGCTGTATATTTTACTGTGTGTTTTAAATTTGGTTTGGTTTGATGATGCTCAAAAACTAGTAAAATATTAATCATACAAAGTTTATAAACTGGAAGGACCACAGCGACAAGGCGTTGAGGGTTACCGGATCTTAAGTAGACCTGGATCAGTAAAACATTTGAAGTAGTAAAATATACGGAACGACTGATCCTTACGGCAGTTAAAGAAACGAAGACACAGAAGACGAAATACTTAAAGCAAAAAAATGTATGAAACAAAAAATTGCCCGATATTTCGGTTTGCAAAACAAACCTTCTTCAGGGGCTACAAAAGTAGAAACACTACTTTTGTAGCCCCTGAAGAAGGCTTGTTTTGCAAACCGAAATATCGGGCAATTTTTTGTTTCATACATTTTTTTGCCTTAAGTATTTCGTCTTCTGTGTCTTCGTTTCTTTAACTGCCGTAAGGATCAGTCGCTCCGTATATTTTTTTAGTAAAATATTGCTTGCCCAAACCTTTCCCAAAGCTCCCGCCACAGTTCATCTGTAAGAATAAGTCCGCCTTCCAACCTTCCCGCAACGCCTGTAAGGTGCAATTCTGTTTTAAAACCAGGATTTCCGTATTTAATGCAGGTCATGGTTGCATGGTAATAATGATTCTGCGCACGTCCTAAGCGCCAACACTTGGAACCGTCATGAAATACAAACGGGTACCACTCCCGTTCTTTTCGGCCAATAACCCCTTCGGAGTCAAGAGTGTTTCTCGGCAGGTCTTTTTGAACATAGTTCGTGCATCCATTGCAACGTGTGATGTTTCCTTTTCGCTTTCTTAGAAAGTAAGGGGACGGCGTGTTAAGAATTGTTGGCTTCGGTGGTAATGCCTGACCCGGAGGAACAGCAACGTGCGGATTCGCAACGGGGACTGGTGGCATCGGATGACCTGGGGGAACAGGCACTGGCAGCGATGGATGACCCGCGGGATCAGGGACTGGCAGCAATGGATGATGCGGAGGAACAGGTGGCAGTGGATGACCCGGGGAATCAGGGACTGGTGATAACGGCTCATTCATGGGAATAGGAAGTTTTGGTAATCCCTGACGCGGGGGAACAGAGGGACTGGTGAATTGACACAAGAAAATGTTGATGGGAACGCCTGAGGTGAGCTCAGGGAAGCTGAGTAGAGCAACAATGAAGCTTCGTATTGAAGTACAGCATCTTTAAGTTTTCTTTGACGTTTTGCAGCTCCTTGCTTTCGACCGGAAGCTTTGACGTTTGTGTCAAGAGTGGCGTCTGATGTCAAGTTGGTTGGTACTTTCTGTTTAAGGTACCATGCCACGAATTCGCTCAAAATTCCCAGGCTTATTGCATGTGCACAAATCTTTTTCGGTTTATAATTTCTGCAATTGCAGGTGACCTTCGCATTATTATAAACCTTTACAAAGTTAGGCGAGTCGCCAGATTGGGATAAAACAGAAAACGCCTTTTTTATCAGTTGATGGAGCTGGTAGAATAGCGTCTCGCAAAGACAGAAGTCGTTCGGCTTTTTTCCACAATTGCTCCTTAAACGTATATAAAACGTGACTGATGGTGTTCTTGCTGATGTCCTGACTGGCTATGGAGATTGCAATTTGTATAAAAAAGTATAAATAAAGCACTTACCACTTCCAGACACAACTTCGGCGCAACTCCTCTTAGGTCGGGAGTGATCCATTGCAGCGAAGTTAACGTGCAATATAGCTCTAAGTAGGTACTCCCGTTCAAATCGGCGTGGAACGAGTCGAGCAAGCAAGTTGAGTAAGAGATTGCAAGATAACCTCGCCATTCTTGTTCTTGTTCCCAGTCCACTCTCTTTCGTTATTATCAACTACGAAACAAGCTTACTGACACACACACTTACTCACCGATATCGTCCACCCCACGGGATATCAATTATATTTTTGAATTAATATTTGTTAATCATTTGTAATACAGGGCGTTAAAATGAGAGGAGGGTTTTCTTTCAATAAGGTCGCTGTTTCCTTATTTTAATTTTATGTTCTCGAATAAATGCCAGGGGCTTTTAAATGGTTTAAATAAACGTCCTTCCTCCCCCCACGGGCCATCAGCCTCGTCCTGGGAACGAGGTTGACGGGTCGTTAATTATTTTTAAGACATTAATTTAATTTTAATTAATTTATTTTTTAATTCGTAATTTTTGTAGTTATTCCGAGGATTCCGGGATTCTTTGTTTTCCAAATTACCACGCGACTTGGGGTTGGCTCTAAGGCCGCTCTTGAACTGATTACTTTAAAGTATTTTTTAGTTTGGTCGACTGTGTACTTTATTTTTATAGTTTTCTCAACCGGTTAACTGAATACTGTTTTTGCGTAAATTAACAGTCCCCAACGAGAGTGTGATGTTGAAAAAGTAATATTTCTCAATTCGCGTGATATTATCCTACAAGAGGGAAATAAAAGCAATCTATAGATGATAAAGAAACAGCATGATGGTATATAACCGCTGTAGCATTCCCTAAGTTCTAACAAGTGGCCACTTAAAATAGAAGAAAATTGTCATTTTGCCTAAGGTGCCTGTTTTAATTCACGTGCCCTGCAAAAACCACTTAAGTGCCCGCGGACTTTTAAGCATCAAACGATTAAGAAAGAATCAAATCTTTATTTACAACTTCGAGGTTAATCAAAATGTGAATACCAGTTGGATTTTGTTTTAGTCAAAGATGTCTCATTTTCAGTTTTTCAAAAGTAGAGTTTCCCCCCTTACAAGGAAAGGAGGGCCAGTGGTCCCCCCGGGAACAAAGAAAAAATCTAGGAAGGAAATGATAGGAAGGATGATAGGTTGCTAAGATGTCAATAGAATTTCAACCAATCTCTCGTGCTTTGATAAAATTAGCTAACAAAAAGTCAATTTTCAGGGATTAAAACATCCAGAAAAATGCATTTTTGGGCATGAACTTCCCCCCGTGATACCAAGTTCGGTTTATCACGAGAAATGAAAAAAATACCATCATGATTACTTCCACCCGAAGGACTAACTTCACACAAAAAATGAAGGGAAGTTTGTTTTGACCATTTCCAATTTTGCTCAAACCTTAGCGACATTTGCTCTTAAGCTTACATCTTTTATGAACTTTTGAGTTGAATGTGTGCAACACAATATGTCATTAAAAAAGAATTTAAATCTCAGTATGTATATAATAAACATAATACACCATGGAAAGTGTATGCTTACAGTATTTACGCACTCGTTGGTTTGTATCCACAATCTCACTCGTTCGCTGCGCTCACTCGTTCGATTTCCAATATCTGACCAACTCGTGCGTAAATACCGTACGCACACACTTTCCATGAAGTATTCTATGTGTAATGACATATTCGTTTTCCAAAGACTCCAATTTTCGCCACTCCCACGAAAACGATAAGACGTGACCGAAAAAGCCGTTTACGTGTGGACGGGAGGCACAAAACGCAAGGAAAAGAAGAGGTACGTAACGTATACGCGTGGACGGGAAATTTCGTTTTCGTTTTCGTTTTCTTTCAGTCTTCATTTGCTTCATATCGTCAGATTAAGGCTTCAGTTCACTATTAGAGCAGCCAGCCTGCATTAGAAAAACTCAAACTATACGTAACCAAACTAGAGAAATCTCTCTATTTACCCTCTTAAACACAAGAGCTCTAAAGGATTAGAGTTAAACTTGATGTAGCCTACATCACATTTTAAGTATGTGGATAGTAAAGTATACCTTGTCTGCACCGTTCTCTTGGTAAGTGACCCAGTCTGTGTTGTTAAGTGATACAAGCAACTTGTATTTCAAGGTCCATTCATCAGCATTTGGATTTCCTTGAGTAGCTACAGCGCAGATAAAGAATTCGTGTTGCAGGTCGACTTGTAGGTAGTCATTAGAGTTACCGATGCTACTTGGTGACCAGGCACCAGCCCCATTCAGTCGAGCTTTTGATGCTTCATGATTAGACCTTGAAGATGAGGCTGAGAATCTGCTGTCTGGAAAGGCGTAGCTGCTGGCCAGACCGAGTGCCTGGATTTGACACGCTAAAAAATGTAATAAAAAAATATGTAATTGATTGGCAAAGTGAAAAACCTACTTAATTAAAGGCAGAAAAACGCCTTCATGGAACTGGTAAAGTGCTGTTCAAACTGTATTACGTTGTCTTTCTACCAAGCAACCAAAAGAAGAAAAACAGAAGAAAAGCGAAATAACTGTATCGTGGATTCTAATTCTAACTTATCCAAAGCACCGAATGAAGCGCCAGCGGAATTATCAAAAAAGGTAAAAAAAAAAACTTTCAAGATTTGTTTTCTGAGAATTGCACGACATGTAGTGTTAACGATCTTCATCAAAAGAAGATAAAGTCTTCATGTACTATGTGAACTTAATTGAAGAAAATAGGTGAAAACACTTTTAAAAAAAGCTTGCGGGGTAATTGTAATGTAGAACGCTAACATTAGCACGCTCTCGAGTAGTAGATATTCGACAGAATACATCTATGATCAATAAATCAGAGCGCGTGCTTTACTGCGCAGCCTAGTTGATTGTCGCTCAAAAGAAAATGCGGACGAGCAGCCTTCTCGTTTTAAGACATGTTTTAATACGCAACTATAAGATTGCTATTGGAAAACGTTAACATTGATAATACTAATATATCCCTCAGTTAGTAGGGTAGCTGCGATTGGTTAATTTCGTGGGGCCGTATTTTACTGAACGGACAGCAAAATACCATGAAGGTCCAAGAATAATAATAATAATAATAATAATAATAATAATAATATTTAATATTTAATATTTATATTGCGCATTTTCTATAAGAATAGTCAAATGCGCATTACAGACATTACATTAAATACAAAAAATGAAAGCCTATTTACAATGACTATAGAATCAAAAACGAAAACTGCGCTAAAACTAATTACAATTGGCAATAATAAAAGTAATTTGCAGAAAAACTATATAAAACCTAAATATAAACTAATTATACTAACAAAATGCCTTGCTGAATAAAAATGTCTTAAGTTTCTGTTTGAAATCATTCGTGGTGCACGCAGATCTAATGCGTACGGGAAGACTGTTCCAAAGCCGTCGATAAGTCCGCCGTGAAAAATTCCCGGTGAGTGTTTGTTTTCTTGCGGCCACGTTATGGTTTGCGATTTCCTCGACTTCGTTTATTTATTGGGATTTTTTTCTGAAGCTCTCCTCAAAAATGTTCCCGTTGAACGGGCCACGTAATTACGGCGATTGATGAGGAAAACAACCTCTTGTAAGAAGACACGAGAGTCGCCCGGCTGTTCCTCTTCGCTGATTGGCCAGAAAAATATTTTTCTGGCCAATCAGAAGGAGAGAATTCAAACGCTTCTGGAACTGGATCGGTTAGAGTAAGTGCCCAAGGGCTCTCCCGCTCTTGTTGTAAACTTTCGCCCATGAAAACCCCGTCGTCCCGACTAGCTGCCTCTGGGTCTCCGAGGATGAGGGGTGCTCAGAAGAATTCCCTTGTTATTTCGCCGGCGGTAGGTTTGTACCTTGAAAACTGAGTACTTAACTGACTCATTTCTTACCAGGTAATTTTGAAGAGGACAATTGTTTTCAAACTGGCTTGTTTTCTAGCTTTCATTAAAAAGCTGTTTTCAGTACAGACCTATTTTTTCATCTGAAGTAAATGACTGGCGTATTGCTTAAACTACCTTAATTAATCATTAACGTAACAAAAATATATGTATTTTCCAAATTTTTGACTGTAATCATAGAGTTGCATCACTTGGACGATTAGTCGAGCGGAAAAAGTGAGGATCCTTAACTTATATTAAGGACCAAGAAAAAAGGGCGCTAATTAACAGTTATTCCGCGAAGCGATAAATGCACCAAGTTGGTTATAATCTCCTCCTATCCAATAAGCGAAGGTGGTTAATTGTGTCTCACATTGTCAACTTTGGTAACCGTTGCTGAATTCTTTGGCATGTTTTTGGGTGAAACGTTTGCTTCACAGCGAAAAGTTTTGAATTTGACATTCAATTTCGTTATTAAGTAAAACACAAGATTATTCAAAATGTGGATAACCGGTGTGCGGTCAACCAATCAGAAAGCTGGAAATTCATTAACCGAGACTGAGAGGTATTTAGGTCGTGCAGTATCTACAAACATAAATATTGCCTTTAAAACGCGGCTTTTGTTCCCTATCTGACTGTAAATAACCACCGACGCCTACAAAAATCTTTCATTATTGAGTTTTATAAGGTTATAACTGATCCTTTGAATTCCAACCGTTTTAGTCGTTTTTACACCTTTCTTCTTAGTTATCGATATTTGGAAGAAACAAGATCGGTCTTAATAAATCAGTCACTGTCGAGGATAACATACCCCTTCTTGCAGAATATACTTCAACTTCACAAAGCGTGAGCGGATCGTTTAGAGTGCTCCTAATAGTCACATATCTTCCGTACAAACTGGGGCGACAGAAGAATGATGCTCCTTGTCCTTGAGAAACACTGTAACCACCAGCACCACACAAGGGATTTGTCACACCTCCATTACTGGATGATGAACCTGATGGAAACAAGAAAACGGCTAAGTTACCAATCACGTGTTCCTTTGTAACAATTGTTACCACCTGTTGGGTTGTAAGGACACATAACAATGTCACTTTTTATGACATTGTTTTAGGAATTTAGGAAGTTGATTACTTGTGCTTCGCTTAAGTTATTGCATGAGCTATAGGAAACATGGATTTTGAGTTCTCATCGAGCCCAATGGGTAGGCTATCTTTTCCAGGTTATGGTTCCAAGCTCGTAAGAACATTGCACGACGGACTTCCATATATGGAAGGTCGTCGTGCAACGGATTAAAAGTTACAATTCAAATTAGGTTCTGTCGGGGGAGTGGAAAGAGCCTTTTGCTCTTACCAGCTGAAGGCGAATTTGAAAAACAATAGCGATTGTCTTTTTGGCCCTACGATTGGCCAAAGGCACAAATCTCCTAGCAACGGCCCAAGCGCTTCCTACCCAGTGGCTTTTAGGGCGGCTTTAGGAGGTTTTCTAGTTGGCTGCGTAGAACTGGGAATGAAAAGAACTGGGAATGAGTGGTTTTTCAAAATGGCGGGCGGTAAAAGTAAGCATATCGAATTCACCGTAGAATCGGGGAGAAACAGGGATATTTGCAGAAGATAAAGTAGAAATCAAAGACAAGGGACAATAGAAATGACGGTAAGGTGATACTTTTATTGAATAGTCGACATATTTCATCGCTGTTTGCTTGAAACAACGTTCGATGAGAACTCAAAATGCAAAATGCAAAAACAATTGCAAAACAAGTTCCTACGGTTGCAAAACAATTTAATTTTCTTATTTCCCCAAACTGCGTAGCCCACCACAGGATAGTCAAGAAAAATGAAAACCAAACTTTGACCTACCCACTCTGATCTCAAATGAACTCAATCTGGTACCACAACAGTCTCCTCTGTTGACTACATACACTTCACTCACAAGCTCCACTTGCCCCAGGTCCACTCTCCACCAAGGGAAATTCTCATTTTGTGTGTGTGTACACGATCTATCACTGTAGTTTATGTTGATTATTCCGTCCACTGCTCTATTACCAGCGGCATTGCCGTAAATGTCGGAGTAGGTGCTTGACTGGCTTGTTGTCTTGTTATACGCCAGATTTTCTTGAAAGAAACAGTAATAACACAATGACATGATCGTTAGTCTGCCAATACAACTGCTCTATTTCCAATGGGTAGAAACCTTCGATAACAGTTGTACCAAATAACAAAGCAAAACAATGTATTTTTAAATCAACACTAAGAAAATACTAGATGACGGCCAAATGTATGAACAAATTTGAGTATGGGCCGGTGAACGGAAATTTTCATTGATATGCAGAAATGCCTCTGAACTTAGGTAAAATCGCATGTTGACATAAATACCCAAATAAAGTGGAAGAACTTTGTATGCTGTGGTTACTATATTACTATGATGACAAATCATATATGATTACAATTCATCTCATTATAAATATGAAAGGTCATTTTTTTAAGACTGGTATCATGGACAACATGGACAATTGCCAACATGGACGATCTCGCCACAGAATTTGGAGGTCAGCAGAGGATGCAAAAAGGTTAGCAAAAAAAAGTTTCAGAAAGTAGAATTTTATATTTTGTGACCCACTTATCAAGAAAAGTTAATAAAAAAATTGTAAGCGAAATCTATATCTGAATAAAAATTTGAATTTGAAGATATTAGAGAGAGCTGCTCCTTTGAAGACTGATTTTATTTGAGAAAATGTAGACTTCCACACAAAGTCGGCACAAAACCACAGATTGCGAAACCGCACTCTCTCGTTACATAATTTGTCACATGACATCACAAGTGCATCATTGAAAGTGAGAAATGGTGTCCCTTCCAATAAGCAACTGCAGGGATGGAGATAAGGGAACACTGAGACATTGTTGTTATGGTTTTTATTATGAAAAGAGAGGAATCCTAAGAACAATACGTGATTAAAGGGAAAAAAGGGGAGAGACCAGAAAACCTCTCTGAGAGAAAAAAGGATGACTAGGGAGAAATGTTGACACCAATTACAAAAGCTTTTCGAAACTGTTTTTAAGCGTTTACCCACTTCAAGAACGAAAAATAACTCAATTTTCTTGTTGAAGTTCAGATAAGTACGAGTATAAGTAATCACCTCGCGAGTAAACTTCCACCTCGCATAACTGCAGAATTTGTCTGCCGCTGGTCCTGATACTAAGATATCTTCCGGTATTTAGGGGACCATGGAACCGATAACACACAGCTGATGCTATATACTGAATAAAAGAGTATCGTCCAACACACTCAGGATTGTCTCTGAAATTTTGACTGTTACCTGTCGGAAAGAAACGAAATAATTGTTGGACTACAAGAGATCCTACATATTGCATTTAAGGTAAGCAATATTTTTACATGACTGTTTTTTTTTTACCATCAGCCAGCTGATACTACAGCCATAGCCAAGGTATTTGGAGAACACCCGAAAAGCTTGTGAATAACGCGCCTGTGGCTCGTTATTTATGTTTCCAATATCCGTAGAGTGTTTATTTGGCCGGTAAACCCACAGAAAACGTGGTTTAAACTGCTTTATCGATATCTTTTAGATAACGCCGGTTAAAGAGAGAGGAATTTGTATGAATTCAGTGATCGAGTATCTTTTTCTTATCACATTTTCATGAAATTTCAGATTTAGAGTTTTATTAGTTGGCGATATTAACACTTTTAATACGACGTCACAACCTAGCGAATTGAACGTTACGTAACAAATATAACAAAAATAATACTTGATTTAAAAATACAGCGTGCTCGTTTTCAAATGTACACGCCGACCCTATTCTTATTATTCTTGTTGTGTCTGGGGCTAAATAACCAAAGATCTATCTTTAAAAAAAAACTTCAACAGCTTCAAAACATGGCTGCTAAACATGTTAGCACATCGGATGCGGTGGTTTTTTTGGATGAACTAAGCTAGCAAAGGACTGGAACATAGGAGAGCACACGCTCAGACACTCCAAACGAGGAGCATCGTTTTTAAGAATCCAGATATTTATTTATTCATTTATTCTAAATTTCATTTATTTTCATCACTTACGGCGGCTCAAAGAAATATTATATTATATAAATGTGATATCGTGGTGATCTTCTTTTCTGTCCAAAAAAAAAAATACAACAACAACTTTCTTTCGTAATCAATTACACGATATGAACAATCAGAGGGCGCGCTGAATGGAATCCTAAGTCTGTCTTAACAATAAAATAAAAATACTCACCTAATGTTATTGTATAGTTGCTACTTCTTTGCCTGATATCGTCGGACTGGAAAAACCTGTTAACAATGTGCACTTCATACACTGGCATATTATCTGAACCCAGGTCCACTCGCCACCAGCTTGGGTTGTCATTATCAGTATGTGAACAGTGTCCATTGTTAAACTCGGTATCAAGATTCCCATCCACAGCTTTCGCCGATGTACCGCTGGCGAACCGGTCACTGAAGGTAGAAGACTGGCCTGTGTTCCTAAGAGCAGCAATGTTCTCTGTGTAAGTGGAGAAAGCAAAAGCGTTAGCACTTTTAAAAGGAAACTTTCAAGAAATTTTTGACAACTTCCAGGGGGAGAACGCGAGGGGTACTAAATAATCTTGAACAGTGTAAACAAAGACGCCCGTTGCCAAACTAAGGCAATTCTTTTACAGAATTTTCCAGTACGTAAATTATTCACAAGAATGTTGACCAAACCCGTTGTCTAATTGATTTCATTTTTCTCATTTAACATATAGAATATAATAATTGTATACCTATTTCTTTTCAGCAAGAATATCGAATAAGCTATGATACCGTGTTTTTAGTTCCTTAGTGGTAAAACAATTGCGTTACTTAATGATCCAGTATTAAAAGTGATGTAATAGCCCCTTGCAAATGATCTTGTTGAGCTGAGTTCCAGATTTCACCTTTTTCTTTTTTATAGTCAAATTTAACGCTGTGGGTGAAAAATGTGGTGTTCAAAAGAAGAATGACCACAGTTACCTGGTTTCTGTCTCACTCCAAACACTTCTGTTCTCATGCAAAACTTATTGTGCTTTGTTTTTCCAACAAAACGCAGATATCTAGCTAAAATTCCTTCATAAATAATGTTTTTATTCTCTGTATTCCTGTCATTATTTTCCATGAAGATCTAAAATCAATAAATAACAATCAATAAGTAATTTGTGACAAGTCTTTTCAAGGCATGGTAACGAAATAAAACTACAACATATAAGTCTGCGGGAAAAAGGAAGGGCTCTAAAATGGTTCTTTCAATTTAATAATGTTGCCCACGATCTAAAGACACGATCTAAACCCCATCTCAACTAAGTAACGACCTTTTCTGAGTATTCGACTAGGGAGCGTTATTTCATTCTTTTCATTTACATCCAAGTCGCTATTTCACTTATCATATATTCATTTCTCACTTTATTGTGGACATATTTGAGCCTGCAGAATGGCAGGATATGTGTCGCATTTGACCCTAGCTGTATGGCCTCGCTCACCACGAGTCCCCCATAGCTCAGTGGTTAGAGCATCCAACCGGCACGTGGAAGGTCATGGGTTTGACTCCCGTTGGGACGACTCAGAATTATTTTCTGAGTCTTCGACTTGATAGCGTTATTTCATTCTTTTGACCTAGAGAAACTCACAACAAACGAAGCAAGAAGGGTTAACTGTATGCATGTTGTAGCTATGCCGTCTTTATATGGCATGTGTCTTTATATGTGCAATGTGAGATCTTTTATCATCACATTTCCAGAATCCTAAATGCTAACAAGTTCAAACACGTAAGGCGAAAAACAACGACAACAACAACGAACACTAATACACATTAATAAGCATTAATAAAATTAAATTTATCCATTTTAAGATTAAACATACAATGGATTTCCAAAGACAAAACTAGTAGGTACATATCCGTTATAAAAACAGAAAAAAGCTAATATAAATTCTAAAACTGTAAGCTGATGACACACTAACCTTAACTTGTCTGAATTCTTCATAATCTGTCCAAGTTGTCCCATTTGTGGATACTTGTAGGGTGTAAGTCACCACCCACTCATCTGCTTGGGGATTCCCCTGAGTCGACACAGCACAGATGATATGCATTGTCTGTAGATTAACCTGTAGATATGGATTATTGTTATCAGCTGTATCAGCGCTAGCACACCACGCTCCAGCATTGTTCAGCCGGCCATTCTTGGCTTGTGAGACTGTAGTAGAGGCAGTTATATTGTTGTCTGGAATGTTTCCGCTCTCCATTCCTAGATCCAAGTCAATGCAGTCTCCTGAGATAAAAGACCAACAATACCTCGTTAAAACATCATCTTCTTGCAGTTTTATGTGCTTGAGTCACAATCACAATCACACGCTCTCGTCCATCAGTTAGGCTTAGTGCCCTATAGCAGCAACGGTGACAATCAGAATAAAAGCACGACACGCTGTTTTGTTTGTCAATCATAAAAACGTTGTCACTAGGGACTGAGCTCTTTATTGATCCCACTATCAACGGAAGTATACGAAAACACAGGTGCTAACCTTGCCTGACCAAATCTGAAATGTATGGCCTCACACTTTTGTCGGGCATGGATGTCCATGCACAAAAATGGCTACTATTTCGTCTCCAAGAAGGGTGGGTTTTTTTGGCAAAATCCAAATCTGGATTCTTGAATCTAAAACAGATTTTGCGTTTTTTTTAACTAAATTCCAAAAACGGATCATAAATCCAAAGAATCCACACTTCGAATGAATTCCCGTGTAAAACGTGGTCATGAAATTTTATGACTTGTATCATGATATTTTATGACATTTCATAACAAATCGTGATTTTTCATGATAATTCATTAATTGTCAAAAAATATCCTGACCTGTCATGACCAAGTCATCACTGTTCATGACACAGTCATGACCCATGATGACCGTTTATGACAAAATGTGATAAGTCATTAATTTGTCATGACAAGTCATAACAATCTTGGTGAAGTCATGACCCCTGATTTTGGTTCTGATCATGACAATTTGAGGCTCATCATGAAATAGTCATGATAACTGGTAGTGAATTAAGCAAAGTCATGATAGCTGATGACCAAACACAACAAATGGTGGTTTTTTAGTTCAATACTCATGACAAGTCATGACTTTTCACAATTAGAAAAGACCAAAAGATGGTGTCCATTTTCGGTATCATTTAATGGGCTTTACAACAAGGCTAAGTAGAGAACATTCTGTTAGCACAAGTAACAGTAACCCTAAAACCTGTGAACTTAATCACTGTGCTACCTTGAACAAAAACAATCCCCCCCCCTCAAGCCCATTTGACATACTCATTACTGTACTCGTTTTTAATGCTATCTTAGAATCTTCCCCCATGAATCAACTTTTCTTTCCTTAGTAATTGTTCAAGGTAGTAGTAGTCTACAGCAAGTGATTAAAGGGAAATATAACAGCTGCCTTTGTAGGTTCCATTCCTGGAAATACATGTATAACGCATCTCTGAAGCTATTTACATTAGTTATTGTTAATGTATTAAGTATTTCAAAGAATAGACAGTACAATGCATCACATGTTAGTCTCTTTCATAAGTGCTTAGGTTTTAGCAAAAAAACCAGTCCCATTTCACCCACAAATCCAAACGCATTTCCCTCGGTGCTGATTGACATTGATGACAACTTTGGTTGTAGATCTACAATAAATAAATAAATAATAAATAAATAAATAAACAAAAGGATGTCATTTAGGGAATAAGCATAATTTTCATACAAAATGTAAGGAAGAATCGACTTATTGCCCAGATCATGTTTCATGCAAAATGTAAGGAAAAGTCGAGTTATTGCCCAGATCATGGAGTATACAGGGTGCTCTTTGTAAACTTTGATAGAATGTTGCCCCCAATAGATGGCTTGACAAAGGCTACGTCAAAATAGATACAATAAAGAAAGTAGATGGAGAGGGTCCTAATGAAGTCATGAAGCAGTAGGACCAAACTTTGCTACCACCAGGTTTATTTGATTGCTGGCTTCAACTGAAGCAAAACCAGGCTGGTCTCAAGGTTTCATGTTAAATTGAAATCGAAATTGTAGAATTATACCTACATTGACTTGCTGATTATTAATAGCTGGTTTCCCTTGTAATCTGTTGATGTGGTCTGCAGGCCTGATGTTCAGAAATACATCATCCACCTCATCAAGCTATTGGTTAAAAATGTTGTACATATAAGTGACCATCAACAATAAAGGTGAGGGTGGCCAGAACTGCAGCAGCAGAAAGCCTTGAGAATGCTGTAAGATGAAATTAAAGCGGTCAGTGTAAAATGCAGACTGCAGACTTATAAGGGTAAAATGAAGACTAGGGGTAAAATCCAGAATGAAGACCGCAGACTAGGGATCAATAAGAATGATATGCATGGCCTGATTCATGGGCCTACTTTAACAGAGAAAGACAAACAGAAAACAGACAAAAACAGCTCCACAACATATTGATTACCCTTGGCTACGCAGTGTGCGGTACGCGCAGGAAAGGAAATTGAAGTATTCAGCGGTTCCTTGAATCTGGCTAGGAATACACAGCGTAATGCCTTTTTCTGATAAATTTAGCATGGTTGTTTAATTCACAACACATGATATAGCAGGGTAGTTAAAAGGAAAGTGAAGTAATTGTTTATAGAACAATGAATACATGGTGATGTTTAGATTTAAGACTGGTCTTTTAGGGGACATGCAGAAAGAATGAGGAATAAACAGTAATGTTTTGTTGTGGTCGAATAAGTGTACTTGTTTATTTTACATAAACATTATTTTTCATTATTATTATTTTCTGCATATCATTTGCAGGGTTTGACCCAAACGCGAAGTTGCGACATTCTCGCGCTTAAGTGACGATTTGTCCCTTAAAATTTGGCGACTGCGCCAAAATTGTCTCCCACCATAAAAATTTCCGGTGTGTAGAATTCAAATGCTGTTTGGAACTTTCCTTTACATTTTCCCATCTTTGGATAAAGTGAATATCAATGATAAAATAAATGTATTGTCCATAAAATATAAAAAAAACATCAGATAAAGTTGATTTACCAATGAAGAATACTCCACAGCCGCGACAGGAAAAGGTAGTAAAACATGACCATAATTTTATTTAGAAATACCACGAAAATTTGCATGATTGCCAGCTTGACGCTTGACTGACTTTGTGCTGTAACACAACGTGCAGACCTTTTGTGACCTTGTAATAAAATGTCTAAGCGGAAAATCTCCAGCTATTTAGGCGGCGAAAGAAATGAAGAAACTGAAAAAGACAAAGATCATAACGACTTGAGGGTTGAAGTAGCTGAAGGCGATGGTAATACGAATCCTAAAAGTGGCAAAAACGTAAAAAAAAGCCACAGTTTTCAGTCGAAATGGCTTAAAGAACACTTGGTTGAGATACGAAAATCAACCTATGTTTTGTCATTTTTGTCGCTTGGGTAAAAAGAACAACTCTAACCAGGCATTTATCATCGCGTGAACATCAAGATGCCACCATGGAAGCTCGATTACGGGAGACCTTTGCTATAATGATAAAAAAATTTTGTCCCCCAATTATTCCCATTTGTGCCCTTCCAAAGGCCTTAAAGGGACAAACTGTCTCCTAAGGACAGAGAGCTGGATCAAACCCTGAATTTGTATAAATATGTTTTGTGCATAGCCGGCTACATTCGTCAGGGCATTGGTCAGTAAGTACACCGGTTACATGAAATCGTTTTCTGCGTACCACGTAGCCACTGCGATTAAATAATTTTTGTGTACCGAGTTGCTGGCTACACAGTAACTAGTTCATGTGGTGGGGGATTCTGCATTCAAGACCACAAGTAGGTAGCCTTTAGGCTACTACCTAACTGTGACAACTTTTTTTTTCAAATTTAGCATCTCTTTGTTAGAACTTCTCCTAAAATGTACTTTCCCAAGTGCAAACGTCTGTGTCTTTAAACTGACCTTGCTACATGGCAATGCTAGTACGTAGGAGAAATCCAGGACTCAAAGGAACTGTTGAAGAACTGTCACCAGCACCTACTGTAGATGATTAGTCATGGATCCATCATTCAAAACGTCATCGTTGTACTTTCCTGAGTCATCGTACAATAAGCTGATTAGCTTATTCAATAAGCTGAAATCGCACATAGAATCTCCTTGAATGTTTCAGCATTCCAGGGACAGTTTGAAATTAAATGTTCTGCTTAATACTTCAATACTATTTGCAGCCATATTTTGGTAGCGTCATCAGTCTCAATGTTTCATACTTCTTGTAAGATCCCCTTCGGCGGCGGCCGCGACCTTGTACAATTCAAGCTAGAACTGACGCCAAACCATCACAATTCTCACCTCAAAAACACCGGCATCCGATCGACTAGATGTTGCTTCGTCCCTGTGCCGAATTAAAGCTTCATCCTTCCAATATTTTCCGAGAAAAGCGATCCTGAAGTCTCAAAAGTAGCTTTCTCAACATGATCGGTGCAAGATTCCAGACCAAAGGAATTTGAAGAACGCAAGTCCATTCGAAACTACCAATCAGCGCGTCTCGACCGTTGGCGTCTCGTCCGTTGGGCTTTTGAGCTGCCAACGGTCGAGACGCGCTGATTGGTAGAAGAATAATGTAATCTGAGTAATTTGTTTTTGTTTTTAATGGAAAGGAAATTCTTTCTTTGTTGCTGAAACAGTATCTGGAAATTAGTTCGTTTCAGATGACATCCGCCATCTTTCTTTAGCTGCTGACCACATTGCATATCATGTTTAAGGCAGGTGACTTTTTTACTCCACGCTCATACTATCTCAGTCTAGGATTTCCGTGGTTACTAGGCTAATTAAAGAAATTCACAAGCATGGGTGTTTTAAAATGGCAGAGTTAATGGCCACTATTGCTTGGTCGGTGATATTGATTGAATCTATCCTTCGGTGTCTGGGAAACTCTCCCCAATAAAGGTATCACCTCATTCCTTAACTACATCACGCCTTTACCCCATCTGCTAATAGTGTTCGACATTCAAAAGCATTGTTAAATAAATGTTATGCCATAGAATTTTTTATTCTAAGTTGTACTATACGAATGCAAATTGAGAAATGGCTACGGGATATTAAGAAACACCATGATAAGCAATAAAACGTGTTTTGTTTGAAAAGTATAGGTTCTAGAATAAATTACATTTAAAATAATATTTTCGGCTATCTAGAGTCAGATAAAGGGAAAAGATGATCGAGTAATTGGTTGACAAACCGTAACGAGAATTAGTTAAACCTGGCTGAAGAAAAAAACTGAAATTAATAATTATTTAGCTTTTAAGTGCTTAAAGGAGCGACGTCATGGCTTGCGCATCTTGAAAAATCTAGCCTAAACTTTTCAAGTTTGTCATTTGCAATCCGTGTTTAATAATCCTTGTTCCCTTTTGGTTTATTCTTTCCTCTTTGGTGTTTGTCTACCCTGGCAAACTATTCTTTTAATGTTTCCTTCCAATTAACGACAATTTTCAACGGCCCAAAAACATTATCGTCAGGTGACGTAGCTCCTTTAAAGGCACTGGGAAACTAAAATTTAACCAAGAATTTATTATGGGATATTTCAGAATCAATATTAGTCCAGGCATTTTATCGCCAAAAGTCGGTCCACCTGTTACTAATTGCAAAAGAAGGTTTTTAACGGTTTTGGGTCCAGAGATCTGTCCTTTATAACATATCAAAACTCTCTGAAAATCTGAGCGGGGGAAGTTGACGAAAAACGAGGTTTTTTAGAGCCCTATACTGTGCAGCATGGAAACGAGGCTGCGTGTACTATCTGTTGTGTCGCTTGAGTTTAAAGCCACGTGTAGCATGGGCTACCAAGGACAGAGAGAATTTCTTGCGTTTCCTCCCTAGGTAAGCCCATTTATCTATCGATTAAATAAAATAATTGTTCCGTATAAGTTTCTTAAATGAGCAAAAACACGCAAAGCCTGCAGAAAATGTCCACGATGTCTGGCTATTTGAGTGAAGTATTTAGCGAAGAATTGTGTCTTCCACGAGCGAAGTTAGAATTAAAAAAAAATTTTACACTGAAAGAAACAGTACTGTCATGCTTTAAGGTTTTTCAATTCAAGAAAATTCATTTGACCTGCCTAGTGGCTTCGAAAATGAATTTCACCTCGGTGAAAAACCCATCATGCACTCACCACTTCGTGCTTGGTGTGATATTCTTGTTTTGCCACAAACTTAACTCATTCGTCAATTCATCTATTTTCCTTTACAACTTAAAGAAAAATGTTCAGGAATCGCACCAAACTGTGTGGAATTGGCGAAGATTTTCGCAAAGGCGCCCAAATTTTGCATTTTAATTTGGTTCAATTTGAAAACTTTTTAGTCAAGGGAAAATCCCCTCAAACAGGTTCTTATGAGAAGTCTGAAGACCAGTGGAGGCTTGACAAGAGGGAGGGGCCTAACGGAACAGCAACGTCTTATCTGGCTGTTATCTATGCCTGCGTGTGCCGAAACGAACCATATCATGGAAGAACTGACGGGAGAACAGAGCAAAGATATGTCCAAGGCAAGACGGACAAGAGACATGAAAGACACAGTGACCATCCTCAGTGGTCTGGCTGCCCACAACCCTTTCTCTCTTGACGGAGACAACAACCTAAGGAACAACATGAATGGTGTAAACACCGATAACAATGTCAAAGCTGACACAGCCAAGAGCATCGGGGAGAAGATCCTTTCGTCGATGAATGGGACGTTAGTCACAGATTACTCATTCAAACGAAGTGCCCAGGTAATTACTATGGCATCGAAGTCCTCTGTGAAGATTGACAATGATCAAGTACAAGTTGACCCTCAACTTCTATTTCAGCGACTTATTATCGCATGTGATAATTCCCAACTTGAAGAGTTATTTCGATACGAACTCTGCACATGTCCCACAGCTCTTTACGACTCCCCATTCACGTTAAGGCAGCCGCAAAAGCCAGCGCTAGCAGACGCACTGTGGGCAAAGCTTACACCAGAGGCTAAGACGCAGCCTGAAGGGAATGTACAGTACGTGCTGGACGGAGGTGCTCTTCTCCACCGAGTCCCATGGCCAAGAGGTTCTCCGACTTACAAGGAAGTGTGCGACTTGCATTGCACTTACGTGTGTCCAAAATACGGAAGAGCGATAGTGGTATTTGACGGGTACGACCAAATTTCAACTAAAGCTATGACGCAGCAGAGGCGTACATCAGGGAAGGTTACTGCCACTGTCACCTTTACAGGAAACATGTCTGTCACAATGAGGAAGGATAACTTTCTCTCGAACCCCAAGAACAAGCAACGCTTTCTGATAATGCTGAGTGAGGCTCTCCAGAACGTAGGATGCGTGACACAATGCCGATCTACTTATGGTCAAAACTGCTGTAGAGTCTACCCGAACAAATACTGCCGTTCTAGTTGGGGATGACACAGATTTGCTAGTCCCAAGAGAGGACATTTATCCTCTCTTGCTAGTTCTTCTGTGTTATCATGCTTCCAAAGATGGATGTGATCTCTATTTTAGACCAGAACCAAAGGCTAACGCGAGAGGTACGCGCGTCTGGCACATGAAAAGAGTCAAAGATCAGCTTGGTAGGGAAGTTTGCACGAATCTCCTATTTCTACACGCCGTCACCGGATGCGACACCACATCACGCCTGTATGGAGTTGGCAAGGCAACAGCCCTCAAGAAATTTGAGAACGTACCATACTTCAGAGAACAAGCTAATGTCTTTAGCTGTCATTCTGCTATATCTGACATTCTCACTGCAGGTGAAAAGGCATTTGTCTCACTTTTTTGTGGTAAGCCAGGGGTTAGTCTTGACGCTCTCAGGTATCAGCGATACTTTGAAAAACTTGCCACGAAGACATCTCATATATAGGGCCACAGAATCTTCCCCCAACTACAGCAGCGGCCCGATTTCACAGCCTGCGCGTCTACCCTCAAGTAAAGCAGTGGTAGGGAGAGGCGACGGACTTGCCGCCTGCCCCAGACTCGCTTCTTCAGTTAATCAGATGCAACTAGTACTGTTCATCCGATCGTAGCACTATGAGATGCATCTGTCGCAAAAGCGGAATGGAATGTTCCCCGGCCTGCGGCCGATGCAAAGGGTCTGCGTGCACTAATTGTTAATTCTAATACGCTGGACTACGAAAGTGAAGATTCGGAAGACTAACGTGTGTAGATAGCATATGTAGAATTAATAGAATAAAAGGATAGCTTTCTAGCGAGGATATAGGGCCTTTCTTGTTGTAAGTCTTAAGCAACAACCTCTCGGCAAAATAAGACCTCACTGCTGGCCCAGTAAACTCTAATTAAATAACCTCAATATTTTCCTAATTGATATATTTTTTGGGGAACTTTTTCAAGATTAAGGCCCTAGACTCATTGGTCTTAAGAAAATGTTATTAGTTTAGGCGAAATGGCTCGATTTAAACCAATTAAAAACGCTAAAAAAGCAACTTCCGGTTTACAGCCTCGTTTTCATGCTATAGGAAAAAGGGACTTATTTTGTAGGTCCCGTTTGGAGGTGTTCTCGTGCTTAGATCTTTAGAGACTTTTCAGTAGTATGTTCGTGTATAGGGTATTTTTAACTGGTTAATGACGAGAAAGCTTCTTTTGCAATTAGTAACAAGTCCGACCACAAAATGCCTGGACTATATAGCCTGCGAGTGGAATGTTCTCCTGGCAGTTACCTAAAAAAAAGTTTATAGGTATTACAATTTTAAAACAAGTTTCGGAGAATAACTTGTGAATATGTTTAAACTCTTATCTAGTTCCAATTTACACAGCATTCTAACTGGAAAACAATCAAATAAACAAAAATAGAGAATACGGTAGCAAAAGCATGTATCATAAATAAACATTGCTACGAAGACGATAAGAAAGCAATGTGTAGCTAGTCCATCTTACTTCAGTAGTGACGATTTAGTAAAGCTTTTCTCAAGAAGAATAGTTACTCTTGATAGAAGGCTAGCTGCTAAATATAAACTCTTGTTTCATTCATTAAGTGTTTAACCCACTGATATTGAATAAGTAGTTATGAAAGTAAAGGAAATTAAAGTCACGCATAGAATTTTTTTTAGACACAGCTTCATGTGCAATAATTATAAGTCACTCATAACAACTGAATAAAGTATGATAACTTTACAAAAAGTTAGAAACACATTAAAACAACCGAGTAGGTCCACATTCTGCAATCTCCCGGCTGCAAGCGAAAGGCCGAGTGTATTGTTACCATCTGTCAATAAACACAGGTTTTGGTTTTCAACCTGTGTTTTCATTCAGAGGCCAATCTCATCTATTTCCTTTCAGCATTTATGTAAATTCAAAAGGATCAATCATTACATGTATTAATAGCCACAAGGAAACTCAATGAAGTGTTGAAGAACTGCGTTAAAATTTGCATAGCATTCTATTCGTGTCTGGGAAAAGTCACGATGAAGAAATGATCCGGGTAAACAAGTTTACTTAAATTCGAAAACTTTCTGAAGTTTTTAGACAAATCATATCTGTACTTCCCTAGAAACGTTTTCTCTCTAAGATTTTTAAACTAAAAGTCAAATTTGGTTGCAAATGTGTACGAGTAATCTTAACGTTAAAGCGTCGACTACAAATTCTAACAGCTTATGATTTCGGCGGCCTAGTTTGGTGGATTTTGTGTTTTAAACTGATTGCGTCAAAGAAGTCTCATGTAGAACTGTTGAAACCAGTTTGGAAAGATGACTCAACACAACTGTCTATCGGCTGAAATCGTGAAACTGCTTAATCATGATAACAGGAAGTAACTACGTATGTTGTTAGAAATTGCCAACATACTTGTTGCCAAGGACAGCAAAACTTTTTCAATTTGGCCGTTTGCTAAGGTACAACCAGTGTTACGACTTGTGTACTCCAAAGGGTCTATAAATGTGACAGGTTGTTCGACGCGAGATTCAGTTTCATTTACCAGCGTCATCCACTGTCAGACATCAATATCGAAGTGGTGAACAAGACGTTCAAGCTTTGCTTGAAATTCACTGCCAAATCACGTTTAACTATCTACAACCTTCAAATTAAACAAACCAACACAACATAAATGGCATAACGCTTACCTGAAACCAAAGAGACGACCAAAGCGAGGAATACCACCCGGAAATATAGCTTGCGATCCCATCGCGCCATGTCTCAATTTCGACCACGGAATGCAATCCTGTCGTGACTTCACGTTTCGCTTAGCTAGCCTGTTCTTTCCAACAGTAATTTACCAATTATTGTTTCAGCTGTTATGATATTGGCCTCAGGATATTGAAGTGTAGTAGCGTAACTCCAAGTTTTTCTTTTTTTTACGTTCAACTTGTTTCTTGTTCGACGTAGCGGGCGTATCTCAAAACTATTTGTTTCCGCTCAGGTTTTTATCGAGCGGGGTGGCAGTGAAAACTGGAGTTTGTTTCTTCACGTTTATCAGCTGAGAGCAGAAACAGTGCTAAATCAGGATGAAGCTCAACTCCGCTTTCCACAACCGAAATAACATGGTATCGAGAAATCCATGAGTTCGAGCTCAAGTGGACTTCGAGCAAAGTTCACCTTGAGATCGAGTCAACGTCCATCTTGACAGTAGCCAGTGTCGCTACCCTTACTGAGAACTAACCGTTGAAACTGTACCTAGCCCTAAATACTATGCTACTTTTAAAGGGGCATTGTCGCGGTATTTTAGTTTTATTTGAAAAAATGCTAAAACACCTTTGCATCGATGGAAATCCCAAAATAATGGTCTAGTTTTGTCACCAAAGGCTATATTACTGTACTGAAACTATTTACTGTCCTCTGTTGCTGCGGACGGCAATGGATTGAAAACATTGGCTACTTTTTTTTTTCACGTTAGATAGATAGAAAGTTTATTTACGTGTCAATGCCATATGGCCTAGGAAAATTCCATAGTAATTTGGGGACAAAAAATAACTAGATACTAAAATTTAAATTGAAAAAAAGTCTTGTAGTTCTATAAAAATCTAATACTAATCACACTAATCTAATAAACGAGTAGTAGCTAATCAGATAATCTAATAATTGATTAATAATCGCTAAAAAGTTCACACAAAAAATGATGAAAATATGTAGTTATGATGAGCAGAGGGAACAGCCCTTGCATCCATCGTCCACCAGTGAACTTATATCACATTTACGAATCTTGTTTTGAAAAGTATTTAAAGTTTTTGCAGATCTGACATCTGGAGATAATCTGTCTTCAAATAATCCTAGCTAAATTAATTAGATATCTTCTTCGTAGTTTTGCCTGAGTATTTTGTGTATCAGTAAAGCTTCCATGCAAGTACCGATTTTAGCACAGTTTTTACATAAAACAACAAAACCTGCCAAACAGATAGTACCATGCGATAGTACTGGGAAAAAGATTTCATTTGAAAGGTAACACTATGGAATTTCGTCCACAGACTCAAAAGTTAGAACTACATTACATGTCTCCATAATTGACTCGGGGAATGAAAGGGTTAAAGTTTTTTCTTTACGCCAGCCCAGCTCAAACATAGCCGGATTTCATGAATCCCTTGGTCCTATTTTAAGTCCCTATTTAATTAGAAATCTTTTATTGTAGATAGTTATATTGCAAGTGTGAATTGTTATTTTAATTTGCATTCTTTTTCTTTTTAGAGGGCTACAAGTTCGTCAGTAAAGTTAGTTACTGTTTAGTTACTGTTACGTGTTAGTTGTACCCTCTTAAAATAAAGTTTTACCTTGCCTTACCTTACTTATTTACCCTTTTTTAAAATGCATGTGGCGTTTCTGTTGTCTTCAAGTATAGCTTAATCATTCAGGCATTTCTTTCTAGTAGGCAAAATTTTCCTTCTACAAATATATTATTTCTTCCACAAAGGAACACTAAAGACCTTGTCCGGTTGCTGCTAATAACAAGCAAAGCGTAATCGATAAAATTCTCGGCTTGTTACGATAGATTTTTGAAGTGTAATTTCATTTTCTTGTACTGTTTGGACGCCTTGGCCTCTTCCAAACTATTCAGACCGGACAGTTTTAAACCTCTGGGACTAGAGGAAAGTTAATTAAGCCCCCCTCTCATAATTTCAAGAGCATTAGCCCAATCTGGGTTAAATCTGCCCAAGGGGACTGTGGACGTCCATACCTTTCTGTGTGTGTTGTGCATCAACCAAGAGACATTCAAATCAAAAGTTTTAGACAAGACAATGCGAGCCATAAAAATGTGAACCAAATAACGATGGAAAGCTCAAGAGGAATTAACAATAGATTTACCACTTCGGGCCGTACTTTGTCACTCAAACGTTTCACAGAACATTCGATCACGAGACGAATGATTGAAATAGTAGGGCGTTTCATGTTTGTTTTTCACTCGTGGGAAACACTTTCTGATTGGTTGAGGGTCACTTTCTTAACCAGTGCGACCAAAAACAGTGGCATTTGATTTCGCCGTTAGTCATAAGTAAATCACACCCTGCAGAACAGCTTAATCGGATGAATGTGTTTAGAAATGCTACTCACAAAACACACTCTTCTTAAGAATACTGTCAGGTTAAGCTGAGGTTAAGCCCGGTTAGCCATTTTTTAGTTCAAATTTTATTGAAAGCCTACATGTAGACAGTACATTACAGTGCAAATGGTACACGATGGGCTTATCGTTACTTATTAAAAATAAGCTTTGCATTTTCTCTAAAAGTAAAATGAAAACGAAAACTCCTGACGGAGTTTCCCGGTGAATGAAAACAACAGAAAAAAAAGCAAGCAAGCAAACATTCAAGCATGCAAGCAAGCATTCCCCTCTTAAGTTCCTGTACATTAAAACGTACAAATTGTACATCTGTTGTAGTTCACCGTTTCATTATTTCGACTTATTATCGTCGTACGGTTTTGTGACAATCCTCATACTGATCATTTTTTCCACTGAACACACTAGTCAACCTCGTCATCATCATCATCATCATCATCATCATCATCATCATCATCATCATCATCATCATCATCATCAATAAAGAGACACCGACAAGGCCGCCAAAGTTCCCCTTGGTGTTCTTATACATGCACTGCCCTACCCTGAGCAGATCTCAGTAGTCTGCATCATCTGGAAGAAAATAAGTTCATTACTACCCTTTGCACACCACGCAAAAAGCGCAAGTAATAACACCACGACAATTATGGAGTGTGACTCGTGCTGGGTGCCTCATGGACGGCGTGGACCAGCGCTATGTTAAACAAGATTATGAAGAGTGCAAGTATTACAAAAGATTGTGATAACATAAGCGGGATAACACCGCAACTGATGCACAAGGTAAAACGAAGAAAAAAACCGAACAATTACAAATGATCTTAAAGAAATAATAAATACAACGAAATACATATAATACTTAAGATCTACATTTACACGTACAGTACTATAGAGAATGAAATTTAAGACCTTGCAAGTGCAGTTACATGAATAAAAAAAGCATAACGAAAAAACGTAAAGCTAGGGAAAAACCTAGAAAAGGAAAATACAATGCGTTGATACGTTGGCCGATTCGAAAACCCGGAATAAAAAACCCATTCGGGACAGAAAAAAAATTACCCCGGAACGTACTCCACGATCGAATGCAGCGTATAGAGCTCCTAGGGTTAGAGCTTTAGACTAGCTTTCATAATTATAAGTTTGGTTACCATCCGGCGACTGTCCAAAAGGCGAGATAGCCTAAAAATGCTAATACCTCGATATTTATAGGTAAGTTTAAGTGTCAAAATAATTAAGAAGAAAAGGCTATCACAAACGTGATGAAAAATGCTACGAGCCGGAATGAAAACGCTTTCCAACTGCACGCTGTTACGTTGGAAAGCATTTATTTTCTTGGTTGACGGAAAATACCACCGATTGAATAGCATCTCTTGCTTCAAATATAACGACGCTGCTAAAATAAAGTAAAAATTAAAAGAGAATTCAAGTTCTCAAATGAACCTTACCATGGAAAATCGTGAAATATCTATCGAAACAGGCTTATCTAGCAAGATATTTCTTGCACGAAGAACTGTAATATTGGCTGATATTTTGACCTGCTACTAATTTTAGACTTTTTTGTGTTGAGTTTATCTACTGTAGCTAAAGAATTGACTTCAATTGTAATTGGGATGCAATAAAAACACATTTGTTTCTTCGAAGCAGTGTCTGATATCAACACCTTTTGCATATTTGTTGAATAAAAGCTGGGTGGGCGCTTACAATTAAAATGCTTTATAAACCGTAAAAATTCAACTTTTAGACAATGGAACTGATATTTTTCAGAGGAGGAGTGCCCAATTGGGCACTCCCTATTTCACCGCGCACATTGTCATCTTGGGCTTTGTTTCCTCTGCTAAATTACACTGTAATACCTGCAAGTCGCAGTAGTAAAGGGGGCCCACATAGCAAGATAGGCCTCGTTTTGATGTGGTGACCTCGTTTTGATGTGCCCGGAACCGGAAGTCACATGACCAGAGCCGGAAGTGACCGGAAGTGACGTCACCGGAAGTCACATGACTGAAACCAGAAGTCACGTGATTTGAACGGGAAAACCGCTGAGCAGTCGGAAAAATGGATCGTGGGCGCAGGGTGGGGAAAACCGCTGAGGAACGCGAGCTCAAAGTCCAAAGTCCAATTGGCGCATCGGGGGTGCTCCTTCACTCAAAGAAAAGACGCCATGTTGGAAAAAAGGATGTTTTAATGGCACACATTTTGGAACAACTCAACAAGTCAAATAATGAAGAGTGCAAACAGGCGACCGCGTTGGGGGCTTGGATCCAAGGTCCTTCGATAATCCAGGGCATGCAAATGATGAGAGTTCCATTTCGCAAGTGGAAGCAGAAGCATGATCTAGGACGCCTTTGTCAATGGAGGAGCTGATATGAGGGTTCCTTTCGAGGAGTATTCGATGAAATAGTGGAAATCCATGTTGCTCGCATGTGGCTTCTGTGGAAAGATTTCCTTTCAATGAAATCTCCTCCAATGTCAAGATGAGTGTTCCTTTTGATGAGTTCCCTTTGAGTGTTCCTATTAACGAGTTCCTTTTGATAATATGAGTGTTCCTTTTAATGAGTTCCTTTTGATGAGTGTTCCTATTAGTTTGTTTTAATACGAGTGTTCCTTTTTAATATGAGTGTTCCATTTTGATGAGGGTTCCATTTCATTTTGATGAGTATTCCTATTAGTTCCTTTTTGATATGAGTGTTCCTATTAATGAGTTCCTTTTGATAATACGAGTGTTGCTATTCCATGATGAGTATTCCTATTAGTTCCATGATGAGTATTCCTTTTAGTTCCTTTTTGATACGAGTGTTCCTTTTGATAATATGAGTGGTCCTATTCCATGATGAGTTCCTTTTAATGAATGTTCCTTTTTTTACTTGAGTGTTCCTATTAATATGAGTGTTGTTATTCCATGATGAGTATTCCTATTAGTTCCTTTTAATACGAGTGTTCCTTTTTAATATGAGGGTTCCATTTCATTTTGATTAGTGTTCCTATTAGTTCCTTTTTGATATGAGTGTTCCTTTTTCATGATTTCCTTTCCAACATCACACCGTAGTTCGGTTTCATCCAGTGCAAAGTCCTGCTTCCAATCCGTGGGACGATCTAGGAGGTCTGACCGTCGAGGGCAAGAGAACTCAGACGAGAAGCGTACAGACGACAATATTACCAATTCTTAGATACCATGCATGTGAGTCATGTCTCCGTCATGAACGACGACATGGTCGCCTGATGAGTGTTGCATTTCTTTGTAGTGGGTGGGTTACCACGTCCTGTTTCATTTTGCCATTCACAACACCTTTCAAGACATCAAACAGTCAAGCAAGCAAGCAAGCAAGCAAGCAAACATGCAAGCCACAGCCACAGATGACAGTGATGGGGGCGGTTGGTTGCCATGACACCGCTCTCGACCAATCAGGTATGCTATTGAGAAGAGGCAAGCAATACCACCAGTATGACTTGGTATACTCTTAGGAAAGCGTCTCATTGGTATCCATAAGGAAAAGTCTGGAAGCTGATTGGATCCACGACTCTCTTGTCGTACACGAGTTGGTAACGTTTGTAATCGGGGAAGGTGTAGAGCTGATAGGTTTGAGGATCCCGCACGATCTGGTAGGTTTTGACGATTTGGGTTTGGCGTGGTTTCTGGAGTGGCTTCTGGATTTCGTCCAAGACGTTCTGACGCATGACTTTATAATTCAATTGGGCTTTCCCTTCGCTGTTAAGGTGGAATCCTCTGACTTTACATTCCACTTTGCCTTTGTGGGTTTGGTAGCCATAATTCTTGGGACCCCCGGAGACAAATTCCACAATGTAGTCGTCATCATCTAATTCACTCGTAAACTCGCCGAGGTAATTCCCCAAGACAGGGTTGCACTGACCCTCGTCTTGAAGGAAGATGACAGAGTCGGTGTCATAGTATAGGACGCGTTCCTGCAATTGTTCCAAGGCGGCATAGAGGCGGAGGCGGGCCCAACAGGTAGTGAAACAGGCCACAAAGATGTTCAGGTTGGGTGAGACGGGGATGTCTTGGTCTTGGTATTGGTAATGTACTTCGACCATGTCGTCATTCATCACGGATACGTGACGTACGTCCAAAGTACTGGTATCCAAGAAACGGTGGAAGGCTTGAGGATCATCAAAGGTTTGGACTTGGGTTTTGTTAAGACGTTGCCCAAACTTGCCCCACATAGAATTCAACATCATTTTGGCTAAGGTTCGCAACCCTGGATTCTTCTCAATCTTGTCGTACTCGAATTGGATGCCTTCATGCTCGTAGTAGTCTCGAACGTACTGCTGGCGTTTGGTTTCGTCTTCCCCGACCCTCGGTGGCCACCCACTGGCTTCTTGCTTGATTTTCAACCAAGTGTTAACGTAGTCTTTGAACAGTCCTTCACACGTCTCGTCAAAATGCCAGACGTCGTAAATGTACTGGACTTCGTATCCTAAGTCTACCGCTTTAGACAATTCCGGGCTGCACCATGTCCCAGTCAGGACGCGTTGCTCGTCGGTATGGATGCATTCGGCTGTTCTTTCCCAGGGGCGTTTGGGCATTTCGTCTTGCACACACGTTGCACAGAGGGGAAAGGTATGTTTCCCTCATGGCGGTAAGGCAGGACGGGATGGTAGAGGCGACGTGGAGGGAGGACTTGGCATTGGATGAGTCCAAAGTACTGTTGGATGTCGGTGTGACCCGGGTTGGAGATGAAACGAGGATGTCCTTTGGGGTAGACACAGGTTTTGTTGACCCATGGGTACAAGGAGGTCACATCGATGTAATGGATCTTTTGACTGGGGGTGACATGATGGTACAGCTTGACAGCATTGGTACGACCTCCACAGAAAGCGTCGCGTGGATTCAGTGGTTCTGTGAAGACCAGGTTAGCCACAAACGTACAGATGTCGGGGGAGGTGTCCTTGAGACGGGTCCAATCACATTCCCACATTTCGATGACATTGTACCCTTGTTCTCTTAACTGTTGGATCTTTTGTTGGGTGGTCTCGTAGACATCTTGCATGGTTCGATCATAGTGGCGCAGATGTGTTTCGTGACGGTTGGGGTAACAGCGAGTACATCCATGCCAGAAACAGCCGTGAAATTCGTAGACGGTGTTGGTAGTGACATCGAAACCGTCTACATGAAAGTGGGTGCCAGGGATGCGATACTCCCCGGCATTGCCGGCATGTTGTATGTTCTGTTGTTGGGCACACCTGGTTAACCATTCCATGGCCACGGTGGACTGCACTGCACGAAAAAACGGATTTACAATGATAGCAAAATCGCAGCAAATATGAAGTAAATACCATAAATGATTAAATTTGATCATATTTGGTCAAATTCAAATGTCAGGTTTGCACCACATTTGCATGAAAAGAAAATATGGTAAATACCGCGTTTACTCGATATTTATGCAACGTAGCAAATGTGAACAGGAAATACACATTTGAGACGGATTTACTCCTACAGTAATTATGAAGTGAAGTTAAATATTTGCTGCCCCAAAAGATGGATTTGCATGGGTGGCAAATATGAACCAAATACCATGTTTGCTGTACTTTGATACTATTTGCACATCAGTCAAATTTTGTGTTTGGAGCACATTTGCAAGCAAAGCAAAGTTGGTAAATACCGCGTTTACTCGATAGCTACCTGGACAGCAAATATGAAGCAAATGCCATGTTTGCTTTACTTTGGTCATATCTGCACATAAATCAAATGACGTCTTTGCACCACATTTACAAACAAAGCAAAGATGGTAAATACCGCGTTTACTCGATAGTTACCTGGACAGCAAATATGAAGCAAATACCATGTTTGCTTTACTTTGGCCATATCTGCACGTACATCAAATGACGTCTTTCACCACATTTACAAACAAAGCAAAGATGGCAAATACCGCGTTTACTCGATAGTTACCTGGACAGCAAATATGAAGCAAATACCATGTTTGCTTTACTTTGGCCATATCTGCACATAAATCAAATGACGTGTTTGCACCACATTTATAAACAAAGCAAAGATGGTAAATACCGCTTTTACTCGATGTTTACATGGATAGCAAATATGAAGGAAATGCCATGTTAATTTTTTCTTTGGTCATATTTGCACGAATCAAATCTCGTGTTTGGGCCACATTTAACAGTGAAGCAAAGAAGGTGAATACAGGTCTTTGCCCCATATTTACATACCGTAGCAAACGTGATAAATTTGTACACACTTAAGACAAATTCACTCCAAAAGTAATTATGAAGCACGGTCAAATACAGTGTATATATTGCACGAAAAGATGGTTTTACCTGAATAGGAAATATGACAAAAATGCCAGGTTTGCTTTCCGTTGGTCACATTTGCTTGCTCTTTTAGGCAAAACTTAACAATAACCTCGACAACAACTGTACTCGAAAGCATGTTCAGCAAAATGCCAATATTTATTCTTATTTCAGGGAGTGTTAGTCTTTTTAGAAGCAACAGTTAATTTAGCTGACCGTAGAGATAATTTTAAGGGCTAAATACATGTATGATCACCAAAGTTTTTGTATATCAACTAATACACCCAAGTTCCCTATTTCAAGTACAGTTCTACTTGCAATTATTAATTCAAATGTACAATATCAAATCAATTTTTGTGGTCACAAAACTAACAGCACACTATAACACAAAACGATCAGTTTCTTGAATTGTAATCAGTGGTGACCAACAAATTCTTATTTTTTCATTACTAGGTAAAAGTGTCATAACTAATCAATTTCTCTTTTGTAAAAACTGCCACCTAAGTGTAAGAATACTAAAATTGCACAACTAATGACACTTTCGTCAACAAAGTAAGGGTGGGAAATGCAGAGTCATATGTTTCACTGGAAAGCTTTGCAAGAGCTAAACTGCATAGTTGTTTGAAAGCCGGTTACAGCTAACAGAGGAGTAAAAGTGTTAACAAATGATTCTTTATCTCTTTTTTTGAGACCATTTCCACTGCTTATTTTTAGTTGCAGTTTGAACAAAAAGAATTAACAGGTATCCACATCATAAGCTACAAACTTGAATTCAAAACTGATACTAACCCTGGGTTAGCTTAATCCCGTTTTAAGCAACTGTGCCCTACTTTCTGAATGTCTTACAGGTAAGAGATTCTTCAACAGAATGCACTTTTCACTGCTTACAACTAAGTGCACCAGCAGCAATTAATTATGAATCAGTCATTTTCAGCAGTGCCCATTCCCCCCTTCACCAGGTCAACCCCTGGGCGTTAGGATTTTTAAAGAACAACCTGGCAAATGCCCCCAGGTAAGGTAAAAAAAATACATGTATGTTAATTTCTTAGTTTTTGGGCTTACCTTCATTCTAGTAATCAAAGCTAAATTGAACTTGCCCAAACAGGTTATCACTAAAAGGAAGTTACAGTACGGTGACATGAAAATCATGGGATGGCAAATGCCCTGGGGTAGACTAATGCCTGGCCCCGTGAGGGACAATAGGAAAAATGCCCCACTCATGTCTGTGAGTGGGGGGGGGGGGATGGGCACTGCTGGAACTGACTGATGCATTACATGTATATATAATGACATTAAATTTCAGTGGAAGAGCTTATTATCAGGCTAGTGTAGTAATGTAGTGAAAAAACAGTGTCTCCAATAAGCACTCTGTGCTAAATTCCACTTACATGCTTGAATGATGTTATGACAAGAACTGTAAAGTAGGCAGCTGAGCAGTTAGTTTTTCGTATGAACACTGATCCCAATGACCTGTTAACTGAATGAGAAGGCTGGGTGGGAAACATTTGATGGAAGGCCTTGGGGTTGACAACTGGGAAGCAAAGGTTTGTGCACCAAGATCAAGAGCCGTATATTTTCCCATCCAGCCTGACCTCAGTCAATTAGTAACTATAATTTTATGTTTGATTTGATTGAAAAATTATGAAAACATCTTAGTGAATACTCGAATGAAAATGAATAATTTTGAATGTTCAGTTCCCTCTATAAACATGCCATTGGTGCATCATGGTAGTTGTATGCAGCAAAACAAGTCCAAAATGAGCTTACCCAGAAGTCTTATTCAGTACATGAAATGAAATCCAGTAGTTTGTTTTATGATTAAAAATCATTCAAATCTTTGGGTCTTGCAACCTACACACCCTTAGAACCACAGGAAATGACCAAACATGCCACTTTAAATACAACAACAACGATACCTTCAAACTGTGATCAAAGAGGGAACTGGGCACAGCACATGTACACATGCTAAATGAACCAAAAGAAATGTGTGGGCCGAAATCCAGCCCACACATGCTAGCTTATTAGGTTGCTTTCTATGGAATTGCATGAAATTTTTGTTGTTCAGCAGTTTTTCTTTGAAAATGTAAAGGGTTTAGTGTCTCCAGGAACTGTGCAAGCATAAGGATTGCGTTCTTTTTTTGGATTGGCATAGTCTGTTTCATTAACAATTGTAGGACATTTGCAACTACAACTACCACAATCAAATTAGTTTTTCCTTTCTTATTAAAATTGTGTAATCCCAGTGAAGTTTAATGACAATGGACCTAATTTGGGTGTATGAACAATGAGTGAGTCAGTGAGGCATGTTTGTTAGTGAGCCAAAAGTGCAAGATGCAAGGCACATAGTCACATGCAAGGCACAGTATAATATTAATATTAATCCTACTGTAGTCTTCTTTCCCTATCTTCGATTACTCAGACCAGTGAGGCAGCAATTTCCTTTGATTATGAAGGTCATTTCTCTTCTCGATTGCTCTTTAATTTATCTGTCTTTATCCTGGAATTGTTTTGTTTTGTTTTTGTCATGGCAACAGTCATGATAAAAATGTAGCTTTGATTCACATAAAACAACGAGCGCAGTAGGCTTTTTGTCAGCATGTTGCATACAACAAACTTGTACTGTCTAAATAGGTGGATTTGCAGTGGTGCAACAGATGTAAGAGTAAGTCAAAACACCTAAATCGAGCACGACATACAATGTTCTTACATGTACATGTACACTGCTGAACTCAGCAACTGTTATATGACAGTTTGCTTAGGCTTCCATAAAGTGTTTGACCGCTGTTGACTTGCTGACTCAATTGAATTTCTCAATTTCCTTCAGCATTGCATGCAGGAAACACTCCATTTCTACAGCTGTACCCTCAGCCTTTTTCTTCAGAATTGTGGACTTACATGTTTGTGTTGCTCGTGCGACTGGCTGGCATGTTGGTAACCCTTAATCAGAAAAGAAAAAATGAAGGATTCTGGTAGTTGTAGTCAAATGTGTCCAATTCTGAGCTGTGCTAGTGCATAGTACTTACACTTGTAAGATAACAATTTGGATCTTAAAATCATCATTGGTGTCTGCCTTGGAGACCTAATGTTCAGCAGATAATCCCTGCTTTCCATGCACTTGTTCTTCTTGTCCGTCTTGACTAATTTGTTGCCCAATGCTGCTGTCTTTTTTTTCTGTGAAGACACAACACAGTCAAACTAAACCATGATAACTAAAAGATACATGTCATACTATTGCATTTTAAGGCTGCGATTTGTCGGCCACGATAAATCGGGAAGCAAATTGGTTTATGTACAGTGCAAGCACTGCACATGCATTTTTTTTATAGTAAAAGCTTTTTTATAAAACGTTTTGGAAAACAAAATGGTAGGTGCTAGATAGTTAGTTTGTTTTCAGCTAAAATACTGCAGATATAATTTGTTTTGCACCAATTCTTTTGTAGGTTGCGTTTTCGTTCTTAATATCAGGCCCGACACGTGGAAATCTGTGAAGCGGTCATGGTTTTTTCTGAATCGGCCGGCTTGTCGGATTGGAGTCGCGCCCCCATCGGATTGCCATTCACAGGCGATGATTCGCTCCCCGATTTGTCGTGGCCGACAAATCGGCCTGACAAGTCGCAGCATGTAAATTAGCCTTTAGTTGCGCACAAATATTTACTGTGGTACAAATATTTACTGCCGGTACTGTGGGAAAAACTAAAGTAGACACATTTTTAAAAGAGCAATTTTGAAAGTCACAAAACAACAATCAAAAATAAACAATATCAATGAATGATTTCAAATGATTTTAGCAATCAGTGAGAATCAATGAAGAAAAAGGTTTGTGACTTTTATTAATTCAGATTGCTGATAGCAATGAAGAATGATTGTTATTAATTGCCATAGATCCCAGAAGTTCAGACTTTTAACAAAAACACACAAATCAAAAACAAGGTCACTTCTTAGGGCTATCTTCCTTCCAAAATAAACATCAAAACATAGAGACAAAATAATTTCAATAGACAAAATTAAACAGTAGATTGAGGCAAAGACTATTATGCACCTGTCATTTAAAAACCCCGAACCCCCCCCCACCCCTCGGGCATGACCAGGGCATTCACTTTTTATGTAAATGAAAGCCAGTGAATTCCCCAGTCCCCAGGGGAAAGTGAATGGTGAACTCCCCACCCCCATACATGTATGTCCAACAAACAGGGTACTCCCTTTTAAATGTCAACTCGTAACAAGGGATGACAAATATGATGATAGCCGTGAAATGAAAACATTGTGTGGCAACACTTGAAACCCCTCCATGGACAAGAAAAGACAACTATTTCAACATAATCTTTCTATTTTACATCTTGATGTCAGAAAATGCAAGATCACAACAAATTACAACTCATGTTTTAGCAATAGTCTTCTAAAGTTAGAATAACTCAAGCTTAACAAATGTATTTCTTGTCAAAATGAAAGTAGGTCATAAAGAAGCAATCCCCAGTTAGACACTAATCGAAACAACACAAAACAATGCGTAATGTTAACATTGATAATAGCTTAACTTGTTCATCGATAGGTCAAGTCAGTGAGTTTAAATGCATAATATTTTAATATCTATACAGTACCATTAAAAATATGCCCACCTTTCCTTACTAGACTTAACAAATCTTCGGCTACAAGGGCCTTTTTTAAACCGGAAAGGCAGAAAGACGTTTCACAGAGCATTTTAATTTGCAGCTTTGTATCGCTTCACTTTGCAATTCGCTTCGATCGTTTAATCAAAGGAGTGATGATAATGTATGCAAAATTACTATGCGGCATGAAAATGAAAACCGCTGACCATGGAGTAACTGCCCCGCTTATTCCCCGGCCAGGGAGGCAAAGGCCGTGATTTCTTGTGTGTTCCCTGTCTACCGGGGGAAGAAAATGGAGTGAATGTGAAGTGAAAGTCCCCTCATTACCCCGGCCATGCCTGGGGGGGGGGGGGACCGGGGGTTTCAAATGACTTGTGCATTAGTCCCAAGACCTCTGGCCTACTTGAAGAAGGCAAGCTGTGCAACTGAAGTCACTAAAGATGGCTTTTTAACTGATTGTTTTATAAGTTTGACTGCCAAAACCAATTACTAGGAATCAGAAAATGATAATTAATTGATAATTTATCAATAATTATTATTTCTGATATCAATTTCTATTGAGTGACTATAGTTACCGGTATATTGATCATGTGCCTGGCAACAGCAACTGAGGAATATTATTTTTGTAATATTCAGTCTGAATGAAAAGCTTAACAACACTAAAACGCGACTTTTCTTTTAAAGTAATAATCTCTGTTAGCCTGCCAGTCGAAGGGGTTTCATGCAAATGCTGTATAAAAACATTACATGCACGTAGGCTATACGCTCATTCACACGTCCTGTAGTTGCAGCAAAACAACACTTGTTTAAAACGTAAATAGGGAGCTGCACAATTTGTTGAGTATTGATGACTTGCTCTGGTTTTCAGAGAAACCAGTTGAGGTTAGGGGAAATCATTGAACACAATTATTCACACTAACCTTGAAAGTCCAGGTCGGTTGTTCGGTTCCATCGTTCCAGTGGCAACCATGGAATCGCCAGAACATTGTGAAACAGTTTCTTAGAGACCCGTCGGCTTCTGGTCCTTCATTATGACCTCTGTGAACCGCTTTTATGACGTGAACCTCGCTATTTTCTACCATTTTGTTACGAAATGAAACGAAGTCCTTCTGTTAAACGCCTACCAGCTAGGGCTGCGCGCGCATAGCATAATTTTTATAACGGCTTTCACAGAATAAATTAACTTGAAAAGAGAGAGGAGGGGAGGGGAGGGACGATAAGCACAAACTCAATTTGCTTAGAAATTTTAAATGTCATCCCTATCAAAAAGTAGCAATCTGAACAAAGTTACCCATCCTTTTCTCGAGAAGAGAGAATCAAGGTTAAACCTAACAAATTCATACCACCTATTCCTTCGATCTTCCCAGGGGGACTCCGGAAACTTCACACTCCTTTGACACTGCAACTGTCCAAAAGTATCGCGGGCGAATATCGCGCCGGACTTGACGAATTTTGGCGCGGATGAGGCGCGGATGTTGTGAAAGCAAGGGCTATGGCTACATGTTATATTTTATAGTTTTGTACCAGTTTCTTGTTCCTGGTAAAATGAAAACGGTGCTGTTTCTAACTTTCGGATGTATCAGGTTCACCCAGCGCACGAAAATAGCCTTTCCACTGTGCAGTTTTAGCAAAATGGAAGCTACATACGGGTAGCCGACGTTTCGACTTGGATCATCAGCCCCGGTCATCAGCAAAAATGTCCACGTCTCATCCGAACAAAAAAGGAATTCATCAGTCCATGATGAAATGCATCGCTGTTGAAACTGGTAAGTTGACAAACTACTTTATTTTGTATTTGACTATTGGTCCTACTAATATCATCTTGGGCTTTCCAAAGGGCCTAATATAAGGGGCCGACCATTTAACTCTTGAGGGGGGGGGGGGGGGTGGATGATTTCTGGTCAGCAAGCTTTTTTTTCTAGCAACCTGGTGGGCAGGATATTTTTTTTCCTTCTAAATGCTCTGCAGAATATTTTTTCCTCTTCATTTCTCTGCAGGATTTTTTTTTCCTCAAAAAAGTGTCATGTGTTTACATTTACAGAATGTTTTTACATTTACATTGTGGTTATTGTTGTAATAGTTCAATATGGAGCTGCAAAGCCTTAAAATGTTGTAAGCTATACAAAATCATGCTATACAAAAACATGCTGTTTGGGGGGGGGGTTTATTCTTTTTAGTAGTGTTCAATTTGGGCGTTTTGGACGCATAGATTGAAGAGGAATTTTTTATTATAAAATCAGCTATTTCAAGACCTTATTTGGAGATTTTAAGCAATCATGTCTGTGATTTTTAATCGGAGAATTCGAAAGAATTCTTGGTAGAACACTTTTTTTCGTATTGATAAGCAATAAAAACAAACAGCACTTGAAGAACACTACAAGCAAATATGCAAGTCGGTAGGCTAACCGGAATGTTGTTTTGGCTAAACCAGAGTGTGATTTAGGCTAACTGGAGTGGCTCGCTGGCTCGCAGATTGTCGGACCCTATAAAGCTAAGAATGCATTGCACATTCTGAAGCATAACCAACTCCAGAGTTTAAAGGGAGCAAGGGAAGAATGGTTGCAGTTTTGCTGGGATTTTGTAAAGTCCCCCTGGAATGATGAAATAGCTTTGCAACATTTTTTTTTCTTGCTTGCAGCAGTGCAAGAATTTTTTTCTATTTCATTTGCGCTGCATGCAATTTTTTTCTTCTGACAAGGGCTTGCAGGAAACTTTTTTTCGAAATCATCCACACCCCCCTCAAGAGTTAAATGGTCGGCCCCTAAGGGAACGCTATTGGGAGCAATTTCAGAATACCTGGCCACTTCATTTAGGCTTACATGTTGTGTAAGAAGCCGCAACATTTGAATGCAAATTTGTGCACTACAAATTTTTCTAGTAATATTGCCAGTCTTATCTCATGATCAAATTGCACAAGAAGTCATGTGACTGCCTTTTATAGATATATTCTACTGTGAATGTTACAGGTTTCAGTACAGTCAAAGCTCTCATCAGCAACCACCTCTGGAAAACCGAAAAGTGGTCGCAGCTAGAGCTGGCCGCTCATGAGAAGGAGCTCTCATTTAAGGGACCACGAGGTACAACAGAAGAGGGTGGTCGCTTATGAGAGCTTTTAGCATAAAGCCTGGCATATGTTGATGGTCACCAATAGTACTGTAGCAAAAAATATTAAAAATTTTTATACAAGATTATCGCGCATGTACAAGTCAATGAACCATTAGTGCTTATGCTATGTATTACTCTGAATTTTCCCAAAAAGTGAGTAGTTTTATTACAGTGCTGCTTGCTATACCCTTGCCACCAGACAAAGTTTTTCATTAGTTTGTGACAACTTTTTGACATCTTTCTGACAACTTCCCGATGGGTTTTGTTTCAACTGGCCAATTAGAATGCAAGAAATGTGGGAGGCGGAGTTGATAAGTTCCACACTCTCCCTCTCTTGTACCGTTGTCTGGTGGCAACCGTACAACATGCAGCACTGTAAAGTGTTGACTGAGCGGTCACTTACGAGAACTTAGAATCCAGGCAATAATTCACAAAAGTGGTCACACTGTTGCTTACGGGAACGATTGCTTATGAGAACTTTTGATTACAGAGTTTAGGTGATGTTCAAATGGGGTTTCACAATGTTGGTTGTAACTTGAGCTGGTCGCTTACGAGAGTGGTCACAGGGAGGGCTTCGACTACATTCTGATTGGTTCTCTAGCAACTTGAGGTATAATGTTATTGTTGCTGTTATTATTACAGTTTATTATTATTATTATTATTATTATTGTTATTATTTTAGTACATAAACCCATTTCAACAGCTGATACATGCATATAATGCCCAAGGCTGAAAACAAAACTTTAAGGGCAACTTTTTTCTGGCATGAGTGTTATTTAACAAATCAACCCCTTTCGGCAGTTGGTATATTAGAGGATAATGCCCAAGGTTGAAAGATTGTCCAAACAATGAACAGTTGAGTATAACAGAGTGTCTTATTAAGTGTGTGTCGGTAAAGCAGATATTCATTGTTACAGTCAATGTCATTAGTCAACATCATTTTTACCACCTTAATGACTGCCTCAATTAAAGATTACTCTTGTTGTAAATTCAGACTACATGTATCTAAGTATACAGTTGAACCCCACTTAAGGATCTCAACCACTTTATCAAGATGCAACTACCTCATTATTATGGCTACTATCAATGGGATACAAAAGGATATGCAAGCATTGCTCATATCCATGTTAAAATTAATATTCTCATTACGTGATTTTGATTTACAGTGTACAAGTGTCACAAATGACCTTCTCAACCTTGTCTTTTTCAGATTTCTTGCCTTTGTCAACTACTACTCATGGGACACTGGTAAATATTTTAAAGAACTGGACATTTTCTTACAGGGACAACACATTTCTCACTATTTTGGATCGGTTTCGATCAGTATTTCATGAAAGCAAAATTTTGGTAAGAAAAACAGCATTGCATGGCAAGTTAGATACAAAATTTATTTAGAAAATCTCAGCTGATCCACATCAATTTGTTTATGAGGTCTGATTGAACGAGGACGCTAAGAAAACAATAAGAAGAAATCGATGTTTTCGGCTTTGCTTTTTTGCTCTATTACAAGTGAGACGATGGAGGCACTTCCATTGTTAGAAGGACTGTCCACTGAGATGGCAGTTCTTTTTTGTCACTCATTAAGTGTGATTTGGAAAGATATTTGAAGTAATATATCAAACACGAGAAAGAGTCTTTCATCAGGATATCCAGACACCGAGAAGTGGGTTGAAAAAAAGAGGCGCAGCCAAGTTTTTTTGACTGACTTCGAGGTGTTTGGATACCTGATGAAACACTCTTTCGAGTTTTTGATATGGCTTCTCAAACCATTCATAATTCTTGGAGAAATTCAAAGCAAAAGTTCACAAAATCTTATGCTAATTAAGATCTGGTATCCAAACCACCGTCACAGTTGTGATTTCCTTTGTTTTCTCTTAATGAATTATGAATGAGTTTGAGAAGTTTTATTTCTATGTTCATTTTGCCAGTCCATAACTTAACTGATACAGGCCAGTCTCTCTTTGTAATGAGTCTTCTCAGCTCTCACAGCAGCAATGTTTGAGAAAAAATGTGCAAGAATTGAAACTTGATTGAAGAATATTTGTTTCCTTGTGGCACTGGCAACCATTCCTGCTCTTAAGGTGACACAATTTTTATGAGCAGGACTGCCAAGATGACACATCTTTTGCCAGTTTGCATTTGCTGTTGATACAAGAAATAAATGTCGATAACTCATGATTAAGAGCAGTTGGTAAAAAGCAAAACAAAACAAACAAACAAACAAATAATCTAATGATAATGACCCGGCCCTGACTAAAAAAAAGAAAGCTCTGGTAAGAAAATCTTTGTACTAGGATAATTTCTTGAAGCAATACATGAATGTTAGTCTACCACCATGGTGAGTAGAATTAAGGATGCATACAGCCTGTATAACGAAGTCTCGGACTGGCAAACGGAACATAGGAATATTAAAAAGTTCAAAGCAGCGACTTTTAGCGATAGCAGCTTTTAGCTGCTGAATTCGTGATTAACCTGAGCCTTCTCACTTCTCACTTCTCACTTCATATTGACATGCCCTGAACAGTTGATGAAAAACAAAGAAAAAAACAAACAAAAACAACAATAACAATGACAACAATTTATGATAATGACCTTGCCATGAAAACTTGAGAAGGCTATGGTTGGAAACCCTTAAGATAGGAGGTAGTTAACCCTTATTTTGAGAAAAAAGTCGAACATTTCATAAAAACTACTTTGAGCCCCCCTAAGACCCCTATCTATTCAATTTTTATAATCCGCTTCTATTTTTTGAAAAATTTGAAAATCCCACCTAAAACGGCTAATTAATTGAGAAGCGGTCAATTATTTATGCATAGCAACCGTCTGTTTACACTTTGTTTATTTTGGTTGTCATGGGACTTTCTGTTCCGCGTTAGGTCAAAAGTCCCCTAAAAGTCGTTTCCACAATCCTTAGAAGCCAAATTTCACAGAGTCCAGTCCAGATTTTCACTTGCAGTAACCATAATGCAGCGCGGTGGTCAAAGATTCGAAGTTGTGATTTTCTCGAAAGCGTGGTGTGGTGAAGTCAGATTGTTTTCTCGAGTATTTTTACTTTTTGTGCTTCATGAGATGGTCGAACCTGGAAAAAGGAAATTCAGATCGGTTAGGAGAAAAAAAAAGAAAAGGTTTTTGTGGCCATAATGGGGCAAACAAACGGCCAAAGCTGACAAAGGAAGCAGATCAAGATGGCGGCGTGGAAGGTGAAGTCAAAGCCGGAGGCGAGAGTGACCTCAGTGAAGCCGAAGATTTGCCGGTGAGAGCCAATGTTTCTGCCTCAAAACTTCAGAATTCTTCCTTTTCGAGGTATGAAGAGCGAGAAGGCATCCTGACCCGAAAGAAGACGATCAGCGTTGGGCTCGGAGCTACATCAGCAGATGTTGACCAAGTTGCAAGCGGATTTAAATTGCAAGATGCCACTCTGTTGAGTGAGTGTATTGCCTCAGCAGCAATTTGCAGCTCTTGTCGCGAATCCCAATCAAGTCTCAAACTCTATCAGCGAGATTATCAGAGGGAAGGACTTGCTGAATGTCTTTTTCTCAAATGCTCAATTTGTGGTCATGAGACTGACTTGAAAACTAGCAAGAAACTTGGAGGTGTTGGTGGAGGTGCTCATGAAGTCAACAGGAGGTCAGTGTTGGCTTCCCAGAAACTTGGCCAGGCTGGATTGACAGATTTTTGTGCCAGGATGAATCTGCCCCCACCAGTAACCAAGAAATCTTTCAATGAACACTTAATTCAAATTGAAAAGGCTGCTGTAGAACATGCTAAAGGTGAAATGCAAGATGCTGCTAGGAGAATGGTTGCAGTTACCAAGGATAAACACCCCGACAGAATTGAAGAAGAAAATGGCCAAGCAGTGGCAAAGGTAGCAGTTACAGTTGACGGAACATGGCAGAAAAGGGGCCATTCCTCAAAGATCGGTGTGGTGTTTGTGATTTCAGTGGCTACCGGAGAGATTCTTGACTACGAGGTCAAGTCTCTTATTTGCCACGAGTGTCGAGCTCGTGAGCATATGGACAAAGACACCGAAGAATTTAAAGCTTGGAAAGCTAGCCATACAAATTGCCAAATTAACCATTCCACCAGCTCTGAGGACATGGAGGCTTCTGCAGCAGTTGAAATGTTTGGTAGAAGTAAAGAGAACTACAACCTGAAGTATACAACCTTTGTGGGAGACGGTGACAGTAGTTGTTTTGGCCGAGTGCGAGAAGCCATGGCTGCAAAATATGGAGACAAGTACACCGTAGTCAAGGAGGAGTGTGTTGGACATGTCCAAAAGAGAATGGGCACAGCTCTTCGGAAGTACAAAAAGGACATGAAGGGAAGAAAGCTAGCAGACGGAAAAGGTGTTCGCGGAAAAGGGCGGCTAACAGACAAACTTATTGACCGCATTCAGAACTATTATGGCAATGCCATAAGAGAAAATTCTGGCAACCTTGAAGGAATGAAAGAGAATATCAAGGCCATTCAGTGCCATATGATAGAGGACAAGAGCTTGTCTCTGGAAAAGCAACATAGACACTGCCCAAAGGGGAAAAACACATGGTGTAAATTCTGGGCAGACAAGCAAAACCAGACAAACACATACGACAACAGCAAGCGTCTCCCAGAAGTTTTCATGAAAGAGTTAGATCCCATTTTTGAGAGATTGTCTGATGAATCTCTTTTGACAAGGTGCCTTCAGGGACTCACTCAAAATCAGAATGAGAGTGTCAATGCTCAGTTGTGGTCCAAGTGCTCAAAAACAACATTTGTTGGTGTGCGAAGAGTGCGAATAGCTGTTTGCAAAACTGTGACAGTGTTTAACACTGGGGCAGCTAATAAAGCTGTCATTATGGATCTTGCTGGAGTGAATCCTGGTGCAAGCAAGTTGAAAGCTTTGAGGGAACAAGACAAAAAAAGGATCAAAAGTGCAGGACAAAAAGTTTCATTGAAATATAGGAAACAAAGGAAAAATTTACGTGCAAAGCGGAAATCGAAAGGAGAGGAATCATACTCTTCAGGGGCTTTTGGCCTTGATTCAAAGCCTGAGACAACAGTTAAGCAAGGAAGGAAAGTTAAGTCCAGGAAAAACATTCAGGTGTTACCATCCACAAGCAGAGAGGAACATGTGGAGATCACATTTGCAGAACCAGTTTTTGAAGTTGTGGCCCCTTCAAAAGAGCAGTGTATTCATGAAGAGAACTGAACTAAACTGAACTTTTTGCCATCCAGCCATGTACTTTAGCTGGAGAAAAACTTTTCAGTTATACCTAATTAATGTTCTCAGTTGATCCTAAGTCAAAAAAACCCTTGCCTGGCAAAATGGAAGGGTATTACGGTGAACTGCATTCACAGCACATGTCTTAAATTTTAAAAGCATTTTTTCCTAAAATCACATGTTTGAGATTTCTCACACTTGTGGCAGTTATATCTTTGCCAGTTTTCAATGGATTTTTCTGATTTTTTCACAGGATGTGTAGTTTTAGCTGTATTGTGCAATGAGTGAATTAGTTTTGGCCCGTTGTGGCAGCTTAGTTGGTTGCTATGGAAACATGCTACTTTACACAAGTGCGACCTCGATTTGACGAAACTCAAAAACTGTTTCACTCATTGCACAATTTACATCCATATAAGTGTCCTTGCAGAGTTTTGTTGCTTTATTGTTTATATTTGCTAAGATAGGTTTGCCATAAAATAGGAAGTGGACCACATTTTTCTGAGGTTACCATGGCAACTGGTGGGCGTGGCATCTTATATGTCATGTCAATTTTTTGAACTCAATAAGCCCTATGTTGTGTCCAAATTTCATGGAGTTTGGTTGAATCCTTAAAAAATATGTCACTGTTTTATTGTATACCAAATAAGGGTTAACTACCTCCTTCAAACAGTTTGTTAGCCTACTGTCACCTGGCTAAGGCCCCGTTTACATGAGTTAACTCATCCCGGGATGATTTTCATCTCATCCCGGGGTGACTTTCATCCCGTTGTCTGGTCATTTACCTGTGAGTATTTACATGATTTGGAGCAAAAATGGGTTCGGGACAAAAGTCATCCCAGGATGAAATAACTCATGTAAACGGGGCCTAAGTACATGTAGACTTAGGGACATATACTGCAACGACAACCCATCGTTGACCACACACACTCATTTTTCCTACGCTTTGCACTGGTCACTTGTATTTGCTACTAGCTCTCATTGGCTCATTTGATTGCCTGTGTCTTATGATTGACCAGAGTAATTGTTTCATTTGTTTAGGTTTTATGACACCTGCTTCATTTGAAAATGATTATTGTTCTATGTAGCACCTGATCTGAGCTAACTCGTAAAATCTGTTGGTAAATAAAAAGGCTCAAAACTGGTGGGTTGGTGCACCCACCATTCCTGGTGTGTTAAATGACTTTAAAACCAATTATCTAACACTGCATGCCTCTTTATGTTAATGCCATAGTGTGTATGTAAATTTTTTTGGCAAGTTTTAATGTTTGGATGGAAGCCAAAATATGTTTGGTTTGAAAGCTACCAAAAACTACATTCAGTAACAAGACTAATAATTTCTATAAAGAAAGAGAAAAGAAAAAAATGGACATATTAACAATTTTTTTTCGCCTTGAGACAAGACCAACACTGCCTCTTGCATAGCAGTCATCTTTAGGCAGTCAGTGAAGCCTATTGCAAACAAAAAATGCTGATCTTTCATGACTGGCAAATTTTACTACAAACAGCTCTGTGTTTCATACTTTTCAAAATTGAAAGCAATGAACAAGATAAGTGAAAAACAAAAAGCTTAAAGCAAGGAAGAAATATCCAAAGTCAAGATATCATTTGAAATCTAGAGAAAAACCTGTTGTAAGTGCAACATGTCAGAAGAAAGGTATTTCATTAGCCAAGTTCATGCATCGCAGTCACAAATCGAATGTGACAAAAGATGAATGGCATTTTCTGTTTGTTATAGTATTGACTGTTGGGTTTTCAAAATGTGGTCATTTTTGGGAAACCCGCTGCAAAGATGCAGTCATCTTTAGGCAGTCAGTGAGGCCTATTGCAAACAAAAAATGCTGATCTTTCATGGCTGACAGATTTTAGTGCGAACAGTTCTGTTTCAGACTTGTCAAAATTGAAGCTGAATGAATAATATTAGTGAAAAAAAAGCTAAACGCCAGGTACAAAGATCCAAAGTCAAGAGCTCATTTGAAATGTAGAGAAAAACGTTTTGTAAGTGCATTACATGTCATGAGAAAGGAATTTCATTAGCCAAGTTCATGCATCGCAGTCACAAATCGAATGTGACAAAAATGAATGGCATTTTCTGTTTGTTCTAGTATTCACTGTTGGGTTTTCAAAATGTGGTCATTTTTAGGAAACCCACTGCAAAGATGCAGTCATCTTTAGGCAGTCAGTGAAGCCTATTGCAAACAAAAAATGCTGATCTTTCATGTCTGGCAGATTTTAGTACAAACAGCTCTGTGTTTCATACTTTTCAAAGTTAAAGGCAATGAACAAGATAACTGAAAAACAAAAAGCTTAAAGCAAGGAAGAAATATCCAAAGTCAAGATCTCATTTGAAATCTAGAGGGAAACGTTTTGTAAGTGCAACATGTCAGAGGAAAGGAATTTCATTAGTCTTTAGTACATGCATCGCAGTCACAAATCGAATGTGGCAAAAGATGAGTGACATTTTCTGTTTGTTGTAGTATTCACTGTTGGGTTTTCAAAATGTGGTCATTTTTAGGAAACCCACTGCAAAGATGCAGTCATCTTTAGGCAGTCAGTGAAGCCTATTGCAGACAAAAAATGCTGATCTTTCATGTCTGGCAGATTTTTGTACAAACAGCTCTGTGTTTCAGACTTTTCAAAGTTAAAGGCAATGAACAAGATAAGTGAAAAACGAAAAGCTTAAAGCCAGGAAGAAATATCCAAAGTAAAGATCTCATTTGAAATCTAGAGAGAAACTTTTTGTAAGTGCAACATGCCATGAGAAAGGAATTTCATCAGCCAAGTTCATGCATCGCAGTCACAAATCGAATGTGACAAAAGATGAATGGCATTTTCTGTTTGTTGTAGTATTCACTGTTGGGTTTTCAAAATGTGGTCATTTTTAGGAAACCAACTGCAAAGATGCAGTCAACTTTAGGCAGTCAGTGAAGCCTATTGCAAACAAAAAATGCTGATCTTTCATGACTGGCAGATTTTAGTACAAACAGCTCTGTGTTTCATACTTTTCAAAATTGAAAGCAATGAATGAGACAAGTGAAAAACAAAAAGCTTAAAGCCAGGAAGAAAGATCCAAAGTCAAGATATCATTTGAAATCTAGAGAAAAACCTGTTGTAAGTGCAACATGTCAGAAGAAAGGTATTTCATTAGCCAAGTTCATGCATCGCAGTCACAAATCGAATGTGACAAAAGATGAATGGCATTTTCTGTTTGTTGTAGTATTCACTGTTGGGTTTTCAAAATGTGGTCATTTTTGGGAAACCCACTGCAAAGATGCAGTCATCTTTAGGCAGTCAGTGAGGCCTATTGCAAACAAAAAATGCTGATCTTTCATGGCTGACAGATTTTAGTGCGAACAGTTCTGTTTCAGACTTGTCAAAATTGAAGCTGAATGAATAATATTAGTGAAAAAAAAGCTAAACGCCAGGTACAAAGATCCAAAGTCAAGAGCTCATTTGAAATGTAGAGAAAAACGTTTTGTAAGTGCATTACATGTCATGAGAAAGGAATTTCATTAGCCAAGTTCATGCATCGCAGTCACAAATCGAATGTGACAAAAATGAATGGCATTTTCTGTTTGTTCTAGTATTCACTGTTGGGTTTTCAAAATGTGGTCATTTTTAGGAAACCCACTGCAAAGATGCAGTCATCTTTAGGCAGTCAGTGAAGCCTATTGCAAACAAAAAATGCTGATCTTTCATGTCTGGCAGATTTTAGTACAAACAGCTCTGTGTTTCATACTTTTCAAAGTTAAAGGCAATGAACAAGATAACTGAAAAACAAAAAGCTTAAAGCAAGGAAGAAATATCCAAAGTCAAGATCTCATTTGAAATCTAGAGGGAAACGTTTTGTAAGTGCAACATGTCAGAGGAAAGGAATTTCATTAGTCTTTAGTACATGCATCGCAGTCACAAATCGAATGTGGCAAAAGATGAGTGACATTTTCTGTTTGTTGTAGTATTCACTGTTGGGTTTTCAAAATGTGGTCATTTTTAGGAAACCCACTGCAAAGATGCAGTCATCTTTAGGCAGTCAGTGAAGCCTATTGCAGACAAAAAATGCTGATCTTTCATGTCTGGCAGATTTTTGTACAAACAGCTCTGTGTTTCAGACTTTTCAAAGTTAAAGGCAATGAACAAGATAAGTGAAAAACGAAAAGCTTAAAGCCAGGAAGAAATATCCAAAGTAAAGATCTCATTTGAAATCTAGAGAGAAACTTTTTGTAAGTGCAACATGCCATGAGAAAGGAATTTCATCAGCCAAGTTCATGCATCGCAGTCACAAATCGAATGTGACAAAAGATGAATGGCATTTTCTGTTTGTTGTAGTATTCACTGTTGGGTTTTCAAAATGTGGTCATTTTTAGGAAACCAACTGCAAAGATGCAGTCAACTTTAGGCAGTCAGTGAAGCCTATTGCAAACAAAAAATGCTGATCTTTCATGACTGGCAGATTTTAGTACAAACAGCTCTGTGTTTCATACTTTTCAAAATTGAAAGCAATGAATGAGACAAGTGAAAAACAAAAAGCTTAAAGCCAGGAAGAAAGATCCAAAGTCAAGATATCATTTGAAATCTAGAGAAAAACCTGTTGTAAGTGCAACATGTCAGAAGAAAGGTATTTCATTAGCCAAGTTCATGCATCGCAGTCACAAATCGAATGTGACAAAAGATGAATGGCATTTTCTGTTTGTTGTAGTATTCACTGTTGGGTTTTCAAAATGTGGTCATTTTTGGGAAACCCACTGCAAAGATGCAGTCATCTTTAGGCAGTCAGTGAGGCCTATTGCAAACAAAAAATGCTGATCTTTCATGGCTGACAGATTTTAGTGCGAACAGTTCTGTTTCAGACTTGTCAAAATTGAAGCTGAATGAATAATATTAGTGAAAAAAAAGCTAAACGCCAGGTACAAAGATCCAAAGTCAAGAGCTCATTTGAAATGTAGAGAAAAACGTTTTGTAAGTGCATTACATGTCATGAGAAAGGAATTTCATTAGCCAAGTTCATGCATCGCAGTCACAAATCGAATGTGACAAAAATGAATGGCATTTTCTGTTTGTTCTAGTATTCACTGTTGGGTTTTCAAAATGTGGTCATTTTTAGGAAACCCACTGCAAAGATGCAGTCATCTTTAGGCAGTCAGTGAAGCCTATTGCAAACAAAAAATGCTGATCTTTCATGTCTGGCAGATTTTAGTACAAACAGCTCTGTGTTTCATACTTTTCAAAGTTAAAGGCAATGAACAAGATAACTGAAAAACAAAAAGCTTAAAGCAAGGAAGAAATATCCAAAGTCAAGATCTCATTTGAAATCTAGAGGGAAACGTTTTGTAAGTGCAACATGTCAGAGGAAAGGAATTTCATTAGCCTTAAGTACATGCATCGCAGTCACAAATCGAATGTGGCAAAAGATGAGTGACATTTTCTGTTTGTTGTAGTATTCACTGTTGGGTTTTCAAAATGTGGTCATTTTTAGGAAACCCACTGCAAAGATGCAGTCATCTTTAGGCAGTCAGTGAAGCCTATTGCAGACAAAAAATGCTGATCTTTCATGTCTGGCAGATTTTTGTACAAACAGCTCTGTGTTTCAGACTTTTCAAAGTTAAAGGCAATGAACAAGATAAGTGAAAAACGAAAAGCTTAAAGCCAGGAAGAAGAATCCAAAGTAAAGATCTCATTTGAAATCTAGAGAGAAACTTTTTGTAAGTGCAACATGCCATGAGAAAGGAATTTCATCAGCCAAGTTCATGCATCGCAGTCACAAATCGAATGTGACAAAAGATGAATGGCATTTTCTGTTTGTTGTAGTATTCACTGTTGGGTTTTCAAAATGTGGTCATTTTTAGGAAACTCACTGCAAAGATGCAGTCATCTTTAGGCAGTCAGTGAAGCCTATTGCAAACAAAAAATGCTGATCTTTCATGACTGGCAGATTTTAGTACAAACAGCTCTGTGTTTCATACTTTTCAAAATTGAAAGCAATGAATGAGACAAGTGAAAAACAAAAAGCTTAAAGCCAGGAAGAAAGATCCAAAGTCAAGATATCATTTGAAATCTAGAGAAAAACCTGTTGTAAGTGCAACATGTCAGAAGAAAGGTATTTCATTAGCCAAGTTCATGCATCGCAGTCACAAATCGAATGTGACAAAAGGTGAATGGCATTTTCTGTTTGTTGTAGTATTCACTGTTGGGTTTTCAAAATGTGGTCATTTTTGGGAAACCCACTGCAAAGATGCAGTCATCTTTAGGCAGTCGGTGAGGCCTATTGCAAACAAAAAATGGTGATCTTTCATGGCTGACAGAATTTAGTGCGAACAGTTCTGTTTCAGACTTGTCAAAATTGAAGCTGAATGAATAATATTAGTGAAAAAAAAGCTAAAAGCCAGGTACAAAGATCCAAAGTCAAGAGCTCATTTGAAATGTAGAGAAAAACGTTTTGTAAGTGCATTACTTGTCATGAGAAAGGAATTTCATTAGCCAAGTTCATGCATCGCAGTCACAAATCGAATGTGACAAAAATGAATGGCATTTTCTGTTTGTTCTAGTATTCACTGTTGGGTTTTCAAAATGTGGTCATTTTTAGGAAACCCACTGCAAAGATGCAGTCATCTTTAGGCAGTCAGTGAAGCCTATTGCAAACAAAAAATGCTGATCTTTCATGTCTGGCAGATTTTAGTACAAACAGCTCTGTGTTTCATACTTTTCAAAGTTAAAGGCAATGAACAAGATAAGTGAAAAACAAAAAGTTTAAAGCCAGGAAGAAATATCAAAAGTCAAGATCTCATTTGAAATCTAGAGGGAAACGTTTTGTAAGTGCAACATGTCAGAAGAAAGGAATTTCATTAGCCAAGTTCATGCATCGCAGTCACAAATCGAATGTGGCAAAAGATGAGTGACATTTTCTGTTTGTTCTAGTATTCACTGTTGGGTTTTCAAAATGAAGTCATTTTTAGGAAACCCACTGCAAAGATGCAGTCATCTTTAGGCAGTCAGTGAAGCCTATTGCAGACAAAAAATGCTGATCTTTCATGTCTGGCAGATCTTAGTACAAACAGCTCTGTGTTTCAGACTTTTCAAAGTTAAAGGCAATGAACAAGATAAGTGAAAAACAAAAAGCTTAAAGCCAGGAAGAAATATCCAAAGTAAAGATCTCATTTGAAATCTAGAGAGAAACTTTTTGCAAGTGCAACATGCTATGAGAAAGGAGTTTCATCAGCCAAGTTCATGCATGGCAGTCACAAATCGAATGTGGCAAAAGATGAGTGACATTTTCTGTTTGTTCTAGTATTCACTGTTGGATTTTCAAAGTGTTGTCATTTTTAGGAAACCCACTGCAAAGATGCAGTCATCTTTAGGCAGTAAGTGAAGCCTATTGCAAACAAAAAATGCTGATCTTTCATGACTGGCACTTCTGTAAAATGGTTTTAGTGAGAAAATACTCATTTGAAAGAGAATGAAAACGGTAAAGAAAGATACAGATTTCATTTGTCAAAGCAATAATGTTTTCCGGGGGTGGTACTTGACTCATGTTTGGGTGTAGGGGTACCGCTGAGGATCTGATACCCTGACCCTGTTTAGGACAAAAAGCCGTAAAATATCAATCCCGTTTAGGACAACACTCTCCATTGTAGCTCCCTGTTTAGAACAATTGAAAAAAAATACACACTTTCTTCACGTTCGAGACAATTTTGCAGTATTTTAGAGACTGGGCGGCAAACGTCAGGTTTCCGATCTATGACTGGCTATGTATAAGTGACAACGGTGACAATCGTGCAGCCATACCTTGTTCAGGACGCGTTCATACCCTGTTTGGGACAAACTTGCATAAAATTATATACCCTGTACAGGACAGAGAGGCCAAAAACCTTACCCTGTTCAGCGGCAAAATTTTAGATATGTTGAATGTCCTTTCTGGCTGACTCAGCTTGGAGTCCTAGCATCACCATATGCCTGAGCACTTTGGGATATGCAACATAATAAGCATTTTGAGACGAAAAGAGTTAGGAAAATGTTGTGAAATATGCAACATAATTACCAGATTGAGACAAAATGTTAAGCAAATGTTGTGCATCCTTGCTAATTCAAACACCGTGGAGTTCTTAAATCATTGTATGTCTGGGCACTTCTGGGATATGTAATATTCAAAGTCCCTCTGGCATAGAAGACATTTTTCTTTGTTATTCTAATGAATCCACCTCCAAAATCCACTAGGGGTTGATTAGCACAAAGGACACGCGAGCGGGCGCGAAAATTGCGTGTGGCGTGAAAACATGACGCGTGCGTGATCATTATCCCATTGGAATCCCATAGTGCGTTTGATTGACCTCGTTCAAGACTGAATTATCCAATGTGAGAACGAAAACTACTAAGATTTGCAATTTGTTTGGAGGGAAATAATTCGCCATTTTAAGTACGTTTTCAGCCATGATTTATATACTTGTGCACTTTCTTACAGAGGTCAAAAAGGATTGTTTAGGACAAATTTGCTGATTAACAGTGCACCAAATATGACTTGAAAATCTTCGGGTTTCATAAAAAAAAAGAGTAGGTTGGCGAAAATGGAAATGGTTATATTTGCTCCATATTTGCGTCTGGGGTAAATAAACCTAAATTTGCTGACTTGGTGTAAAGTTGATGCAAATAAACAGAATTGCCATAATGATAGCAAATGTAAGGGTAAGATATCCAAATTTGTTTATTTGCTACTCAAGTAAATGTGACGGTACTTTGATTTACGCCACTTGTTTGCGTGTTCGGAGATGAGAAGGTTTGCTCCTTTAGTAAATATGGGGTAAATAAACCTAAATTTCCTGATTTGACCTTGGCGTAAAGTTAGTGCAAATAGGCACAATTGCTATGATAGTAAATGTGAGAGTAAGTAATGCAAATTTGTTTATTTGCCACTCAAGTGAAAGTGATGGTAATTTGATGCAAACAAGTTGATTTTCACCGTGTTTGCTTAGATTTACGGACTCCGTAAAAGTACTAATTTTTAAGGGTAGCAAAACTACAGCAAATAAATGTGAAATTTAAAAATTTACCTTGGTGGCAAAACTGACACAAATCTGATGCAAACTTCGTGTTTACGTTACATTTGCGCCTAATTTCAGCAGGAGCAAGTGTGTGTCTTTGCTTCGACAATGCCGCCTGTGCAAATTTGTGACACATTTAGAGCCCTAAATTTGCTACATATTTACTTCAGTTGCAAAGCTCGGTAAATCCGTCTTTTCGTGCAGTGCTGATTGATGGAGTTGCGCCAACCACGGACGGGTTCACTGGCAATACTGTTAGGGATCATGCGGTTCATACGTAAATTCCGGTTACAGGCAGAAGCAATGGTGATGTGGTCGAATGGGTTGAAGCTCGTCAGGGTTTCAAACAACCGTTTGAAGGTCAGGCATCCTTCTTTCAAGAGCCGTACATCCGATTTGCAGTAGGCCACCAATTCTTTCTGAAAGTCAAAGACCTTCTTGCGTTGCTCTTGATGCCACTTTTCCAAGGCTTGCTTGCCTTCGGGAGACATGATTTCGGGCATGTAGTAATCGAGGGCCGGGACGGGTCCCACGTAGTTTTGATGTTCTGGAAGGTTGAACTTGTGTGGGAAGTAACCTTTGCAGAGTTATGTCAATCCAAAGGTTTTGGGAAACGCTGATAGAGGCATCTGGAAAAAACTGAGAGAATCGATGAATCGGATCCGATCGTGTTGGACTTCCAAGAGTTTACACCCGTTCCGGAGCTGCTCGACCAAACGGTTGTCGCCATAGTATTGATGAATCACAAAGTAACCATCGTACCCTTGGAAATTATGAGCTAAGACATTGACTTGTCTAGTGTCATTGTTTGTCAAGGTATCCAGCCATTCCAGAAAATCACGGACGCAATGGTTTCCAGGGAAACACATGGGGCGATCGTCGTCTTCGGTTTCGGCCACGACGAGATTGGCGATGTGTTGTTCGTGGGGTTGCATGGCCTCAATATCAAAAAACACGTGCAAGGGTGGCAGGTCGTCCACATCTTCTTCCTCTGGTGGGGCATGAAGCTCTGCAGCCGCTCCTCGTTTAGCACGAGGACCTCCTTGACGTTTCCTCTTTCCCTTCTTTTCTTGAGGCTTGGGGGCTCTTTGAATAAAACATCGATGAGTTTCACCGTGCACGTACTCATGGCAGGAGGGACAATCTATATACCCGCATTGATGCTTTTCAATCTTGTCTAATCCTACTTCCTGCTTGCAACATGTTGGACAGCGACGGCGATGAAAGCAGATGGTGGTTTGAGGACGGGTGGCGGGTTTGCCGGTCTGATCCTTGACGAGATGCATTTGGAAACATGTGTCTCCAAAAAAGTCCCGATGACATTGTTGGCAACGTCGTGTAGCTTTCTGGCCTCGAGGGTAAGCTGCCTGGAAATCAGGACACTCTTTTTGACGACAGGCCCCGCAAATACGTTTTTTGGTGCATCGATGATGTCCCTCGGTGTTGTAGGGTTTCCAACAGTGAGCACATACATAACTGGACCCGAAAAATCCTGGTAAACGAGTAATGACATCGTAATGGCCTTGGTGGTGCAAGAGGATCAATTGTTTGTCTTGAAGGGGACCAAAGGTCGTGATGTGATAAGATCGGTGAACATCCACCAGGATGATCTGGAAATGGGCCAGGGACGGGGCGGCACTGAAGGCCGTCAAAGTATCGTAGCTGCAAGGACCTGGAGGGACGCGAGCTTCGTGATGGAGCAAGAGAGCCAATTCTTTTTGGAGTTTAGTTCCTTGTCGAATGCTGTGGTATTTTGGGTGCTGGTCCACTCTGGCTTTGGCAGTGACGAGAGCTCGAGCACAACAGAGTTCATCTCTATTGTTAATCCTGATGATCGATTTGGAATTCTTCGTTAACATTTCCATGGTAGGATGGCCGGGTTTGCCACGACGCGGTTTACCGGTTCCCTGAGGGGCATGATGGACTTGAGTAATGGATAATTGAAAGGAGTCGTCCATTTCAAATTGTTCATTGCTGTTCAAGGCTTGCGCCAAACGGTGGAACAGCGCATCCACACGGTCCCCGCCTTGACGCCATTCTCCGGCACGTAATCCCCAGCCCTGGAAATTGTTGTGAAGGCGATTGGAGGCAAGTGTAAAGTAGAGGCGATCTTGATCGTGGAGGTCAGGCGTGGTGGCTAACACTTGATTCACCGCTCGACGTAACCCATCTTCTAGGGCTTGACTGATATTTTCATTGGGAATGAAGTTCCCCCTTTGGCGTAAACGGGTATTGAAATGACGTTCGCGCACTCCCAGACGGTTGGTCAAACGGTCGACATAGGGTTGGAGTTCAAAGTCAAACGTTCCCCCCGAGGCATCCAAACCTCCTGCTCCACTTTGTTGAAGGAGATTGGTTTGAAATTGATGTTGCCGTTCGAAGCGTTCCAACACCTCTTGACAGATTTCATCCTCGTCACTGTCCGCCATCTCTTCGGTGCGTAACAAAGGTTCATCAGAGGAATTCGCTGCCGTCTCTTCTTTCTCAGAGTCCGAGGTGTTCAGGCCTAGCAACGTCAAGATCTCTTCAGTGGTCAGTCCACTCGGACCCGCCGCCTCCTGCTCTTGGCGAGAGGACATGATCAGATGAACCAGCTGGAGGTCGGTGCTCGGCTTTTATAGGGTAAAAAGTCATTCCTCGCAAAGTATTGTGGGGCAACGAGGGAGGGGGGACCCCCCTCCCCCCTCCCTAGATGGTCCATCAGGCTTTGCGAGGAATGATCCCAGAGACTATAAAACAGATCGAACCTCGAGGTGGGTCATCTCAACATGGCCTCTCGTCAAGACGAATTACTCAGACTTTGAAAAGTTCGAGGCGGATCTAGAAGTGGAGCAGGTGTTGAAGAAGATCAAGAAGGACTGTGTTCTTGACGAAGGGGTGACTTGCTTTGGTGAAAAGTTAAAAGAAAGAGAGCGGGAGAAACAGATAGCCCAGGCGGCACGAGAGGCCCAAGTCGAAGAACACTGGTCACCAGGCTGTTATCCACAACTGACCACAGCGTGGTTTATCGAAGGATTAGACTATTGTTGCGAATATTGGAGGTTCCAATTTAAACGACCCTTAACACCTCCGCCTGTACCGCCATCCTCCCCTGAACCATGCCGAACATCCCAGAACAAGAGGAGGAAAGTTGGACCGTCATGAATTTGGATTCGGGGGACATGATTTCCGTGGATCGCCCCGTGTGGGAACAGGATACTTTGTTGACTGATGAGGTGATGGTCTGGTTAGAGGAAATGATAGCGACCCCTTTAGACCCATCTTGGATGTCACAGACTTGTGGGAGGACATGACTGTCGAGGAATGGGAACAATTGCTTGAAGATGTATGCAATGATCCAGACATTTTGTTTTGATCTTTTTTTTTATTTTTTCAACAACAACTGTAAAGAGTGTGCCATTAAATTACAATTTTAAACGTTTCTTGGTTTGCATGATTTTTTTGACCACACGTTCCGTCTTGGTTTTCTTGCCGGGTAATCGATCAATGGCTTGGATCATCTTAGTATCGGCTTTCCATTTGTCTTGCAAATTCTTTGCACGGCTGTAATCAATGTCGTGTTGTTTAGCAATCTGGTCCAAGCGATTGATGCCGGGATCCCCACGTTTCAGACGTTTGGCCAAATGCGTGCCAGGGCCCATGTACTGATAACCAGGCCAATGAAATTCTTTGCCGGTTTTCGCGGTCCATTTTTGTACATCCAATGCTCCTCCTTGTTGGGTGCGTTTCCGTTTGATACCCCTTTTCCTCTTGGTGGGCATCTTTTTTAGTCACTGTCGTCGTAATCCAATCGACGTCGTAACTTTTTGCCTTGGTACCAATCTTCCCAACCGGGTAAGGGTTTCAATCGTTCCACTTCACGAGCGGGTCCTTTGCCTTTGCCTTTGCCTTTCGCGAAACCACTTTCGGCTAAATGTTTTTCCCAAGTCTTGCGCCGTTCTCGCACGGCTTCTAAACGCGACCGGATATCCCCTCGACTGGTGGATGGGGTCTCTTTCTTGAGGATGGGAATTTTACTGGTGGTGGCTGCTCCTTTGCCTTTCTTGGTTGCAGGGGTAATGGGCGGTTTGGGAGTCGACGGGCTGCCTTTTATCATGCGCTTCAACCATTGTTCCACGGGTCCCGTCACCAAATCCCCGGCCTCTTCCTCTTCTTCGCCTGGCGGGCCACCCGGTGCCCCAACCCCCACGCCTCCGGGAAATTGACGAATGCGTTTGGTTAACTTGGTTAATTCTTGACTCAACGGTTTGGTTTGAGCATTGACCAGGGCTGGGGGGCAATTGGGGGTTGGCTAACAAGACATGTTTTTTTGCCGGCTAACGTAGCAACTTTGTTCAACAAGGCATTTTCGGTGAGTTCTCCTTTGTAGTATTGAATGAGTTGCTCCAAGTCCTTGTGGGGAATCATGTACACCTCGTCCATGGTTGACTACAATCGGGGCAAAGTTCCCCGTCTTCCAAGGCACGACAGCTCTCACAAAGACGGGACTTTAAGATATGTTGGTACTCTCGATACAACAGGTGATATTTATGCTTCCAATAAGAACATGCGTCTTTCCACTTGTCTGTTTCTCGATGGGCGTCTTGTAACAGATGCATCCACGTGGGAAGCGTTAACGAACACATTGACATAACACGTGATGTAGTCCTTGAAACAACCCGCGTCCTTTTTGTTGGACCAACCACTGACGACGTTTTTTCACGGAATGTCGACGACGTCCCAAATCACGTAGTACCTTTTTATAGGGTTGAAGTTTGGCCAGGATGGGTGGGGTCACAGGAATCTTGTTTTTTAACAAGTTCAAGACCAATTCACTCACAGCATTGATTTGATCGGCATTGGCATGTTGTAACAAATCTTAACGTTTGGAGCCATTGGCTTCTTGTAACATGGACCGTAAAAACGGTAATTGACGTCGAAGACGTTGCATCTTTACCGACGATGGCGACGACGATACCGTTGGTTGGCTTTTTGGATCGTGCGTTTTATACGTTTATCCGTTTCCAATGCTACGGCTTTCCCCAATCCCGCCATGGCGGGGACCAACAGATTTAAAAAACCTCCTCGTTGACGACGTCGTCGTCGTCTTCTCCTCAAGGATACCATGGACGGTTCATCAAAACACGTTGAAGGGCTTTGTTTTGTTTGATCACGTCCCGCGTCTCTTTATAGCCTTGACGGGTATTGCGTTTCAAATCTTGCCACCAACCCCCACCTCGTTGTCGTCGTCGGTAATGTTGTACATTATCGGTAATGCCTTTCAAGGCTTGACCACCCAATTTGCCTAAAGCGAGTCCAAACCCAGGCGCTGGACCTGATAGAAACATACTCATGCCATGGGCAATTTTATCCACCAAACAGGGTTTGCGACGAATTAAAGCCCCTCCTCCTTGACGTCGTTTCCTTTTTCTGCGTCGTCGTCGTCGTTGGACGGCCATGGTTCTAAGAGTGTGGGGCTGGGAGGGAGCGGCTTTCTATCTGTCCAATAGCTTCAAGGGACGAGGACATCCGTCCGCATAGCATAGGGCTTCCACGGGTTGGTAAACAAAATGACGATGGTAATCTTGGAGACATCGTTTGGGTAACGGAGGAGTGAAATCCACAATGGTATCATCCAAGGTTTGCATCTTGATTAAAAACCTTTCCAGATCCTCCAAGGGAACACCACGGACATAGGTTTTTAATTCGGTCAAGGCTTTCGCATAGGTGGTAAACGCAAATCGACTCATGGTCATTTTAAATCGGTATTGTTTAAAATCATTCCATCCTTTGACGACCGTGCCCACCGCCGCCAAACACGCCACCAACGTACTGTTTTCCAAAAGGGGTCCAGCAATCATGCCTGCGGCCATCAGGAGTAACGCCATGCCATTGAACAAGGCATTGATACACTTGAAATGATTCAACATTTTTCGATAACACCACCATTGTTGATGGTAAAAAGCATACAAGGAATCCATGCGTTGTAACAGGTCCGGGGGGAATTGAAGGCCATGATGTTTCGATCCATTCAATAACGACACGACGGTTTTCATCACGGCGAAACCCGGGACGAAGAAGTTTGTACGCTCGGTGCTCCTCCCTGTTTATAACTGGTCACAATGCTATTGGTCATGGTGACAGTGGAAATGTCACGTACTTGTGCTAATTGTTCTTGATCTTGTAACATCATCCGTAAACGTCGTTGTAAATCTGCTTGACGCAAGGTACGAGGTGGTGGACTCCCAGACGTCCAAGATCCTCGAGGGGTGGCTGGATTGGAGGCAGGTGTCAAAGGTGAAGTGGGGGTTCGTCGTCGTCGTCGTCCGCGTCGTCCACCACCCCCACCACGACGGCCATCACCACCACCACCACCACCAGCACCACCACCACCACCACCACCACCTCCACCACCACCAGCACCACCAGCACCAGCACCACCAGCACCACTAGCACCACCACCACGTCCACCACCACCACGTCCGCCACCACGTCCCCCGCCATTACCATCACCCCCGGCACCCGCTGCTGTCCGACCACCTCTCGCTGTTCGCCAACCAGGTGGACTTCTCGGGGACTCCGGGGTGGTCTGGGGGCTATGGAATGAGGGTGAATGTGATGCCCGACTTCCTACCCCAGCGGGGGAAGAGGCCTGTAAAGGGGGCGCGCCATCCACATCGGGCCAACCTGAGATTGTACTGGGGGAGGGAAGGTTACTCAAAAACTCATGGAGGGCATCGGGCCGCATTTCCTCCATGGCGACGTCGAGAAGGCCTTGGTCTCCCGTCAAAAACAAATCTTGGAAGGCCCCTGGGGACATTTGATTGGTCGTGGTCGCCCCAACGCCGGCCGGGGCCACGGTATCGTAGGCTTGCGGAGGTTGATGGTCATCATCATCGGCCATGCTCGCTCTCTTTTTCCTGTTCAAAAGAAGTGTCGTCCCTTTATAGACGTTTTTGATAGGTGCGAGTCCATCCTTCGTCTTTTAACAGGTGACTCAACAAACGTTGTTGATCGGAGGAGGCGGGGTGTAAATCCAACACTAAATACCCATACGGTCGTGTGGTGGTCTGATGAAACGTCTCCAACGTGTCTTTCCAAGTGGTAGGAAACGATTGAAGCATGACATTGCGTACCCCTAATTGATCTCGGGGGTTCTTGAACGCCACAATGTAATGGGCATTGCGGGATATACTTTTAGCATATCGACCCACGGGAAACATGTCTTGGCACAAGTACAACACGGTCACCCCTTGATGATGCGAATGTTTGGTGAATAAATCCAACACGCGTTTATCGTGACTCCCTTCATCCATTGAATCATCCAAGACGAGGACCCCATGTCCTTGAGGAAACCATTGGACCAACGCATCATGATCGGGAATCCCTTCGTGAAACACCGCCCCTTGATCTTGCATGCCTCGAAATCGATCTTGCCAGGCCCCATAACAATAATGCCTTTGGGTCGGTGGGGTTTCAAACAAATCTGGGTTCTCTACCAAGAGTTTTTCCGTAAACACGGTTTTGCCACATCCCGAAGGTCCCACGACCAAAATACTGGAGGGGGTATGAAAACGAAACGGTTTCCCCGTTTGCATGATGAGGACTAAATACCAAGTTAAAAAAAGGCACCTTTTTATTGGAGTCGGTGGGACTCGAACCCACGCACGACCTCCTATTTTTTCGGGGATCCAAAGGCTCTACCGACTGAGCTACGACTCCGACACACTTTTTTCCAACATGTTTTTATTTAACAATTACATTGATGATACGGGTGACAACCGATTTGATACCATCTCGCTTCTTGACCTACAAGGAGTTGTTGAAGGCGTTGACCAGCTTGATGGCCATTGCTTACATAATCATGATCAGAAAACTCATTTAAAAACTCTTGCAAGATCCGTCCACGGGCTTTGGCTTTCAAGTACAACAAGGCGTAATCACCACAACTCTTGCTTGAAATGGCTTGGAGGGACTTGCCATTCGTCACCACATACTTCCAATGTTGCACAATCCAATCTCGTAACGGGGTGGCTTGCACGTACGTGTCCAATGGCAAGGCATAACTATCGAGGACTTCACACACGTTTCCATCCGTCCAGACCGCTAACCAATGTTGTCCGGGTTGATCGTGCGGGTCGGTGTTCACAATGTAGCCTTGCGAAGTGGTCTTGCGAGGACTCTTGGGTAACCGATCACAGGCCACCGTTCCGTAAAACACAGGTTTCAATTGGGGGTCGTCTCGGGCTAAATAATCCAATTGCACATTATTCAAGGCCACGTGTTCCATCTTCAGTGTTGATAAATGTTACAACACGGCTTCGTTCTTGTCAATCTCCAGCAAGTTCTCAAATTCCCCATACACTAGTACGGTTATATTGGTACCGGGTTGGGCTCCAAATTCCAAGACGAGTTGTAAATCTCCCGTTTGCTTGGGATTGAGGGTTTGACTGTCAGCACATCCATTGGCTACATTGTCAAACATGTACAAGGTACAATTTTTATCTTGGCCCCAATCCAGCAGTTCCACCATATTGCCTTTCTTTTTACACCAAGCGCCACTGGCTTGCAGAAAACGGAAGTAGCCTAGATTATCTCGGCTGCCATTGTTGCGCACTAAGTGCAGGGTTTCATAAGGGTACTCTTCTCCTTTCACAATCTGTTTAATGGAAGTCAGACCAAATGTCTGGAAGCAGAAAGGATCTCGGGTCACATCTCCATTGAAGGCTCGGCTGTCCAACAACCCCACAATCAATCGGTCAGGTATTCTGTTTTGAAACAGGTTGGGGATGTCAAAGCGGGTCAGGTTGCCTTGCATGCTGAAGGTCCGGATTTCACTACGGACGGTCGGGTAGGAGGCGATTTTTTCTTCATTGTGTCTTTGGGAAGACAAACTCATGTAGATAGCGTCATTCAAACGCAGTTGACATAGATGAAACCGTAGTTTGACATCGCCTTCCATCAATCGGCCTGCCAGAGCCACTCCATTGAAAAACAGGTTCGGACCATTGAAATGAAATTTCATCTTGATTTCTATGCCAGGCACCAACAGTTTGCCGGTGTGAAACACTTCCAAGTGTGGGGTAAACACCAGACTGTGGGTAAGACCTCCTGCATACTTCTCCACTTCAGTTACCATCGCGGCCAACGCCCCTTTGTGATTGGCACTGAGATCCAGGTAGTTTTGATGCGGGGTGGTACTGTCTGTGTTGTTGTTGGTCCATTGGGGTGGGAAATCCACTTGATTGAACCATCCTTGGGGTCCTAACATCACGAGCCACAAGCAAACGGAAGTTCAAATATTCGAGAAGGCTCGTTGCTATGGCGTGACGTCATAATCCGGCTAAGTTTCCATCATCGCGTTGACAGCTTGTAGAAAATTGCTTTTGTAATGCTTTATATTTTGTACAAACTCCGTTCCTGCTGTGTACGTGTACGGTGAAACCTGTTTATTTTGAGGAGTTGGAGCGGCCTTTTGACATTTCGAGATTGGATTTCATATAAAATATGCGCAGGCAAAAAGCGGGAAAGCTCAGTTTCCCGTGGTCGAGTGCAGCTATGGAGGCCTTCGAACTTCGAAGAGCTGAATTGCTGCATTCTACTGCTACACTCGCATCAAGGCAATGATTTGTCCTTAATGCAAAGATATGTAGCATAAAGGTGGGCAAATTTCTTTCAACTAGCCCGTTAGTGGCAATTTTCCCGAGCGAATTTTCCACGGTCCAGCTCACGGATTTGAAAAATGGCGGGAGTTTGGACCGACGATGTTTACAGGAAAACAGAGTGGCCATCGCCTCATTATTTGGAGTTGTTGCTGCTATCCTCCGACAGAAATTTAAAGAAGGAGAAGAAGCCAAGTATATTTGGCTTATTGATGCCATCAATTCCCTTAGCATCGGAACGGAGCCTGACGAGATCCGTGCAGCGTCGAGCGACATCTTTCGCGAGGAGCTGAAAGCTGCGTCTGATGCCACAACAGATGTTGAAAAGAAAAACGATCAACTAAAAGCTGATCTCGATCGAGCATGGGAGCAACTGGAATCTCTCTCTAAAGATATACAAAATTTCAGCCGAAAACAAACACCAGACGGAAACGAGATGAAGCCAAAGCAGGAGAAGGAGGAGGAGATCACCGAGGATGTGTGGGCCTCGATCAGCGATGTTTGCGACAAATTTCACGTCCATCTCGCTGATTTGATCGCTGGTGAGGTCCACAATCCTGATGTAGCGCGATTGCTCAGCGACATCGCTGAAAAAGTCACAAACAAGAGCAGTCCACTGCAAGCGTTGGAGACCATGCTGGGGGACAGTACCCCCAGTTTTTTCAATCTCTTAGGGTACCAGACTGGACCCTATTGTACTTCAAGCTACAGTCCAGGGTCCCCGACCAAGCGTGGCAAACTTTGCTTAGCCTTACCAAGTTAGGACGAACCGGCGTAAGTCATACTGTTGATTTTTTATTTAGATTAGAAAAAAGTGTTCTTGCTTTTTTACTTTGTTGTGTAGGTGGGTTAAGTGGTAAATCACAACTTCATTGTTCTTAGCTGACAAAATTTAACATTAGTTAAGATTAATTTTCGAGAAAGAAAATTTGTATTAAATGGCAGCTTTTGGTTTTATATTTATGATCACTTTCCATGGCCACATTAAGAATAATTTTCAGTTTGTTTTTATCCTTATCCTTATTCTATTTGTGTTTTTCTACTTTTGGTAATTGTAGTAGCTGGGGTTTAAAAGACACCTTTTTGGCATCAGATGATAAAAGAGGCCATATTTGAGAGGCCCTGTTAGGGGGGGGGGGGGTCTGAATAATCCATATTCCTGGGTAAATTTTGAAAATAATCCGTATCCCAATTTTGTAAACAAATATATCCCTAAAATAAAATTTTAAAACAATCTATATATAGTAACCCCTAATTACCATTTCGTGTCACATAAATATTGATAAATAGACTTAGTTACCGTATGTCAGGTATGTCAGGGGTTGTATTTCCATACCCCTGACGAAATGTAGGGGTGGTTCCTGAGGCTGTGTTGTTAAAAACAGTGACGGGCCTGCACGACTTTTGTGCGCTTGTTTTAGCCTTTTAAAATGACCTTAAAATTTAAGCCAGTGGTTGTAACTGCAGTTTTGATTAGTGTTATTTAAAGTCTTGATCCACTTTTTAGTGTTAAAAAGAATTACAGGCCCGTACGACTCCTACGCACGTGTTTTTGCCTTTCTAGAGTTTTGCTCTCATGAGCAAAGCTCATTAAGCAATGATTGCTGTTTTATAAAATGCCAGCTGTTCATGAGTATTGGTTCTACGTTTGGCACTGCCGAGTAATATTGCATTACAAAGGGCTGAGTGAAGATTTTCTTGCTTTGTTTTTGCACCGACTCAGTTTTAAATCTTTCGCCTTTGTATTCATGCAGTAGTGTCAAAGAACTTTGTCTCTGTTTCGGATACTTCAGTTGCAAGCTTGATAGTTTGATGTTGTTTGTTAAAAACTGAACTGTGTAATCTGTTCTCTGGCTGTGTCCCAGAGGGAGAAGATGTCACCAATGAATAGTTTCCAGACAAGCTGTTTTAAAGTGCTTTTCTACCTTAACCATGAAAATATTTGAGGGGAGCAGGGATGGTGCAGCGGTGAGAGGGTTCGCCTCCCACCAGTGTGGCCCGGGTCCGATTGCTGGTCCCGGTGTCATAATTATGTGGGTTGAGTTTGTTGTCGGGTCTCGTCCGAGAGGTTTTTCTCTGGGTACTCCGGATTTCCCCAGACCTGCTCTCCTCAAAAACCAACACTTCCAAATTCCAATTAGATCTGGAGCGCACGAACATGTCTTAACGAGGTCAGTGCACATGAAGTACGTATTCCCTGTCTAAGGACACTATATGACAAATAAAATGCAATCCCACTGTAACATCTGAAAATTGTCTCAAAATGTACCAGATTGCATCTCAGCGCATATTCATTTCAAAAATTTCCGGGGGGGACATGCCCCTAAAACCCTAGCAGGGCCTCATTTGAATCACATTGTTCTGTTGATCGAGTAATAAAACCACCCCGTCCTCCTAACAGTTGCTCATTAAGCAATTGATGCCATATAGTTCCATCAATTTATCTGGCATTTTGCTGTTTGGATATGATGATATGCAGACATCACATCTAATAGCATTTTTAATTCTATTTGTCTGTGTAGGCTAAAACTGACGTCCCAATCCTTATGAACAAAAATCAAATAAAGGCGCTGCGCCAGATGATTTTTGGTGTAATAAAGAAAGCTATGGGCATCAGGCCCTTACCAGATGGAGCGCCACGTGGCTTCCAGGTGAACCTTTCTGCAGCGGTGGCTTGGGCTGCAAGAGAAGCCAGGTTGCACCACCCTGACAAGCAGACTCTTGAGGTCAACCTTAAGCTTGATGGCAGACCATTTTTTGGTATGTTTAACAATAGTTTTTCTTAATACATTCAAGATTTCAGGTCAACATATACTAGTTTCAGCTGTTGCTGAAGAGTCAATGCAACATTCTTGAGAAGTTCTTTATGAATGTTTGCCATTGTTACCTGGACTATTGGTGTCATCGCAGCATAATGTGCATTGCATTTGGCTACAGAAGGACTTAGTTTCCTAGTATGTAATTCTGAGTTGCTGTGAGAATTTTTCCCCTGTCTGCAGATTTTACATGCTTCAGCTAAATAATCATCCAACAATACTCATGACATTTAAGGCTCACACTGCTTAGCTCACCATTGTAAGGTTAATAGACATCATCAATACATCATGAACAATCAGTATAACATCAGTTATAAAAACTGTTTTTTAATTTTTGTTTAAAAACTTGTCACCAAAAGACTATCTCTCTCTTGATATAGTACAGAAATATCAGTATGCATCTAAATGTACATCATGTGTTTCTGTGCTTTCACAGGTAGGCAACAGGTAATGTTTGGGATTGTGCCTATCAATGTCCATCATGCTTCGAGTGAAAGCTGTAAGAGCGTTTACCCAATAGCAATTGCTAACTGCAAAGAAAACAGGTGAGAATCATCTGGACTTTCAAGCCAGTCAACATATCTCTTATTAAAAACACTGCATTATTTTATATTAGAAGCCAGCCCTCTGTAATTCTGTTGAAATAAATTTCTAGTAAGTTACCTCATGCCCATAAGGCAAAATTAATGAAAAGGGTGAGTTGTAACAAGTTCTTATTAATTTCACAATGTCACATTTTTTCTATAGGGAAAATGTTGAAGCCCTTATTAAAGATATTAATCACCAAAAGAATGCCATTAAGAAAAATGGAATAATGGTTGATGGACAACACTTTAAAGTTAAATTTACAGGTAATTTGCATCTTCCATTTGATGACTCTTTGTAGTCAAACACCTGGGATGCATGTTTGTTAAGTTTTTAATGTGTAAGTAAATATGACATGTATTTTCTTATTCTGCTTTTCTTTGGGAAGCCACTTTGACTCAAAGGAAAAAATGTAAAAGACTCTAATAGAAGAATGACAAAACAGCACATTATTGTGTAATAATGTTTTTATGTTACTTGTCTTGAATTAAGTCTAGACTTGGCAATGTTAGAAAATATCAAAGAAAGTAAAGTTTAATATAAAAATCCACCATTTTAGATCTAGTTATATGGGATATGGCTGTTTAAACTTCAAACTTGACATTTATCAGTTACCTTCTTGTCTTTTTTTGTGACAGTTACTCTTGATTACACAGCCTTAATAATGCTTCTCAAACGAAAAGATGGTAATGTTGACGGAAATATTGATGAACTTTGTAAACGGGGATTGGACACGGAATGCTGTGTATTCTGCAAAGTTATCAGGGTAGGTTATCTCTACAGTTGCTATATGTGTTGTTGTTGCTCAAAATGAAATCCTGGTTAAAATGATTTCAACCAAGTTTGATTATCAATTTCCTTTGTCTCCTAACCCTGTTCATTCATGATTATGAATAATTAGGGTTAGGAGACTAAGGAGAATGAGAATCAAACTAGGTTGAAATCGTATTAATCTGATCAAATTTCATTTTGAGCTACAACATTTGCATGTATTATAAATTCTGTAATATAACCCTAAACTGTCGAGTTATTTGTGATGCAAGTTATTTGTAATCAATGAGCGGGAGCTTAAGTTGCATTCATTTGATTTTACAGAATGGCATCAAATAGTTGTCCATAAAGAGTACATATTTTGTGATTGGTGAACAGTGATTAGCTGCAAATGTTAGTGAAATTTATTTAAACCCAATTTATTCAGTATCAAGTTCTACATGCACTTTATTTTTAGGGATGTGCCTGTCCTGGTGTTCCTCGTGGGGAAGCCTGTGCTGAGTGTTTCCTTAAGAGCAAAGCAAATATTGGGGGGTAGGTAACCCTGCATTTTATCTTTTGTATGGGCATAATAATTAACATACCCCACCCCTTCTTCTCTAAGTTCTGCAAGTCAAAATTACTTAGTATGGACATAATGACAGTTCAACAATACTGCCCATCCCTTTATGCCCATTACACAACAACCAGAGACAAAGAAACACCTGTATTGTTCAATGTCCGTCTCGCCAAGCAGTAAATGCAAAACTTGTAGGACCAAGCGTAAGAATGTGCAACTTGCAGCACTTCACTTTCTATTAAAAAGCATTTGTTTAAATCTCACATTGGGACACTTAAGTTTCTGCTTGCCAGTTTCTAGCAGAAACTGATCAGTAGGCTTGGGTTAAGGTAGAAACTGAATTTCACCTTTTTGTATATCTGTTTCAGATGGAAGGGGTTAAGAGATGACTTGCTCTTTCTCCTAGAGGAGGAGCTATGTGATGTGAATTTATGCGCTCTGCATTGTGAGCTTAGGAACACTGAGCAGTTGCTAAGTTCACTTGGCATGTTTGCATATGAATGTGGAAGTTTTAAGGACTGCAATGCTGTTTTAGCTGAATATGGACCAGACAGTATGAAGGAGAGGGACAGAATCGTAGTTAAGACAAAACCAGGGCAAGAAAGTGCTATTGAGAGGCATAACATTCAAGTAGTATCATTTTCAGGTACATGTTTCTTTATTTGTTATTTTTGGAAAAGGTTCTAACAACATCAATAGATCATATAATTACAGCTAATTAGTTATCCAGGCAGTGAAAGATTGTGCATGACTTTCAAGGAGATTTTTCTTTTTTTAATTTCTTACGAGCGGTTGTCTATCTAATCCACAAAAAATAACCTTGGTCACCAAGCCAATACTATTGTTGACAACCCTTAACCATAAAACAGATTAAATATTTGTAAAACATATTAATCAGACAATTTGTTTACTTCTCAGGATCAACGGAACGTAGGTTTCTCGACAACATTGATGAGATTGTGACTCGGTCACTGCCAGTGGAAAACCTGAAGTCATTCTTCAAGATGTTGCTGAAACATATCTCTTCAATCAGGTTACATTTTGTGAGGAAATGGTTCAGGTACACTCAAGTTATCATAGACTTCCAACAACAGAGGACTTTGCTATAAAAATTAGAGTAACTAGCAGCATACCATTGAAATTTGTAGGTTTGTGCACCCACTGGAGTAACACAGTCAACACTGATTTATTTTGGAGATATACATTTTCTTGAAGATTTATTCTGTAATCTTGGCATTTAATGTAATGCCTGAGTGCTTCTGAAACTCATAGCATGGTTATTATCATTATTATTTTTTGTCATTCACAGGTTAATCTAGGCCAATGTTGTCTATCCTTTCTGGTTCATCCAGGCTGAAGTCCTGGCATTCAGCATAATGCCTGAGCGCTTCTGGGATATATAACTTGAATAAATTCTTGGAGTTGCACAGGTAAATCTAGGCCAATGTTGTCTATCCTTTCTGGTTCATCCAGGCTGAAGTCCTGGCATTCAGCATAATGCCTGAGCACTTCTGGGATATATAACACATTTAGCTTGACATTCACGGTTAATTGAGGTAAACGTTATGTATCCTTTCTGGTTCATCCAGGCTGAAGTCCTGGCATTCAGTGCAATGCCTGAGCGCTTCTGGGATATACATAACATACTTAGTTTGACATTCACTGTTAGTCTAGGCCAATGCTATGTATCCATTTTGGTTCATCCAGGCTGAAGTCCTGGTATTCACCGTAATGCCTAAGCGCTTCTGGGATATATAACATACTTCGTTTGACATTCACAGTTAATTTAGATGAATGTTATGTATCCTTTCTGGTTCATCCAGGCTGAAGTCCTGGCATTCAGTGCAATGCCTGAGCGCTTCTGGGATATATATATATAACATATTTAGCTTGAAATTCACGGATAGTCTAGGCAAATGCTATGTATCCTTTCTGGTTCATCCAGGTTGAAGTCCTGGCATTCACCGTAATGCCTGAGCGCTTCTGGGATATATGACATACTTAGTTTGACATTCACAGTTAGTCTAGGCCAATGCTATGTATCCTTTCTGGTTCATCCAGGCTGAAGTCCTGGCATTCACCGTAATGCCTGAGCGCTTCTGGGATATATAACGTACTTAGCTTGACTTTCACAGTTAATTTAGGTGAACGTTATGTATCCTTTCTGGTTCATCCAGGCTGAAGTCCTGGCATTCAGTGCAATGCCTGAGCGCTTCTGGGATATATAATATATTTAGCTTCACATTGACAGTTAATTTAGGTGAATGTTATGTATCCTTTCTGGTTCATCCAGGCTGAAGTCCTGGCATTCAGTGCAATGCCTGAGTGCCTCTGGGATATATAAGATATTTAGCTTGAAATTCACGGTTAGTCTAGGCAAATGCTATGTATCCTTTTTGGTTCATCCAGGCTGAAGTCCTGGCATTCACCGTGATGCCTGAGCGCTTCTGGGATATATGACATATTTAGTTTGACATTCACAGTTAGTCTAGGCCAATGCTATGTATCCTTCCTGGTTCATCGAGGCTGAAGTCCTGGCATTCACCGTAATGCCTGATCGCTTCTGGGATATAGAACGTACTTAGCTTGACTTTCACAGTTAATTTAGGTGAACGTTATGTATCCTTTCTGGTTCATCCAGGCTGAAGTCCTGGCATTCAGTGCAATGCCTGAGCGCTTCTGGGATATATAATATATTTAGCTTGACATTGACAGTTAATTTTGGTGAATGTTATGTATCCTTTCTGGTTCATCCAGGGTGAAGTCCTGGCATTCAGTGCAATGCCTGAGCGCTTCTGGGATATATAATATATTTAGCTTGACATTGACAGTTAATTTTGGTGAATGTTATGTATCCTTTCTGGTTCATACAGGCTGGAGTCCTGGCATTCAGTGCAATGCCTGAGCGCTTCTGGGATATATAAGATATTTAGCTTGAAATTCACGGTTAGTCTAGGCAAATGCTATGTATCCTTTCTGGTTCATCCAGGCTGAAGTCCTGGCATTCACCGTAATGCCTGAGCGCTTCTGGGATATATGACATACTTAGTTTGACATTCACAGTTGGTCTAGGCCAATGCTATGTATCCTTTCTGGTTCATCCAGGCTGAAGTCCTGGCATTCACCGTAATGCCCGAGCGCTTCTGAGATATATAACGTACTTAGCTTGACTTTCACAGTTAATTTAGGTGAACGTTATGTATCCTTTCTGGTTCATCCAGGGTGAAGTCCTGGCATTCAGTGCAATGCCTGAGCGCTTCTGGGATATATAACATATTTAGCTTGAAATTCATGGTTAGTCTAGGCAAATGCTATGTATCCTTTCTGGTTCATCCAGGCTGAAGTCCTGGCGTTCAGTGCAATGCCTGGGCTCTTCTGGGATATATAACATACTTTGTCTGACATTCACAGGTAAACTTGGCCAATGTTGTGTATCCATTTTGGTTTATCCAGGCTGAAGTCCTGGCACTCAGTGCAATGCCTGAGAGCCTTTGCATGTATAAACATAAATGATGGACTCAGATGGAGATGGACTGGTTAATGTAGCCCAATGTCCTAATCTTTACTAGCTCGTGAATGTTGTTCCACTGTAGTACAGCAATGCTGTGCTCTAATATTTAAAGAGAACACACCAAAAATAGCTAGGTTCTGGTTTTCTTTGATTGTTTGGTCAGCTATTTAAGAAAAATAATTACAATCCAGTAATTAATTTTTTTGTAAATGGTTTGATCCCGGTAGTCATATCATAGGTCGGTAAATTATGATCGTCTGGGCGAGTGTAATCCTGAGAGGGACTGTTTGTGATGACATTGACTGACATTTCAACAACCTTAGCAGAAGTCATCGTCAGAGTCAAGTGAAGTGTGCATCTTCAGTAGATGTTATAAGTCTCTGGTCATTGTCCTGATTACGATGGGACAACAACCAATTAGGACAACAACTAGTCGAGCGGGACAACAACCAGTCGGGATCAATCAGGACAATGACCAGAGATTTGTAACATCTACTGACGATTCACAGTTCATTTGGCTCTGATGATGACTTCCACTCAGTTGGTCAAAGCGTCAGTCAATGTCACCACAAACAGTCCTTCTCAGGACTACACTCACCCAGGTGATAATAATTTACCGACCTATAATTTATTTTTTTTTTAGCACTACACTAAACTGAAAAATACAGGAACGTTTTTGAGAGACTGGGGAACACACTCAGACACAGTTAACATCAGTGATACAGGTAAAGATTAGTTGATGGTTCATCAGTGAACATTACTTCTCGTTGTTTTGTTTTTTAAATATACATCGGTGGATTATGACAGTAAAATTTTCATTACTTTTGGACACTGAGGATAGTACGTGTAGCTCTTTCTGTTTTTATTTTTCAAGTGGGGGAGTCAAAGGTGCTAATGGTGAACTAAAGTGACATTGATATGACCCTCCAACCAGCAAGCTGCATAATAAATAATAGTTATTGAAGTGTTTGCTTTCTTGTTTTAATCCTGAGATATGGTTAATTTTGCATATTTAAGAAGGAAAATGTGCCAGACAGGTTAATATCATGACAGAGGGTTGTCGGTACACTTATTTTCAGCCAGGGGAGGGTCAGCAGATTTTATGCCTTGAAAAGGGGGGCCATACGTTTTTGGGTCACTACTCAATTTTAACACATGGTGATGCTCTGGCTCACCTCTCCCCGATACTTTTTTACCATTCCGGGTTTCTATCAACTTACAGATTGATGTATATATCAGTCAGTGTGGCAGTTTTCATTTGTATAAATACTAGAAACCAGTGAGTGGGTTTTCAAAAAATAGGGACCGGCTGTGTCTCTTTTTTCAAACTTCTCTGTTTCTGGATGTTTCAAGTGTTTAATAGTTCTTAAGTAGAATGAAATTTATGGTAACTGGCTAAAACTTTGAGAATACAAAAACGGATTATTTAGTGCTGTGCAGTCAACAATCAAACCAATATCCTAACCTTTCATTCATTTTATGCCAAACTACATACACAGGCCAACAAACTTGAAAACTGACTTTCCCTTTCCATGTGGAAATATATCAGATAAGCATGTATGAATATCAGAACTTTGAAAATGAAAGGGAAATGTGACCAAACATAGTAGCATCTTAAAAGCAAACATGTTTTACTGGAAACCTAGTAAAAGTTGCATTAGTTTTGTCAAAGAGTAAATCCGTATTATAATATTATCCATATTATGTTCTATTTTATGCTGTTTTAACGAGAACTCTTATCATTAGTTCTCCTAAAACAGGAGATAAATGCAAAGCTGACATTCTGGACGGCAAAGCAACAGGAAGTTGTTTCAAAGCTAACCATCCTACAGAAAGACAAAAAGTACCCAGAAGATATTCACAATTATGTTGCTGAGTATCAACTTGATGCCTACCAAAATGTAAGTCATTGGCTTTACTGACTTGCCAGTAGTGCTTCATATCAAACTAGCTGGGTGCCTTCAGTGCACATTATATGCACTTTATATAATAAACTGTAACCTTAGAAAGTGTTTTAGATCTAGTAGCTCATTCGTTTGACAGAAACCTGTCCTTGATTCGTTTATTTGTTGACACAATTCGTGGCAAGATAAAAAATAACGTTTAAACGTTATCTTTCATACCAAAACTGAAATCGTACTGTTAATTTTCCATAGTCTCCGCAACTTCGAAACATGTTGGGCCACCAAATTAGTTCAAATTCTCTTGTTGCTCTACCCTCCCCTGTAGATTTCACAATTTCAGAACTCCTTCGAGACCTCAACAACTTTGATGATTCCATTTTCAGGCATCCACTAGGTGAATGAATAGGTCAACTGAAGTTAACTGTCAGAATAATTAGTGATACTTTTGCTTGTATTGCCCTCGCACAAGTTTGTATGTATATCGGAATAGCGTGAATTTATTTTGTCTTTTTCTGTGTCGCGAAAAAAAATTGTCATTTATGGCAATAGGGCATTGAAAACCGCAGAGAAGAAAAGACCATCGATGTTTTGTTCACCAATCATGCTTACAGTTAACAGCCTCTCTGATATTTTGTGCTAAATCCAAGCAATAATACCGTGAGAGAAGCCAGCGAGAGCGCGCAGCAGGAAGCAAGAGGGTGGGGATGGGAGGCACTCCTTCGCGCTCTACTTTTCCACTCATGTCTTCGTAGCTCACTCAGCTGGTTCGGGGTCGATTCAAGCTGCTACTAAAATACGCATTAATCAGAATTTGCTTGATTACTAAAGAACGCAACTCTGCTACGCATTTTCATTTTAAGACATATATATATATATATATATATATATATATATATATATATATATAAAACCACAAAAATACTGGAAATAAGACTTGCCGATATTTCGTCTTTATTAGTAAAAGACTTCGTCAGGGCAACTGATCAAGCGGCTAGAGCCGTTACAATATATACGCTTATAGGTAACGTAAGACGCTCAACAGTAAAAATACGCGAGCACATGTGGGCGGTTACAACCGTTACAATATTCGCACAAAATAAAATAAACGTCAAAAGCTAAATAGCTAAGGCACGCGCGCTCGCAAGCGCGCGCCCTTCTGTACAACTAAATATACAGCAAATAAAAATACAATAATTTAAAGCATAGGGATATAAACTCAATACAGTTAAAATTTTAAAACAGATCCCTCCTAGGATTTCTACTGCAGAAAAAGTCATCGCTGTTAAGCCCCGAAGGGTAAATTGTCCTCAGACGATAAGCCCACTGGGCCTCCCTTTCCCTAAGCGATCTTTCATTCGAACCCTTGTCAACTAATTGAATTCTTACATCCTTAAGACCCCTATGATCTGGCTGATTAAAGTGCTTGTATATGATGTCATCCTTAACCCTATTCTCAGCAGTAAGTTTAACGTGACTATTGAGCCTAGATTTATGGTTGTTGAACCTAATTCTAAATTTATTAATAGTGGATCCCACATATTGCATTGCACACCTGGCGCATGATATAAGGTAAATCACATGATCAGAATTACACCCCATGTCAAAATTAATTATGTAACTCTTGCCAGTAACTCCACTAATAAATCTGGTACCTTCAACAAGATAATCACACACCCTGCATCTTTTATCCGTACACTTAACACAACCCTTATCATTAACCGGTGTCTTAAGTTCTGAGTGAACCAAAATGTCCTTAAGACATTTCGGCCTTCTAAAGGCCACCATGGGTACCCCTCCTATAGCTTCCCTACAACGGCTAGAGGACTGCAAGATAGGATGTAATCTATGCAATATTTCCCCAATGTTTGGAAGTACCGGGTGGAAGGTAACAACAAAAGGAATACGTTCGTTACCAGCAGATTGTTTATTGCTAAGGGTATCCACCCTAGGAATCCTTCGTGCTCTCTCAATTTCCTTCTCGACAAAATCCCTGTTATAGCCCCTACAAACAAGATAATTGCACAGTTCCCCAGCTCGTTTCTCAAAGAAAGCATCTGAAGAACATATACGGCGTAATCTTAGTGCCTGTCCGAAGGGTATACCTTTCTTGCAAGAGTTAGGATGACAGGAAGTGTGAAACAGATACTGGTGTTTATCTGTAGGTTTGCTATATAAGTCCGTGGAGATTACTCCGTTGTCCAACATAACACTGACATCCAAAAAACTAACCTGTGTATACGACCACTCAAAGGTAAACTTAATAGTATCATGAAAAGAATTCATATACTCCATAAACGTCTTAAGTCTTTCCTCACCCTCCGTCCAAATCATAAAGATGTCGTCAATAAATCTACGCCAGGTGTGTGGCTTAACTGGTGACTGTTCAAGCAAGTCCGCCTCTAGTTTCCCCATAAAAATGTTAGCATACGATGGCGCCATTTTAGTCCCTATAGCAGTACCCAAGATTTGTAAAAAGTGCTTTCCATTAAAGGTAAGATTGTTGTGAGTAAGAACTATTCTCGCTAAATCAACTAAATCCTCCGTAGGAATGGATGCAGTGTTATTACCACTTAAAGCCGCCCTCATGGCCCTTAAACCTTCCTCGTGTGGAATATGGGGATACAAGCCTACCACATCCGCTGTAACCAATATCGCCCCCTCACGCAGCGTACCTAATTTGTTAAGTTCTTGTAGAAAATGTTTAGTATCCTTAATGTAAGATGGTATTCTTGGAACTAAGGGCTTAATATGGTAATCAACGAACTCCGAGATCCTTTCTGTACACGTGCCACAGCCCGAAATAACCGGCCTACCCGGACAACCCCTCTTGTGTATTTTAGGTAACAAATAGAACCTACCCGCCCTAGGATTACTGTTGACCAAGAGGTAATCCAAAGTCTTATCGTCAATATGGCCATCCGAAAAAAGCTTACGAATCCTCTCATTAACTAGTTTAGATATATGCTGAGTAAGGTCTTCGGGCGTCTCCCTATATACACTGCGGTCACCTAACTGTCTAAAAGCCTCATTCATATAATTCTCCTTATCCATTACCACCACCCCCGACCCCTTGTCAGCCTCCTTAATAACGATGTCATCATAAGACTTAAGATCCTTTAACGCCTTGCGTTCTGACTCTGATAAATTGCTATGAATTCTTCTCCCATTATTGACTGAGGATAAAATTTCCTCCTCTACAGCCTGAGCGTACGCCTCAATAGCAATCTCCCTACCCCTGTACTGTTGAGCGTCTTACGTTACCTATAAGCGTATATATTGTAACGGCTCTAGCCGCTTGATCAGTTGCCCTGACGAAGTCTTTTACTAATAAAGACGAAATATCGGCAAGTCTTATTTCCAGTATTTTTGTGGTTTTATATGCTTTTTTCTGGAGAAAAGATCTAGACAAATGATGTTTTTGATGGACTATATATATATATATATATATATATATATATATATATAAATTATTTACACTGAACTGCCAACTAAGTTGTCAAAGCTAAATGATTTTTCCGTTAAAGGTTTTCTGCAAATGCCGTGAGATTGCGATGACCATGAGGCAAAAAGTCTTTGACGACAACATGGAAGAAGAAATCGATATTTTCGACATTGAGGTTTGTGATTTGGTTCATTTCCCTTTTTTAACGTCAAAAAAATCCTCTTTATGTAAATAAAACGTGCTGATTCTTCTTCCCTTTATTTCTTTCAATGTCTTTATACAGTGAAAAGAATGGGGATTTTACTTGAGGGAGCTGTTTGGTCTGGGCCTTGGTACTGGTGACTACGGTCATTTGACAGTTGAACATGCCTCCATGCTTCTACGAAACTTCAGATCCTTACGGCACTACAGTAACCAAGGTTTCGAGGCTGCGCATAAACTGCAAAAACAAATATTTAGCAGGGCAACCAACCATGACGGAAGGGGTGAAGCGACTTCGTGTACGTAATAAGAAAAATTTTACTAGCTCCTAGTCCCACCGATGGAAAAGCAAACACCAACAACATGGAATACCACAAATGATACTCTTAGCATTTCTATTTTATTCAGTTACCAGTTTGTGCGTCAATAATAAGAAAAATGAACTAATTTTAATGAATCACTCCGAATATATTAATTCTCTATAGTGCATTTTCAAAAGCTTCTAGATTATGACAGACTATCATATAGGCATTTTTACGAACCGGCAAACAGTCTTCAAAGGCACAGTGTATTCCTATTTCTGAGGATGCGTACCGTTTTGTTTTCTTTTTTTTTTTTGTTAGTGGACCAGATATTGACACATCATTATGCTGAAAAGCTCCTGTTCTTGAGACTGTGTTTCAGAAATGCCAAAGAATGTGCAAGAAAAGGTAAGACCGCTAAGAACACACGCTAACTCCCTTTTTATATCGATTAGTTTGTGGATGATAGAACCATACTGCTGTAATGTCGACTACGAATCGTTACGTCAACAGAAGACAATAAACAATCCGTTTTTAAAACTGTAAAATGATTTTTGATGCAGCACGAAGTACGCGGACACTTGATGACGCCAGGTGGTCCATTTGTTTAATATATTCACGAATTGTTTTGTCAAACCACGTCAGATTCTATTAGCCTGCACTTTACTTTAACACTCCCTGTTGCTTTTGTTTGTTTAGGAAAGAAATTTTACTTCCGAGGATGCGGCTGGCCAAACTGCATTAGTACAAAGGGGTGGAGTGCAACGCACAAGCGCTGGATCGAAATCATGGACGAGCTCTTTACTACATTTATGTGTAAAGACTTCCTGTCTTATGAGTACACAGAAAAGTTGTGTTGCATCGTGTCAGAATCTGATCGCCCAAGGTTTGAGTACGACGATACTACTTGGGAAAATATTATCAAGCAGAAAATGACCGAACGTGAGTGGGTGGAAAAGGAAACGCCGCGTGCACGGAAGGCAAAAAAGGTGCGAGTGCCCCAGAAAACTCGGAGAAAGCTATTCAAGGTCCGCAAATGTAAAAAGAACGGTTCCAAGTCATTTGTGGCTTCATTGTCCTCTTCAAGTCCCTCGCAGCCGCAGAAATCACCCACAACTTCTGGCCTCAGTACACGTAAACTCAAATCGCTGTCTTCACCCGTAACTTCCAAACAAAAGTTGTTGTCATCGGCATCACATGCTGCAAAGCCACACATTCCCAAAACTCGACGATGTCTATTCGAGTTGTCTACTGACAAGAAACGTAAGCAAGCATCACCCTTGCAAACTTCACCTCCCAAGCGTAAACCGTCAATGACAACACCAACATCGTGCACAAACGGTCTGTTCTCTTCAGTAGCCTCAGCCTATACAAATCTGTCATCATCAGAATCGCCATCATTTGACTCAAGTGGTCTGTTTAGGCACGAACACCCTTTACAATTTACAGACGGGAGCCCAAACACGAAGCGTAAACGCAACAACAAGAAATGTGACGGCAGTAAGTTTCGTAAAATGGTCAATGTCCTGTCTGTGAACTCAGACGAACAATCTGACAACGAGAGCGGCTTTCACTCAGTTTCGCAAAACCAGCCACCAACCTTAATCTGTCGAGGAACTTTTCACCAGGGCTCGCATGATTCATTTCATTATTTGGGGCAGCAGTGTTCTGCTATCGCGTTAGCGGCCATCTTCTACAGTTCTTTAACTGCTGTGGACACTTGGGAATCGAGCAATGTTGACGAGATTTTGCTTTTAGGAGACAAGATCCACTTTAATCAGTTGTGCCATTTAAAGAGGAATCCAAACGGTGATCAAAAGTTGACCCTTGACGAAGTTCCAAATGGCGTCATGATGCTAAATTATACTTTTAGCAATGAGGACAAAGAAATTGTGGCAGGGACTATAAGGAAAAAAGGTGACCTCGACAACGATTTTCCTACATTAGAAGATGCCCTCAGAAAGTGCCAAGGTAAAAACGCGACCGGCATAGTACTGCGAATTTTGGACTACTGTGTCGGTTGCATCAATGTGTCTTCATCTTGGTACCTTGTAGATTCGCATGCAAGAAATTCAGTGGGCTTGACTGATGAAAGTGGAACAGCCGTCGTCCTAAAGTTTGCCTCTTCAAGTGAGCTTGCAAGTCACGTAAGGCACTTTGTGGAGAATCAAACAACATTGTCACGCGATACTGATTTATCATTTGAGGCGCTCATCGTGAAAGCCAGAAAAGTTCAATGCAAAGAGAACGATGTTTCTGTTGTTCCAAGCGTAAAATTGTTTTCGTGGACATCATCGCACGGGAAATGCGAGATTTTCAGTACATCCGTGTGTCGCCTTGAGGAAGGCAAGAAGATAGACGATAACACTGTGGATTTTTTTATTTTGCACTCCATTGACTCGCTGTTAGAGGAAGATAAAAGAGACAATTTGCATGTTTTTAATTCGTGTTTTTACGCGAAAATAGCGAAAAACTTTAACCCAAAGTCCACAAGGCATTGGACAAAGAAAATAAACATCTTCGAAAAAGACTTTGTGATCCTTCCAGTGTGCCAGAATGACCACTGGATTTTAATCATAGTCAAAATGGTTTTTCCGAAAGTGTCAGTGATGGTTCTGGACTCTGCAAATGAGGAAAGAATTCCACGTGTAAACGTTGAAAGGACGGTTAAACGTTACTTGGAAGACGAGTGGTGTGCTAAGCGTTCTGCGCAGCAGGATTTAATATTTCAAAGTACCAGGTATCCAGTTGTTCCCCAGCAAACAAACAACACTGATTGCGGTGCGTACTTGCTGAAAAACGTTACGGATTTTCTCAAGTGCTATCCTGTCGAGGAGTCGGCGTGGCATAACTGGAGACCAGCTTACGGACAGGAAGACGTATTGGCGCTCAGAAGGCAAATTAAGGTGTTGATTCAAAAATTAAGTTTTGAATCTAGAACTTAATAGGCTAGTCTCGAAATATTAAACTTCATTTTTGGCTCCGAAGCTGAAGGGAATAAACAAATTTATCACATTGAGGTTCCGCGATAAATATCTCAGTTGTTGGTTGTATTGCCCTCGGCCTCGGAGCCAAGTAAGAAATTTAATATTTCAAAACTGGGTGATTCGCTTAGCTAAGCGTCCCTCTGAACCGATGTGCATTAACCCTTTAAGTCCCAGTAGTGACAAGCATCTAATTTCTCCTTACAGTATTACTACTTGATCAAACATGAAGGACATGAGAATAAACAAAATGATCACCAATGATCAATGTCTTGATTTTTTATCAAATTCTCCCAACTAGTAACATAAGAAATAAAAGGAGAATAGTGGGGAGAATATGGATGTTAATATTGGGGCTTAAAGGGTTAAACACCGATCTCTCTAGTTCAATAATCCATTTGAAAGCTATGAGAATTCACATAATTCTTGACACGCTGATTTGGAGGTCAAAAGTGACGAAGAGGCTGAAAAGCTAAAAAAAATGCCGTAGGTTAAGCATTCATCATAGGCAATGTTCCACTGGCTGATCAGCCAGTGGAGACCAGCTTACGGACAGTGGGGTTGTGGCTTTTACGGTTAACGGTTAAAATTTTGGCTTTTTTACGGCTAACGGTTAATTTCTTTCCGTTACGGTTATCAGAAATCCTAAAAATTAGTTTCTATTGTTTTAAAAAGTTTAAAAAATTAATTTCCATTGTGGTGAGATTCATTTAAGGTCTTAGGACCATTCAGGGATGAGAAGGAAAACGAGTAATTATTATAAGAATTGTAATTTTGCTTTTCTTTCGGTACCAGGGCAGAATAGGAAACCTTCTTTTCTTGCTTTCGCAGCTTTTTGACGTTTGACTACCCCAGATCATTATGGGAGAACAGTTTCTTGCTTGAAGGGTTCTTTCACGTGCATAACCTTGCCTTATTAAATGACAGGGGGCCGTGAGCGTACAAGATTAGAAGCAAAGCTTGTGTTTTGATTGGCTACCCGAGGGCCTATCTTGTCCTTTCGGGATTACCCGCCTTGCACCAGCGAGAGAATAATTTATTTTGCCCATATAATAAAATCCTTTACTGACCAAGTTTGTTCGGTCAAGATGGCTGGATATTGGCCTCGTTTTGCATTTTATGTTATTTGATTTTATTTATTACTATTATTATATATATATATATATATATATTTTGGCGTTCTTATGGACCTCCACATCGTCTTGAAAAACGAAAAAACAAACTTGGCCAATCTCCAGCCATGTTGACCTCATGCTTGGTTAATAATGCGTTATCTGTGATCATCTATTACCGCGCTCCTTGTTAACTCTCAAAAAGTCCCGCGCACACAACTAGACTACTATCTTGTGTTCAGTTAGTTTATGGGAAAATGTAAAAACGCCCCAACCCTTATTGAAATCTGTCTTCAGTGGTTTAAGGACGTCCTCTTGTTTTAAAACACTTTGTCGAAGGCATTAAAATTCAACTTGATCCAGTCCACCGTGTTATAAACGAAGGTTGGTCTCAGTCTAAACTCTCTTCTCTCCTCCCTTCTCTTTCGCTTTATTGTTTAACTCCACATCACACGCCTAATTACCTTTCAGTTAGTAAGCTGCCCACTTGTTCAACTTCTTGACTGTGACTCTGAAATAGGGCCGAAATGTTGTATAACTTTCCCACATGATAATAAACTAAAACTTGCTTTAAAACAGTGATTACCATCCTCGGTCTCGTTTATTCACGAATTAATCATCATTGCAGAGGGGGTAACGCACAAAGCTTTACAACAAACGTGAAGAAGAGGTCACTTTAGCCTCCAGAAATACCTTAAGTAATAAAGTTAAATCTTACCTCCGTTGCTATCATAACTAATCTACATCGTTTCTACGGAGACTATAAAGCTTTCGCAGCTATCTCAATGGCCTCATGAGCAGGAATAAAATGCCAGAGACAAACGACTCAATGAGTGCTGTGTTTATAATATTTTGGCCACAGGTCAACAATTATAAATGCGATGTAGAATATCTGGGAATATTGAAATAGCCATGGAACATTTATCGTGAACAGCGAAAGTAAATAAAGGTTATATTTGGACGTGTTCACTCATTCCCAATGTTTTGGTAATGGCTGCTGCAAAATAGTACTATGCTCATGGCCTGGCTTTCTGTCATTATCCAAAATCAGCTGTCCAGCACCGAACGTTTTTTAATATTCTAATTTCTATCGAAGCTGTCCAAGTTCAATCCTAAATTTGGCGATACGGAGCACTATAAACAGAAAGAAATCTTTGGTTATTTTGTTTCCGATCCGAGAACAAAAGGTCTGGTGAACATGATTAGAAAACAAAATACTCGGGCCGTTAATGTCGGAAGGCGTTGCAGGCTTTGTTAATATTGGGATCGGCTCTATTTAAACACGTAGTCATTGAAATGTTTCTTCTATGTGTATTATATTACCGCAACTTGACGAGCGCTTTGTCTCATCGCTATTTTAAGCGCCGACAATGTACACTTTCTTTTCATACCGTTCTTTTAATTAACTTTCACGCTTTAGGATGATGACAGGATTGCTTGAAAGTTAACGCCTCCATCAGATCAGAAGCGAAATGCGATCATAGATTAATGGATTAGGAATGTTGCAAGCTACTGGACATCCAGCTGAGATAGGGGACTAAAAGTCTCCTATCTCAGCTGGATGCCCGGCTTTTTTTTGGTTGCTAAGAGCGTCTGGCTCGTTATGCGGTCTTGCCATCTTCTCGGTCATAATTTAGCAAGGTCTCTAGGTAAGCTTTGTAATGATAGGTGTCGGATTGAGGACTGATCAACGTGCCATTCAACTGCAAGTCAATTTGTTTGATGATGGAATGGGCCAAATTATTGACGGGCCACAATTTCTGATTGGCCACCAAGTTATCGTTCGTACTCTTTTGCAATCTCAATTCCATGGTAAAGTAACTGCGTCCCAAATCCACAAAATCGTCCAACCCCGGAATGATGAATTCCATAGGATTGATACCCATGGTCGTGGGTTGAATGGTGACCATGCGATAGGCATTGATGCTAATGTCGGTCGGTGGCACCTTGAAAATCCGTAACGCTGGGTTCACGGTCCCTTCGTAACGCGCGTGAGCCGGTGCGGTTTGCGTACTCACGTCAGGCATGTTTAACGTCGTCGTCGAGTAGTGGTACCCCGTCGTCGTGAGGGGTTTTTATAGCGTCGTCGTCGTCGTGCTAAGCGTTGTCTCAAATCAAACCCGGGTACTCTCATCACCTCGGGACTCAACCATCCACCACGTTGTCGTCGCATGAGTTTCCAAAAAGCACCTCCCCATTGAGACAAACCTCGATCACTACGAATCCGTCGAGGTCGTGAATGCACGGGTTCCATGTTCACACTCCAAAAATATCTCGCGCATGTTTGGTTTGTTTGGGAAACAAAGCACTGGCCACACGCACGGCTTCTTTCACGTTCTTATTGCTCAAAGCTTTCTTGGCTTGTTTGGTGATTTCCTTTTTGATGACGTCTTCGGCTTTGCGTTTGACACCTCGTGTTAACCCTGCATTCAATCCTCTCTTGATATTACTAGGCAATTTTAAAGGATTTCGCGTGCTTTTAAGGCCTTGGAAACCCCCACGCATGACCTCCCTCATCAGGCCGTTGCCGTATTGATCATACCACTCGTCTGTCCGAAATCGTGTCAAACTTCCCCCTCGCATGGTGTCTTCTTTGCTGTTCACCAATGTCTATGCTTCACGTAACCGCCTTTGTCTTTTTATACCCCCTCTCATCTGCCTTTCTTTTTCTTCCGAGTGGTCGCTGCTTCCATGGCTTTTTTGCCACCGTAACCCGCGGCACCACCCACCGCTCCCAACGCGGCGGCTTTCCCCACAGCCATCAAGGCTGGCACGAGAGCGGCCAGAGGCAAGAGACCGCCTCGTTGCCTTCTTCTTCTTCGACGTGCTCTTGTCTTTGGCATCTTTGACTGACCATCCCCTTTTTCCCTTTTCTTTTTATGTCTTTTTGAAGAGCTACGTGACCAGGGTGTTGCCTTTTCCAAACCTGACCAACTTATCCTCGGTGCCAGACGTTTCGGTGACTTGAATTTGAATGATTTCCACGACTTCATTACGAAGCGGTAGGTATTGAATGTGCAACGGTTCAAAGTACATGGTGCCTCTGCCTTCCCGCTTGTACTGGATTTCTCGCAACAAATCGGTCACGCGATTGCCTACCATCATACTGCCTGCCACGTCTGAGTACACGTGCAACGATCGCGAGGGATCTCCCACCACCGAACGAAACGCCACATTCAAGTTTGTGAAACGCCAACTACAACTCATACTCAATCGTAAATGATCCGGTGAAAACGAACGCACCGTCCAAAAGACCGGGTTGTGCTGATCGTCGTCCACATCGTTCCAATCGTTGCCAATGGGTTTTGTCATGTTGGGGATTTGATCCCCCATGAAGTCTTGTTGTAAGTTTGGTCCCAAAATCAACCCACTGCTAATTTTACGTAACCATCCCATCTTGACAGCCAACTTGGTGTAGATGTACAGGGCTGGCGTGTCAGTTTTGCAATGACAGACATTGGTGTTGTCAATGATGAGATCGTCCCCTTCCCAACGAAACTTGACGTAAGTGTGTTTGCCCTGATCATTGGTAAAACGACCTCCTTGAATCGCCGTTTCCTTGCGTCGTTGTTCCAAGTGAGTCATGGCCGCTTTCATGAAACTCACCCCATCCACCACCCAATCCCAATGTTGAATGTCGTTGATGAGGGTTTGCGCACTGTCTCTTCGCCCGACCGTTTCCCCGTCTTTTCCACCCGGTTTGGGATAGGTTTGGTCCCAGGTCGTCGACATGATGTACCCATCTTTTTGCACCAACTCGTACAAATTGACGTGCGTATCCGGTAAGGAAATGGCACTCAAACCCACTTGCCATCCACCTCCTTGTAACCGTAACGGTTGAGGTAAACGAATCTTGAAGGAATTGGCTTGGTTGTTGGGAAATTCATGTCGGTTGGCATGACTCGGTAACGTCACGTAGAACGACATTTTGTCTTCTTCACACCACCACTTCCCTTTTAAGGTGGAGGGTCAGGAGGGTATGCCCTTCACCAAACTTGACCAGATCCCCATTGATTTCGGCCATCTGGGTTTCCACGATTTCTACCACTTCATTGCGTATCGGGACATATTGAATATGTCGAGGTTCAAAGTGGGTGGTGTTTTGAGGGTGGTACTTGATTTCTCGTAAGAGATCTGTGATACGACCCCCTACCATGCTGCTGGTCCCTACATCACAATACACGTGCAAAGGACGCGTCGGAGCAAATTCCGACGAGGGACGAAAGGTCTCGTTCAAATTCACAAACCGCCAAGGGCACGATAGACTCAACTTCACATAATCCCCATCCACTTTCCAAAAGATGGGTTTGTTGCCGGCATCGCGGACATCCGTCGGGGTGGGAATGGTGGAAATGCCTTGAAATTCTTGCAAGAGATTCGATCCCAATCGATACTGGCCGGGGGACACTTGTTCAATCCATCCCATTTTCAGGGCCAACGTTTTGCCCCATGACACGTGCGCCACTTGTCGTTTGTAATCCACATTGGTGGTATTCAACGACAAATCCCCTTCTGAGGTCCATTCAAAGGTCGGGTACAATTTGACGCCATTGTCCTCTGTCCATTTGTTTTTCGGTTGGGTTTGTTTCGCACGGCTTTGCTCGTAACGATACACCAGTTGATGAAAAAAGTGCGATCCCGTCGACGAGAGCAATTGCTTTCTCATATCTCGACCGTAGACAAAGAGTTCGCGACGTTCATGGTACCACACGTCATTTCCTTGATCGTCTGTGTCATGCACCCGTTCGTGCCATCGTACATACAACAGAGGATGGGAATCGCCCACTCCCCCTTCTTCCGCTATCACTGGAATGGTGGGTAAGGATAAACTCACCATGCCCACCATCCATCCTCGCCCCATAAATCGGATGGGCTTAGGCAATCGGTTTCTGAAATGATGGCTCTTGTTCCCAGGAAACTCCTTGGTACTAGCATGGCTCATCAACGTCACGTAAAATGAAGACTTGGGGACGAACGTCATTTTAGTCGCGTCGTTGTCGTCTTTTGGGTGGGCTTGTCTCTTTCGGCGGCCTTGTCTTTTTCCTCTTGGGTAGTCGCAGGGACGTCACGTCTTGGCTTGCAATCCAACTATTGTACTTGTCTGGCCACCCTTTCCACTTGACCAACCAACGATCTTTTCGATCCGAAACACATCGGACACATGGACTTTTTGTAAATCCTCTTCATAAAACGTGCCTTGGACGGGGGTGTCATCCCATTCGCGAATCTTATACGTGGGCACGGGTCCCGGGACCACACGATGCACGACAAACACTTCTTCGGTCCAACCACGTAAATAGCCTTTTTCAAACGTATGATGAATCTTGTTGAGACGTACACGATCTCCTACTTTGAATTTAGGTTTTTTCTTGCCTTTCAATCGTTTGCCGTACAATCGTTTCCACACAGCTTCTTCGTTGTCCCATGTCACGTCTTGAGGGGCCATACCAATACTTCGATGACGTGTAGCATTATACCCTTGCACCAACTCGGGTAAGACATCGTCAAAGCGTAACGTGTTGGCAGCGGTGAAATAACGGTACAACCGTTCTTTCAAGGTCCGATTAAATCGTTCCACTACACTGGCTTTAGCATCCCCTTTCGTCGAAAAATGTTGAATCCCTTGCTCGTCGAGCCATCGTTGAAAGTTCCGATTATAAAATTCTTTCCCTCGATCCGTTTGCAATCGATTAGGGTGACGCCGTCCTTTCAAAATCTTGTCAAAGGCATGAACCAACGCGACCCCGGTTTTGTCTTTCAACGGTTGTACCCACGCGTATTTGGACAACACATCCAATACCGTCAACAAGTATCGTATACCCCGATTATACTTGGCCAACGGTTGGACTTCCACTAAATCTGTCACCCATTGATCATCTAAACCTCCTACGATCACGGGTACGGTCGGAAAACGACGACGACGACGCGGTTTATGCAAGGTATAGGCCAAATCCCGTTCCAAGACCCGTTGGGCTTCTTTCAAGGGGAGACGATGGGCTTTGGCAAACCGTTGCACACCTCCTAAACTGCCGGGGGCTCGAGGATCGTGGTACCGATTCAACCATTGTTGGGACACATTCTTTCGAGGGGCCATACTTTCTGGCATTCATCCCATAAGGTCGGTATGGTGGGGACAGTGTTGGGATGCGCCTTTTGAATGATTCGATACCATCGCCACTCGTAAGGATGAGCTTTTAACCATAAGACAAACACCACCCACCGATACAGGTTGCGGTCTACATGGGTTTCTTCAAAGATGTGGAGAGGATGCGTGTCCTCGGGACAAGGGGGAATAGGGATTTTGGCACCGGGTTGGTGATCATATAAGACTTGGCAAAGGGTTTGATGACATTGCCATTGCACCAGGGACATCCACACAGACTCCATGTTGACACACTAAATAAAAAAAATCTTATTCGTTCTCTCATTAAAAGAGACCTAGACGTCCACAGGTGATTGTCTCTAGACCTTTCTGCCAGTTCTCAACACTGTCACTGTACTTAGGGGACGGTGGAGCCGGTGCTACCATCATTTCTTGACGGTTCTTGAGATCTTGAATTTCTCGCAACAATTGTTTCTCATAATCTGTCAGGGTGCCGATCCTCTTTCCTTCGGTCTGGAGGTGGCGGGCCAGGGATGTCCACTCCACGTTTGGGATATCCTTGAGCATCACGGCTGGCTAAAGGCGGTTCAGCGAGTGGATCGGCTTTTTTGGGGGGATGGTCATGAAACCAACTCCAGTACTTGGACCCAAGGGTTGATCGGCCCACCGGAAGAAGCCACACTTTTTCTTGGAACAGGTCACATACAATCTATCGGGGTTCTGAGTAGAATGGCTCTGTTGAAGCGTGGCGGGTTCACGGCAAAAGCATTGCAAACAACACCACATGTCCAACATTTCTGGATGAGGTTGACTATACACGGCTTTCATATACTCCAGGGCTTGATCTTGTCCACAAAACAGCAAACACGGTTGCATGGGACATTTCACATAAGGCCATCCCTTTGAGATTGACGGGCCTCCAAACGCACGTCATGGCAAGGGCATACCATGTAGTCCACCGAACTGGGAGGAATGAGGTCTTGGGCTTTGTCATACACGGTCGTCAATGTGAATTGAGGTGATGGTGGAGGTGTAGATTGCTCCACCATGTCATTCAATTCTTTCATCATGTCTTCCACCGCAGCTCGGGTGTCTTCCACGACCTCGCACACCACAGGATCACAGTCCACATTCTCTTTCTTTTTCTTCTTCCCCGAAGGATGTACACTTTGCTTTCTCTTCCGATCAACAGACATCGTGCTCAAAGGTTGTTTTTTCACCCACCCATGCCTTTTTTATACCCATGACCCTTGGTTGTCATTGGTCAGCTTCTCATGACCCTATAAGGAGCTCTCATCTTCCCATTGGTCAGCTTTTCCCTATCCAAATAAGAACCTCTTGTCTTCCCATTGGTCAGCGTTCCCTATTTAAGGAGCTCCCTTGGTCCCTGAGTCGTCATTCTCAAAGCATGCCCCCAGACATTGACATGATCGGAGAACACGATGTCGAGGCCTTGGAACTCCAGCTTGGTCATGGACATGTGGTGTACACCGGGGGAGCCAGAGGCACCGATGAACTCGTCGAACAACTGGCCAAACAGTTTGGGATGCAAGTAGAAGTCCTGGTCCCCCCGAACCATCCTCGAGCTACCTTCATCACCCCTTCTACCGTGGAAGTCTTGATGCTGGCCAACCCGCATCTTCACCAGGCGGCTGAGAAACTAGGAAAACGAATGCCCAGTCATTTTTACACCCTGCAATTGCTGCAACGTAATTATCAAATTGCCAAAAAGCCCATACGATCTATGCGTTTGGAATTTTGGAACAGGATCATAAACGCGTGAAAGGAGGCACAGGTTGGACCGTGCAATTGGCTATGGATCAAGGCAAACCCGTCTACCTCTTTGATATACCCAGTCAATCATGGTACCGCTCGGACCATTACTACCAAGTCAACGAGAATGCCGCCACCCTGGTCACTGGCAGTCAATTTCTCCCTTGGGGACCCAAAAAGCCGACCCTTCATCAAAGCAGTGCTATCGTGAGATCCCGTGATGTGGACGACAAAACCCGAGCCGAAATTCAAGCCTTATTCAATCGCACGTTCTTTCTACCCGAGAACATTGATCAATTACGTCTGGAGCTTGAAGACTTTCATTTGTAATTTTTTTAGTTTTTTATTTTTCAATCTGTACATAGCTTTCTTTTTTAGTTTTTATTTTTTCAATCTGTACATATCCATTTTTAGTTTTTACTTTTCCAATTTTTAGTTTTTTTTCCATTGTAAATAGGAGCGCCCCCACCCGCGTGGCAAGAGATGGACAACCATTTGTAAAAAACATCAACTTTTTTTTAATTAAAAAATAAAAAAGCTCACAACACTGAGTTTGCACTATGGTCATAAATAATTTGTCTTGACTCGCAGCAGCCTTGACTCTAAATAAAATGGGAGATCCGCTTCAAATTCTTCAAACTCTTGGAGCAAGTCGTCTTGACGAGAGGCCATCTTGAGATGACCCACCTCGAGATTCGATCTGTTTTATAGTCTCTGGGGTCATTCCTCGCAAAGCCTAATGGTACATCGAGGGAGGGGGGACCCCCCTCCCCCCACCCTAGTTGGCCCACAATACTTTGCGAGGATCTCTATAAAAAACCGCCTCCACTCCCCGTTTTTTCACTCCCAAGCCAGCAAGCAGTCAAGCAAGCAAGCAAACAAGCAAGAATGTCAAGTAAACGGGATAGCGGTAAGTCATTTTATTCCTCATCTCTTTTCAAAAAACCAATCTAAGTAGTTAGCCTGTTCTGGAGCTAACCGGGCTAGGTCCCACGTGCTCCAGGATTTAATTAATGATTCGCTTTCTGTATAAAAAACAACCACGTCATGTCCGTTGACTTTTTCTGGAGAGTTGAAGGGTAATGATGGTACTGCCTTGTTTGAAAGGAGCCGGCTGTCCATTCGCTGTTTGAATGTCAATGGCAATGCTGTCAAAGATGGTTTTGCGAAGAGGAAAAAACATCCGTTGCGTGGTATCAAACTGATGATCGGTATTGCCAGCATCCATGGCACGTAAAAAACCTTTTTCTTGATTTCCAACCACACTGTCAATGACGAGATCCGTGTAAATTATGAGTTGTTGTCGTCCTTGTTGCGGTTTGACGGTTTGCGTGCTGGGAAATGGTTGTCGACTGAGATTAGGACCCAAGAAGAAGGAATAATCGAAATCGGGGTGAGTAAAGCTGACGGAGACATGACCAAAAGGTGGATATTTGTTGGCAGGACCGACGGTTAGTGACCATTTGTGTCGATCGTCATAATCCACGATATTTTTCACCAAACAATTTTTTTCTTCGACAATTCTTTGCGTTGGCGTTCCATCTTTGACCAGTCCCATCAGGCCGGCCAATTTCCATTCCATTTCAAATTGCATGTTGGCTGGTATGAGTACATACAAGGAATCTAATTCGGGGGCGATGCCTGTATTGGTGATTTTCACGTAGGGTTGAGCCAGGTTGAGAGCGGCTAGTTGTTGTCGTTTGGATAGATCGTCCACGTCCATTTTGGCTATATCCATCATGACTTCCATGTGTTGTTTTTCCATTTCCTAAGCGATGGCGATCCATGCTTCTTTCAAATTGTGGTAATACCCTGGCGGTAAATGGATTTGTTTGGTCACTTGAATGGGAGCCGTTCCATCAGCACGTTTTGGTATGTATCTGATATCTGTTTTCATCGAGTGGTTTTGACTATCTTCTTGCGTCCAATTCTGCTTGGTTTGATCTTCAATTGTTCATAAAAAGCCGGGTGTGAGATATGAACCAGGGCCGCTTCCCAATCATCTTCCACCAAATAGTGTGAATGGGGAAGTCTAGCGGTAAATTTTTGACCCGTGCCTTGCGCTTGATCACTGATAAGGGTGATGTAAAAACTCATGGTGACAACAACCACCTAACCCAGGGTTTGCCTTTTTTATGCCTTCCCCCGATGCGCAAATTGGACTTTGGACTTTGAGCCCGCGTTCCTCAGCGGTCCTGAGCCCACGATCCCTTTTTCCACCTGGTCAGCGGTTTCCCATCCCAAAACACGTGACTTCCGGTTCCCTGAGCCCACGATCCTTTTTTCCGACTGGTCAGCGGTTTCCCACGCCAAATCACGTGACCACTGCATTTCCGGTCACTTCCGGTTCCGGTGACGTCACTTCCGGTTCCGGTCATGTGACTTCCGGTTCCGGGCACATCAAAACGAGGTCACCACATCAAAACGAGGCCTATCTTGCTATGTGGGCCCCCTTTACTACTAGTCGCGTATTTGCCTTGTAATCAGTTGCCTGGTACTCGGGTGGTTCACGTGACTGCCCTTCCGAAGGCCTGGGATGAAGCTCCGTGTATACTCCCGGCTCTGAAATGTGATAATCACAAGGTGATCCATGCCTCTCAACTTCACTGGTGGTGCAGTTATCTGGCGTATTTGTTTTGCCAGGCATTGCTCGTTTCTGTCGCCATATTAAGAATGCAACAACAATAAGCTGAAGGAAAACAACACAGGAGAGGGCGACTACAACGGCATGCAACAGGTTGTGCTGATCTGTGAAAAAGAAAACGACAACAACAACAAACAAAATAAAACAACAGTAAAAAGATTGCAAGCCATCCATATTTTTGTTGTATGCTATATTCACATTGTGCCAGATGGCGTTTGTACCACTAAAAAACCACACCGGGCACGCCCTTTGATCACTTATGAAACGCTGATGGCACCGGACTAACTCATCGCTTTGTTCAAATCTTCAAAGTAGAACATATCGCACCAGACAGATTTGTTTCCTGCTCCAAGCGTAATGAAAAATTTAATAAAAACCAACATCGACCGTATACCGTATACAGACCTGTTTGAAAAAAACTTTGTCGGGTAAACGTGTAAACGGTGGACAATGCGACACAATTGAAATCTGGGAAGATGACGGGGGTGTGTTTGGTACTGGTTTTTGCTTCGTGATATTCACAATATTTTCTTTCCAAGATAATTTAAAGCGTAAATCAAGGCATGCTGAGTTGTTATAATGTACACGTCACTAAGAATAGAGGCAAGAATTCACGCTTCCCAGAGCACCATTGGGTAGCATCGTCAATGATTTATGCTTTATCCGACAACGTTTCTTTAATTGGGTGTATCGACTGTACAGCGGCATCTGTATGACAGTTATTGTTGTCATCAGTTAATTCGGTTATTTCCTTATCTAATTCCCAATGAAAGAGCGCAGTCTTTTTGTTATTTTTATTTTACTTTAATGTGCCAAGTTCAAGTTGCAGTTTTCACTTTATGAAGTGAGAATTTCCAAGCAAAAAACGAAACGCAGAGTGTTCAAATTTGTTAACTGTGCCCCGTTTTCCTTTCCATAATAGGCATATAAATTATGCTTGTTAGCTTTTACGATAATATTTTCCATTGTAAGAACACTTAAAATATTTCTGTAAACTACACAGCAATGGCTTTTGCAACTTTTATTACGCACTGTTTTCTCCTTCTATCCTGTCGACAGCAGCTGAAATCTTTTGACCCTCTGACAGGATGATTTGATATGGCGTGGAACCAAAACCGTTTCTGGCATTACACCGATACACTCCATAATCTTTTGCAGCTCATGGTCTTACAGCCAAGGTATTGTTCATTGTTTTGACGTCATCAGTGTTAAGAATCTCGCCGTTCTTTGTCCACGAGTAAGTGACTAGATCATCACTGGTTGCGTAGCAAGAGAGTAAACACAAAGAGTGTTTTCACAGATCACTGACGGTGTGGAAGCATCTTCTTCTATTCTAGGTGGTACTTCATTTTGAAAAACAAAACATAGGAAAAACGATAAGATATTTGGCGAAGAGTATTTATCTTACGGCCTATAGGTCTAAGGTGAATAAAACCCGTGCTGATGTGGCCACAACATTCCCCACGTGACCTAAGTATTGGTAATAGACCGTCAACGGAATAATAATCTGCCTGACTGTACCGACCGTTTATATCTTGAGACTGCTTTGAGAGACTGTGACAGATATTATGAGTTATAATAATAATAATAATAATAATAATAATAATGACGATGGTGATAATAATAATAAAAATAATAATAATAATAATAATGATGATGATGATGATGATGATGATAATAATAGAATTATATGTAGATCATCGCAGTGAAGGTGTTTCAATCAGAGGTCATGGGTTCGATTCCCGTTCAAGCCTCAATTTTTTCAGGTTTCTTCTTTTTAACCGCTTATCCGCAGTTCAAATATATGTATTTAATATATTAATGTTCGATGATGATGATGATAATAATAATAATAATAATAATAATAATAATAATAAACTTGCCATTAGCCTTATAAAAGGAAAGTTTGGCGACTTTGCTGACTTTTCTCTTAAAGATGACCTGAAAATAAAAATAAATAAATAAATAAAAATTTAAAAACCACGAATTGAAATAATTTAGATCATATTTTAAAGTCTAAATTCTCTGTATCTGAAAAGTTAATATCTTAAGTTAGGAACAGCAGATCAACGCTTCCCTAGCTGGGAAGAGCGCAAGAGCGCAAAATTAAAAAAATTCCTTCATATTGGATGGTCGATATGCCTCCTGTAGCACAATAACATGGAGAACCTGCACTAATCATCTAACCCATGAGGAAATAAAACGTTATTTTTAAAATAAAAAGTGGAAATAAGTTCACTTGACGTCCGAGGGTTTGTATAAAGCTCAAGACTAAAATATACTGCGTAGAATTAAATTGAATAAAATCACGAGAAACGTAATTTTAAGGTAGTAATGAGTGGAAAACAAATTTAAAATAATAATTAGGCCAAACCAAAACCAGACGTCAAACTTTACCTGGTCGAACCCAATGCAAATTAGCAAAACAATAGCTTGTGCTCATTTGCATTAGGTTCGACTCATGTAAAGTTCGATGTTTGGCCTTGGCCTTAGTAATCAGAAGAGTAGTTTGTTGATATCCCTCGCTACGTTTGCTCATATTGTGATCCTACCAGAAAGAATTGGGACAGTAATTTGTGTGAATATATATAGAGCTAAAAATTTTTTTTCTTCTTCAAAGTTATCAACAGCTGTCAACTCATAAGCTCTTCTACTTTTAACTGAACGTTGGATATCTTGAACCTTGAAAACACAGAATTAAATTAATGTTCTTGCTTTAATTCTAAATGCAAGCTTACGCACCTATATAATTTGTGTTCTTATGCAGCATTGATGCATTAGCGTTTTGTACATATAATCGCGGGACAATAAAAACTTGAAATTTAAACTTCCAATCACGGAACATTGGACATCGTTCCTAATTTTTAAGTCATTTTCTTTGTTAATATGTTCCCTAATTAACGATATAACAAAGAATGAGGTCTCAGTACCATTTTTAGACGCAAACTTCTCTATTTATCTCACTGCAAATGTTGGCCAAAAAATTTCAATAACGCTTAACTGCGCTGCTCGTTTGTTAATGCTGAATTAGTCTAATTGATATCATTTAACTTACGCTCTTATCGCGGGATATTGCTCTTTGGTAAACAATGTAAACTTGTCCTCTCTCAAGTTTTTTGTTCACGTAAGATCCATAGTGTTGTTCATCGCAAACAGTAAATTTCCAGGATTTCTCCATCACCGGATCATTTTTTATCTCAGCAGCAATGTAAAAGTTCAACTTGGCTTCAGAGGCGCTTTTTAGCCTTTGGCCATAATCATCTGGAAGGACTTCAACACCGTCAGCAACCCTCAGAACTATAATCTGATAAGAACTAAAAGGTCCAAAAAAAGGGATTTCAAACAGTTAATCAATCCAACTAATCAGCTAATTAATCGCCTCCATTTTGGGACTTTCACAAGAACTAATCTGGACATGATGTTTCAAGCCAATTTAATTTTTGCCAAACGACGAGTGCTGATTGATGAAAGCAATAACAAAAACGTGTGCAGTTTTCACCTGTTCCTAATAACCCATTACATGTTTTGAACTTCTTAAGCTTAGCCGTGAACATTCAAATTTAGCAATTACCTTATTGGACCGTTCCTTTGCTCCGCAGGTCACAACTGAATCACAGCACTTGACTCGGACACGCTTTTATCTGTCAGTTTTTGAACGACTGGTGGAAGAGGTCCTTGAGAAATAAATTGTTATTTGTTGAGGATCAAAATAATTCGTACAAGTTATTAACAATCCACCCTGGTCAAAAACGATAAAAAAATACCCAGTCTAACCGCAATTGATTTCACGTCGAGGTATAAGCCCTAGCCTGTTGTTGTTTTTGTATGCATGGCTTTTTGTTCTACACAGCTGTTAAATGTATGAACCTTAGAGGTCCACATCATGCGATTACGTCACATGACGTGGAACTAACTACATCATGATTTCCAACTGTAATTCCAAAGTAACCAATGGCAACAAAAGAACATTAACATGAGCTAAACATGTAAAGCTTACTTAAAGAAGAAATCAAACTTCTGAAAAGCATGACATGCCATGAACAATGACTTAATGTCATACCTAACAACAATTTGTTCCAGATGACAGAAGTAAAGTTTGGTGACTCCTTCTTGCTAATTAACAAAAAAGTTTTTCCTGACCAACGGATCTACAAGCTGGGGAATCCCAAACGATAACTAGAATGACTGAGTATTGATGATGCATTTGGTAAATTAATTTATTACGGCGGAGAAAAAAATGAAAATGACAATTTTATAGCGGAAGATACAACTGTCTGATAATTTGGGTCACTTTTTACTGTAGTTTTTTCGTTTGCATCCACACTTAGGGATATGAGACTACTATTAATTTCTCATGAGTTGTTTAAGAAAACGTTACACATGCAGGGGAGAGTAAATTTGACTGTGTTTTAATTTTTGATTTTGTTCCACAGGTTGTGGGAGCCAGTTGCCAACAAAATTTCAGCAGTGGAGGCAGCAGTAAACTTCAGGAAGGAATTAAAACAAGTGAGTCGGAGAGATCACTGTCAGTTGGCAAGACATACAATCAGTAGTGGAGGTTTAACAATTCTGTCAACCAGATTTTCAGCAATGAATTTGAAAGAGTCTGCTTCTCCAGAGAATTTGTGTTTATGGTAATTCAGAAGTGCTACCCTCTTATAAAAGGCGCATCTCTTCTTCTCTTCAGACAAAGCGACTAAAACGAAACACTTTTCTCACAAACGCATCGCACGTTTGATGTGAAGGAAGCTGTTTATATAAGCGCAGCAAACGATAGCCAAAAACGCTTACCTGCAATCTTTGTTTCCACAGTATAGCTTACCAGTGAACTGTTTCCACAAACAGAAGTTCCATAAACCTGGAAGGTGTATAAAGTGCCTGGCACCAAATCCTTTACTGTGTAAGTTTTTGATTGATCTGCATATCTTGATCCACTACTCACAAAGGTTTTATTGTAATCCTTTTTTCCTAAGTACTTCACCTTAACAGACAAAAATAGGCACTTATCGTAATGATAAAATAATTCAGTCAATACATTTAATACAATGTGTTCCTATATCAGGTGACTATTTTGTATTCTAATGCGAAAATATGGACCACTGTGGCACGAATGCTATATTGTGTGTTTTGAAAACACAGAAAAGTATCACCTGACAGAAAAAAATCTTGGCTCTTGTAAAAACGAGTCCCGGGGTTAAGAAATTGATTTAGAATGACTGGCCTCTAAGGCCTTAGTTTTAATTTTATATGAATTTCTTGATATACATGTAGGTTTTTCATTTCCAAGAGCAGAGTGGCAGTTCAGGTTTTGCTCCGTTTCGAACGTGTAACACAATATAAGGTCTACGTTTCAAAAAAGATGGGATGGCAGCATTGTTATACTAAACAAATGATGGAACTGTAAAATAAAATGCCTGTTTAAACTCAATCAAAACCAAAAACGAGAAAGAGAGAAATATTCTTACCGTATATTTGAGGCCTTCCCTTGAAGTAACTAATGGCTCTTTCCACTTCAGTGTCACTTGTGTTCGATCATAGTTTGTTGCTGTTAAACCCCAGGGCGAACATGGTTCTGATAAATAGGTAAACAAGTCGACGTTGAGCTTATTTCAATTACGTCTAAACAACAAATAAAATTTAAATGGCATTTTTTATTGAAATTTATCACGGAAGACTGAGAAAAACTTAAAATTTGAACACAAAAGAGAAAAAAGCACGCAAAAATTCTTTCTTTTATAGACATCGGCGACTTAGACACAATTTCCTTCCTTGGAACACTGTGCCCGACTTTTACTGCTTTGGAAATTCATTGGCCTCTTTTGTTTTCGATTTTGTCTTTTTTGTTGGTTCTTATGTTGTGAAAAACTTGAATCTCAACAACTTGAGCTGCAATAAAATTTGAAACTATCAATAGGGCACGAGCATCTTACAAAGCTTCACAAGGCCAAAAAAAAAAGGTTAAAATTTCATTCAAGTGTCAGGGGCGTAGCCAGGATGTTTCCAGAGGTACACACAATTTTTCAAAATTCACCCCAATACCTCAGTTCTCTCAGATCGTTTCGACATTCCTTGGTTGCATTTGCTTTTCTGAACAGTATGACGAGGTTATACAAGAATGGATGGAATGGCAACTAGGTTGTAAAGATTTTGGTATATTTTTTGGTTAAATTGTGAGCACACTTGGAGGGTCAGAAGGCACTGCTCCCCTGGGAAAATTTGAAATTTAGGTCTTCTCAGATGGCTGGAAATGCACCTAAAAGTAGTGTCCTTCTAACACAGTAGTGTACATTTTTAGTTATTTTCTGTACTATAGTCCATCCTATTGGGTCCGTTCTTAATTTTTACGGCATGCAGATCAGAATTTCATTTATAACTTTGCTTAGAATGAGCGATTCTGTTTGCCACTTGGGAAAGTTAAAATTGGTTGGTTTTAAAGCTTTTGTTATGTGGATGTCATAACCCCTGGCTTCATAGGTCCTTTCTCAAAATATACGATTAGATGAAAAGCCAAAAAAAAAAACTGCATCCATGTTTTGAAAATAGCCCCGAGACATTTTTTCTCTCCACCCATTTCGCCTCGTTGTCACAGTTTTGCCGCTTGAGTTTTAATTTAAACACGAGTTTAACTTAAAAAGTGAAAGCTCCGAAACTCAGGGTATTATCCAAAAGGTAAAATACATCAAAGGCTCAAACCAGCAACATAGTGCTGTTTTGAAAAAAACAGTTGAGATTTTTGTCCCCTTTCCCTTGCCATAGCAAACAGCCTTCTTGAACATATATATTTCTTTCTCTTTGTGAGAGCACAATCGAAATAATAGGTTTCAAAATTCTTCCTTTCAAACATATGGCAATAAGCAGCTTTGGTACAGAAGAGCCGCCATCTCCAGTCCATCATGGCTTTTCAGAGAGAATATTTCTCTTTGATTCGTACACAACAAAACCAATCATGCAGAGAAATGGTGATCCTAAGAACGGATGAATAGTGGTACATATATATAGCGCAAATTCGTTTCAAATAACTAGTAGTATTTTAAGTAATTATATTTTCTTGCAAATAAGTGCATAATTTAATTCAACTTCTGGTTGCAAAGTGATTAACAATAAATCATCTCTCTACCATAGATGTTGAAAATCGTACTATCTAATTTGGGAAGCCTAACTTCGAATAAAGTTCGGCTGCTGAAAAGTGTCGCGTCTGAAACGAGCCTTAGTCATCCTGAGCCCCCTAATTTTTCGCCTTTGCCTTCACTAGCATCGACATTGAGTCCACCAATCACGTGGCTTCTCTTGAATTTGCGAAAAAAAATGTCTTTTTGGTTTGAAGAATTAATATTTCAAAGAAATAATGGAAGTTGATACAACGATGTTGCTTTTTTCAACAATCGTTTATTTCCCGTCTGTTTTATGATTCGTTTCGTTTTTTTAACCTTCGAAATTTTTTTCAGGTACGCACGTGCATACGTGCGTAAAGGTAGCTACGCCCCGGGAGTATTCTATGACAAGAGTTTTTCTCTAGCGTACCAGCTTTTCAACAATGAGTGGCAAAGGGTTCAGTACAGAAAACTATAAATGAATGGAATGAACGTATTTTAATTAAAAGTCAATTTTTTTTTTATTTTTGCCACATGACATATGCCACAATGAACAAATGGCTCTCAAAAACGGATACCTTTTCACTGACAAACACTTAGATCATCTATACTTTAATCAATTCAAAATACTACTCTCGGTTGAATACGAATCATGTTTCTTACACACGAAAATACGGTTATAATCTGATGAAAAAGCCGTTTTAAAATCACTGCACATTGCCCTACAATTATCGCAGCAGGCTACTCACGACGAAGAGAGCATCAGTTTGAGGAGGTTATGGCTCGTGTTTTTTCAGTTCGTTTCATTTTCGTATCTCTGTTTCCAGGTGTCCATTGGTAGTTAACATCTCTCAAAAGCGCCAATGTTTCGCGCGAAGCCGCAAACTGACACAACAACAGGATGTGCGACAAATCCACCCGCGATTCAGTGTTGTCTGCCTAAACACATGGTTGCTACGATCGGATGCATCAAAAGAGATGAGGAAAGGATCGTCTGATTTGTTCGGAAGAGAAGAAAGTAGTTTTCTGCGTTCTTGTGGACTATCTGAAACATTTCTTTGTTGCTTTACGCCTGGGCAAAGAGCCCGCCAACACTCCGCGGAGTTTTTGCATTTACTCTGAAAACCTAACCAGTGTTGACTCACAACTGCGGTAAAGATTACAATATCCCTGAATTGTGCACAACTGAACTGACTTAGTTTTGAAAGGAATGAACAAACTGCAATCTTCATTTAATATCTTACTGCAGTTTACTCAAATATCAAATTGGCTATTAAATTATTGCACAATTTACATAGACAGAAAACAACAACATTTCAGAGAGTCCACAAGAACGCGGAGAAGTACTCACTTCTCTTGTGAACAAGACTGACCATACTTTCTTCCATCTATCGTAATATATTTTGCTCAATCAGATCGTAGCGACCATCTGTTCAGGCAGACAAACCAGAATCGCGAGTGCACTATCACATCCTATTGTTCCGTCAAGTTCGCGGTTTCGCAAAACATCGGCGCTTTCCAGATATTCAGTCGACACATTTCTCAATTTCTTTGCAGGAAAGTCTTTCTCTGGCGTTTTGCAGATGGATTAAGGCATAGTTACCACATCTACACTTGTAAGAGAATGAAACTATAGCCTGCATAACAGGCGTTTATTTAGCTGAGCGCCAACGTTTATTAAGAAGAGCATGAGCCACAGAAAGGATAGCTCGATTATAACTTACAATGTCTAGCACCGGGAGATGAGAAATCGTGGCATTTATTACCATGCCTCGAGCGCTTTGGTACCATCAAATTGGTTTTGTAGCATCTGTTTTCTTCACTCAGCCTCTTCTATCTCTTGATGGTATTCTCTAAGTCAATTTTTATCGGCAAACGGCTCGTACCCTGTTGGTTTTGGATAGTCTTCTTTTTCGATCCTGAGTTCTGCTTCGCTTTCAACTTAAGAGCGTAGACTCTGAAAGCTCCAAATCATTGCTTAATTTCGCGGTTTTAGAGTAAAATGCAACCACGTAGTTTATGTTTTGGCATCGACTCCCTTCTTTAAATGACGTCAAAACCTGATTTTCCTCAGGTCTCCCTTTGCGCAGTTTTGGACCTCACCGGAAGTAAAATTTCACGTTTTTAAACGGCAAAACAGGCAAAAGTGCGGCGAAGGAAAATCAATATCGAATATTTTTTACATTCATATCAGGATGGCATTTAGATTTGATCTGGCAAATAATTACACATCTGTCATATACACTTTAAATACAATCACTAACTTCATAAATCTTACACATTAATTTCGCTTTACTTAAAAACCGAATGAGAGGTGGGAAGAGTTAAACTGACTCCCATTTAGCCGTCCACGTTTTACCACAAACAGCAAATATGAATGGCTTTCCTCTACTCTTTTGACGAGTTCGAAGCGCCTCTAATTTGAAACACCGAGTACCTTGTTTGAAGTCTCATTTCCTCTCTTCGAGGTCAAACGCTTGTCGACCGACTCTCGTCCTCTTTGAATCCGACAATACTTAACAAATAAGAAGAAGCCATGGTACGTACTCTTAGGGTATGACGTCAGCATGGTCAAAACGGAGTAAAGAATGACTAGCAAAACAAGTGATTCTGCAACTATTTTGACGATGGCTGATTGTCAGCTATTGTGTGTCTTTTTTGTTTTATAACACCCACGAGCAGGCATGCAGGTTAATTTAAGCAAAAGTCGGGTAATGGAACTTAAAAGAAGAAACTTGACGCATTTAAGTACCACAAACTAGGATGCGACGTGAACGTCAATTTACCTTTCTTTCCTGTTCTTATTGACCATGTATGTTGATTTTTGTGAGTGAATCACCAGCGTTTTATGTCATCTTTCAACTACTAACCTTACCTTACTAACCTCAAGCTGACTTCAGAATTCTCCTCCGAAAGTTTGAGCTGTCGTAAGAGGAAATCGTTCCCCGATACCGAACGGATACTTTAGCGGAGCCTGCGGGCATGCCCTTCAGCGGAGCTCCATTGCTGAGCAAATTTGTTAACCTATCGATCCGAAAAATTTTGGTTGTGACGTCAGCGTACGTCCGTACAGACTGTGGGGGAGCGGGAGGTGAGTCCCAAGACAACCCGACCGGGGGTGGAGAATTCCATTTTTTCTTGGCTGGAAATCGCGCGGTGCTTGTGGGCAACCGCGTTTTTCTTGGCGGGAAATCGCATGACCATCGTCGCTTTTGAAAAAGAGGTTTCTTTAAAAAGCTTAAGTTTATTTAGCAAAACGATTGTTCGTCAGTGTTGTAGTTTTAAACCTTAAGAAAAAAAAAACATCTAATATCTATAAATGGAAAGAAAAAGTTCAAAACAATACTGGTAGAAGGCGAAAAGTTCAAAGTTACGAAAGCTGCCTTCAAAGGACTTCATCACTTTGTTTTCTTCACGGCGGAGAGCTTGCCTTGTTCGGAAACACAACCGAGTAAGTGAAGTTTTTAAAGGGTTTAAGGTGCACGGTTTTGAGTATTACGGTCAAAGAAATTACATTTTGAGTGGAAATTTAATTTATGTCATTAGAAATGTGTCATTTATTTTTGACTTTCAAAAATTATAAGTAAACGTGCTCAGATTTGTGACAGATGTAGTCTTGAATATTTTGCCATGCACGGCTGATTTCATTCACGTGGACGGACCCACCGCTGTGCTGGAAGTGTAACGCGAATTGCATTTAAGTATAAACTTACGGGTTTTCGAATAAACTTTTTTAAAGATGATTTCTCTGTTTATTATTTTGTATTTGTTTATTCATAACAGTAGGTCAAAGCACAGTCGCAAGGCAACTACACAAGCATCACTTACGGCGAATAATTGCTTTCAATTTTAACTGTCGGGTCGGTTTGTGCAATTGTCGATTTTCTTGTCCTAGAAGTTTGCAATAGTAATAATCTTTTAAGCGAAACAGTTGTCGGTTTAAAGCTATTTTATCCGAAAAGCTTCCGAAAAAAGTTTTTTGCGTTCCTCAAAGCGCCTAACTTTATATAGACAGTTAATGACAAGATATGGAAACTTCGCAAAAACCAAGCAAGACGGCTCCTGAGTAAAATATGTGTTCAGTTTGATGCCCGAAGAAAATAATAATCAAGCTGTGCACAGCCTCTATAATGACCTTTCGAGCTTGGATTTACAGAACAGATCCTCAAAATATTGGAGGACAATTCGGACTGAACACTTTCGGGCTTTTTGAGAAACACTTTTCGAAAGCGAAAAAACCAAAGAAAGCCCCGAAATATATTTCAGACCAAAAAGTTTAAGGATTATTTTTGAGAAAGGAGCACCAGTTTTTTCCTTGGCGGCTCCGCTTTTAGGCATGGCTAAATCTATATATTACTTAGAAACGGCAGAAACGAAGCGAAAAGAGATACTAAACCCCCACACCAAACAGTACCCACATTAACGAACTTTGTCACGTCATCTCATTTTATGTACTTCTAAGAACAATGAGTTTTGGCCAATGAGCGTGCGAGAATTCAGAACATTATTGTAAAAAATGGTGAATAATCTGTTTCATTAAGACATGATAACGGAACGTTTTTATAGCCCTATTACAATAGTAATTAACTTAATTGTACTTACTTGATGTTTCCAATATACTTCTTTGACCATACGGTCCAGGACCTGCTTTAGTATACGCTCGGACAGATATGTCGTATCGGGCACAAATTTCAAGTCTGTACAGGACAAGGTACGTATCTGTTGAATTTACACCTCTGTCGCTGGTAATAGATCGTCGTGACCTTGGTCCCATCCTCATATTTACTTCATACAAGATAACTTTTCCACAACTCTTTTCTCTTGGTACAGGTGCCCACGAAATGGTGTATGTGGTTTCATTCACTTTGGAGGACACAGCGTTATCTGGACCAACACTGGGTGCTAGTGAGTGAAACGTGTAAACAATTCATTGGTTAAACAACGCATGGTTTCTGATTTTTAGAAATGTTTTTCATAAGAAACATTAAACAAAAGTATAGAAAATTACCATACTTTTTTTAAGAAAAAATATTATTCTTCATGCACGTATTATGTTTCTGTACAATTTGGTTAGGTAAACGACGAACCAAATCGAAAGAAAGAAAAAAGAACGTCGAACAACGAAAAACATAATTTCAATAAGAATATCTTTCAGTTGTCTTTAGAGGACCAAACATTTTGTAATTCAAAAATAACAGGCATATATTTATGCTAGTACTAAAACTTATTTACATTGTCAACGCCACTTCAGAAGGATTTGGGACCTAGGGAAGGCCAAGGGGATTGAAGGAACCCACAGAAATGAACAGGGATGTTTGTGTGTATGAATTTAGGACATATAGTGTCTCTTTCCTTTGAGTCTGTTCATGACATACTTAAGTTCAACCATTCAACGAAAAAAAGAAGTATTTTCATGCGCTGTTTATAAGAAAGACAATTTTATTAAGCTGCATGACGTGATTCTACTTTTTGACTCTGTGTATGAAACCCGAAAGTGTGACCATTCACATGAAAGCCATTGAGCAGTACGTTCGTGTCGTACTGTCACCATGGCGTGTAGTGTGGTAATTAAAGCAGGTGAGTAATACTTAACTATGAAATCCAGAGATGTATTTCTTCAAACAAAATATATTGAGCAAATTACTCTTATAAGGCTGTCCATATTCACATCTTCATGGGCAAATTTTGTTGAATTTGGTGAAGGGCTTTTGAAAGTAGGATAAACCTGAAGCCTCCAGCTTAATATTTAAAAAAAGTCTCTCACCGTATTCTGGTATAGCCACAGCTAATGAGGCGTTTGTGCCAGGATTGATAGTAACAGCTCTGACATAGAACTGATAGGTCTTACCACCCAACACATCGACTGTGTAGCTGAACGTATTCGGGCCAAAGGTTTGTGCGTGCACACTCTCTTGATCTTCAGTGTGACTGTAGAACAGACTGTAATTTCTGATTATTCCATTCTCTTGATGAGGCCTGCTCCATGTAAAGTTTACTCGTGGACCGCGTGACTCACTTGGAGCTATAACAGTATGACTGAGGGCGGTAGGAGCGCCAGCAGCTGATGATACAGACACAGCAAGGGTTACAAAAGACTTAATAGTTATTAAGGGAATTAAATATGAAATTATAGAAGTTATTTGCAGATGATTATCCAGTATTCGCTTTTTTCAAGTTGAGAGGAGGAGGCAGCATGGCCAAGTGGTTAAGGGCGCTAAAATTCAAGTTGGACACCCCGAGTTCAAACCCTGCTCTGCCCACTAGCTGGAATTGTTTATCTGTAGACCCGAGTTCAACTCCTCGTCTATGCTTGTAGAAAGCCAATTAATCTGCGTCCAGCCAGCTAGGATTCTTACTTGTCAGTCTGTTTAATTTGTTGTTTCTTTTTAAACTGAGACGCCAGCGATTTCTGCTTCTGAGCAATCCCAAAAACACCCTCAATGAAAAATTAAATATATATTACGGTATATAAAATGATGAAATTAATAATTAAAATTTAATATTACATTTATTAATATTAATAGCTAGGATAGCTCGAAACCTGCCTTGCGATAATCCTTTAGAAAAATCTCAGCTACTCATTTTTAACTCGTGAAGACGCGTAGCATTGAAACGGGTTCTAGCAGGAGTATTATTTCGCGAAGGGAAATTTCTCGTTTTCTTGAGTGTGCTGGTCTCGACTAAGTGTGTTGTTAGAGTTTTGCATGCCGCATTAGTTTGGTATCAAAAATGTTTGCTGGCGATAAAAGTCGATGACGTAGACACAAAGCTTGCAAGGACCTTGGCCCCTCACGACAGGTTTCGGCCGGCAGGGCGGCTAATGGGACAATCATCTTTAAAATTTAAGTTGATCCCTGTAATTAATGGATGGAACCCCGCTTTGCCACCATTTAAGAAAAGATAATTAAGTAAGATTTTTTCTTGTCTTAGAGCCCCGTTTAACTGGCCGGCCCGGTAATGGGACCACGTTTTATGGCGCATTGGTGGTCATCTTAGCATCTAACGTGGAGTCCGTTTTGACAAAAGCCCATGTGGAAGGATCAAAAGGTAATATAGCTAGTTTTATTTCCGCAAAAATTTTCCTGTTCCCTTTTTTTACTATATATGTGAGAGAAAAGATTGATTTTGATCATTCATTTGTAAAAACCTGCGGTCTTGACGCGTAGAATTCAAACTTTGATTTGAAGTTGTCGTGTGTATCACTTGAAGTTCTAGTTCGATTCCGAGTTCGTAAATAAAAGCCTGTTTCATAAGAAAACAACCATAATCACCCTTTTGGGATGTTAAAGGTTTAGGTCTATGTGTTGAGAAAATTGCGTGTTGACGAGTATTAAATACACGACGTCACTGCTGCTTTTCTCAGGGAAGGGGTAAGTCTACCTTTTGGGACTTCATTAATTAATGGCTGAAGAAATTATATCCCGCCTAAACCGTGTCGGGGGTGGTGTTCTAGTAGCTGTGTAGCACTCAGAAACTGACTAACTTAACTAACTGACTAACGTAACTTAACCCTTTTTAAAAAACTGTCTCTTTACTTGTAAGTTAATGTTAAAACAAGCCAAGCTGATAGTAACACTTCTTATTGCAATTTTTGTGTTTAATAAACAAACCTTGTCTGTATTATTCTCTTGGTAGGTGACCCAGTCTGTTTTGTTAAGTGAAAAGAGCAACTTGTATTTCAGGGTCCATTCATCTGCATTTGGATTTCCTTGAGTAGCTACCGCGCATATAAAGATCTCATATTGCAGGTCGACTTGTAGGTAGTCACTAGGATTATTGCTTGTGCTGGGTGTCCATGCCCCAATCCCATGCAGTCAAACATTTGAAGGTTCGTTTCCAGAACGTATTGACGAGGTTGAGAATCTGCTGTCTGGAAAGGCGTAGCTGCTGGCCAGACCAATTGCTTGGATTTGACACGCTAAAGGTAAAGTTGGCGATTTGATAAGTTTAGCGAAAAGCCTAGAAAATGAAATTTGCCTTTGGTTTGAATTGAGTTGGGTGGCGGGCAGTAGTGCCATGACATGTGTTGGATATCACTGACAGAAAAACGTCTTGTTTGGACCGGTAAAGAACTATATGATTTCGCATCTTTCTAAAGCAAGAAGAAATATATGTGAAGAAGAAAATAATTTTTGTCGTGTTTCTAATTTCCATTTATATTTCAACCTACTTAATACAGTTGTCTCTCGATAATTCGAGCCTACAAGGGAAATAGAAAGGTACAGGTTTAAGTTATCGGGGGATGGGATTCCTACTGGCACCACCTGTGACATGTATTTTTACAGGAAGAACTGACATGTTTTGTGTTACACAACACTGAGAAACTAAAGAAATTGACACATACTGCTTAAGATACTATAACAAAAATAACCTGATGGGAAGGTTTGAGTTATCAAGGGGTAAATTACAGTAAATGTATGGAGCAAATCCAGTGAAAATCAGTTCCAGTTCGAGTTTGAGAGAGCTACGAGTTACCGGTGGCTCCAGTCACCAGGAGTTAACGGTATCCCAAAGCACCGCATTACCTCTCTTAACCGACACCACTCTATTGAGTGCTTAACAAACCTCTCAAGTTTGGAGTTAACTATTTGTTTTGGGACATCTCCTCAGACGAGACACGCCTGCGCACGCTAAGATATTTTTGTCTGATGCTAATTTAATTTTTTGCGCGCAATACTTGCAGAATCATCGCAAAAAAGTTATAAATTCCTTAACATCTGGCTTTTCAGAATTCCACGTGGCATAATTTTTACAACCTTCGTCACGAGAAGTAGTTAGTAAACTTTGTTTGAAGAAACTAGGTGAAGACGTTCAGCAAAAACCATGGGATGCAACTGTAAATTTTCTGCGTTGATCGCACACGCCTAAAACGCAACAGCATGCTCTCAATTAGAGGACTCTTGACACTCTGCCCATGGTTAACCAATCAGAGCTCACGCTTCACTTAAGTTGTGTCACATAATATTCACCCGAGTTGACAATCGCTTAAGGAAGAGTAATTTTTTTCGTTTTATTACACAACAGGCAACCAAGAGATCTCAATCGGGAAACAAGGACCATATTTCATAGGTGGCATCTACAAAAATAAATCATTTAGAACAGTGTTATCTTCAAAGTGCGCGCGATTGTTTTTTATTCGGCTGTAAATAACCACAGGTGGATCTCTACAAAACTCGTCAATTCTTGAATTTTGTTAGGTTATACAACAATTTGACTTGTAACTCTTATCAGTTGTCTTCCACTTTGCTGCTTAGCGGCAGATAAACCTACAAAACACGTCTGTCTTAATAACAAGAAAGTCACAGTTCAGGATAACATACCCCTTCTTACAGAATATACTTCAACTTCACAGAGCGCGATTGCAACGTTTTGTTGTCCAGTGACTAAAGTGTTTCTAATAGTCACATATCTTCTGTACAAACTGGGGCGACAGAAGAATGATGCACCTTGTCCGTCAGCAACACTGTAACCACCAGCACCACACATAGGATTTGTCACACCTCCATCACTGGATGATGACCCTGATAGAAACAAGAAAACGGGCACGTTACTAATCCCTAATTACTAATTGATACTAATCAATTGTTGGCTTGTAACCTGCACGTTAGGTTGTAAGGACACATTACAAAAGGACACCATGGGATTCGAAAAGGTTAAGCAAGAAAAATGTAGAATTTTGTATTTGTAACCCACTTACGAAGACAAGTGCGTATTGAAAGTGAGAAACACTGCAATGATGATTAACACGAGGGAACATCGAGACAGTATTTTTTGGTTTTTATGAGGGAAAAAGAGGAATCGTAAAAAAAAATAATAATATTATATGATTAAAGGGAAAAAGCAGGAAGGGACAAAAGACAAGAAAACCTCTCTGAGAGAAAAAAAAGAGATGATTAACGTAACTGTTTCAGTAAGCGACTACCCATTTCACGAACGACAAATCACTCAGTTTTCTTTTTGAAATTCAGGTTAGTACAAATTAATTATCTCGCGAGTAAACTTCCACCTCGCATAGCTGTAAAATGTGGCTGCTATCGGTCCTGATTCCAAGATGTCTTCCGGTAAGCAGAGGACTTCTGAAGACCTTATAACAAACAGCTGATGCTATGTATTGTATAGAAGAGTATCGTCCAACACACTCAGGATTGTTTCTGACATTTTGATAGTCACCTTTCGGAAAAAAACGAATAAAGTTATTGGACGACATTAGATCCTATATATTGTATTTATATAAGGTATGCAATTGTTATTTGTCTACATGTCGGGACCGTATGTTACTAAGACATTGTTTTTTGACAATCAGATGGACGAACGCGATTTTTGAAGCACTGTTTATCATAGCCTCTGTTTAAAATTAAGCTGGGCCTAAAGTAGATAGAGTACAGGGTTTTTGGAGAACACCTGAAAAGCTTGCGAATAACGCGCCTGTGGCTTGTTATTTATAAGCTGGTGCTCTGCCATCCTTACAGGGTGAGGCTGCAAGTAGTCTCTAATTTTGGCGGTAGTGATCGTGGGGCAGGCGAAATTACGAGGAGACTCGACGCGAGGGGAGCGCCGAGCTCCCCTCGCGTCGTGTCTCCGAACGCCACAAAATTTCGCGCACACGCGTGCATGTGTGTATTTCGCCCGCCCCACAATCGCCATCGCCAAAATTAGAGACTACTCGCAGTTTCTATTATATCACATCGACATGAAATATCAGATTTTGATTTTTGATTGTTTGCGATATTAACAATTTTTACGGCGTCACATTACATGGCGAATTAAATGTTTGCTAATAATATATAACAAAAATAAAACGTGGTTTAGAAATAGTGCGTGTACATTTTCAAATGTACACGCACAGAAGATGTGGTGTTAATTTGGATAGCTTAAACTTGGAATATAGGAGAGCCAGACAACTTGCCAAGTTGATGTTGGCAACGCACTCCCTCAGACTCCTCAACCGAGGAGTATCGTTTTTAAAATTCCAGGTAGATTATTTACTATTTATCGCAGCTCGGTGAAAGAACATTTTTTAATGAATGTGAAATCATGTTTAATTAAAGATGAGGATCTTTTCTGTAAAAAAAAAAACAAAAAACATTCTTTCGTAATCAGTTTGGTTCGACTTCTCTTCACGTAGGATATCAGCTAATAGCCCATTAGTAGCGGGCCAATCACAGGGAGCGCTGAATGGAGGGTTTGTCTTTGTAATAGGCCCATATTAATTATTTGCCAAAAAAAATCGATGAAATAAAATACTCTCCTAATGTTATGATATGGTTTCTACTTCTTTGCCTGATACTGTTGTCATGGGAAAACCTAATAACAATGCGCACTTCATAGACTAGCACATTATCTGAACCCAGGTCCACGCTCCACCAGCTGGAGCTGGGATCTAACTTTGTATGTGAACAGTGTCCATTGTTAAACTCGGTATCAGGATTCCCATCTACTGCTTTCTCTGACTCACCTCCCGGGTATGTGGATGATTGTGCTGTAGGCTTACCAGCAACAAGGTTCTCTGCGTAAGTGAACAAAGCAATAGTCTTAAAAGGAAGCTCTTCAAAAAAAAATGTTTGACAACTTCCAGGGGAGAAAGTGAAGGGTATAAGATAATATTGAACAGTATATACTAAGAAGCCTGTTGCCAAACCAACATTGCAACTAAGGCAAATCTCAGAAAGAACTTTGCAGTACACAAACTATTCAGAAGAACACGTTGTCTACTTTAATTTTCACTTTCTAATTCAATATATAAAAAAGAATAATTATGTACCTACTGCTTTTTAGGAAGAATATCCAATCAGCTATGATGCCGTGTTTTTAATTCCTTAGTGGTAAAACAATTGCGTTACTTAATGATCCAGCATTAAAAGTGATGTAATAGCCCCTTGCAAATGATCTTGTTGAATTGAGTTCCAGGTTTCACCTTTTTCTTTTTTATAGTTAAATTTGACGTTGTGGGTGAAAAATGTGATGTTCAAAAGAAGAATGACCACAGTTACCTGGTTTCTGTCTCACTCCAAACACTTCTGTTCTCATGCAAAACTTATTGTGCTTTGTGTTTCCAACAAAACGCAGATATCTGGCTAAAAATCCTTCATAAATAATGTTTTTATTCTCTGTATTCCTGTCGTTATTTCCCACGAAGATCTAAAATCAACAAAAAACGATCAATAAGTAATTTGTGACAAGTCTGTTCAAGCCATGGTAACGAAATAAAACTACAACATATAAGTCTGTGGGAAAAAGGAAGGATGAAATGGTTCTTTCAATTTAATAACGTTTCCAACGAGAGGCAAGATCTAAACCCTAAATCAACTAAGAAACGACCTAGAGAAACTCTGACGAAACGAAGCAAGAAGGTTAACTGTATATATGCTGTATAACTATGCCGTAATTATATAATATAATATATTATATTATAATACATTATATACAACAACAACAAAAACAACGACAAGAACTACAAACATTAAAATACATTAATAAACTTTAATTTACCCATTTTAAGATTAAACATGCAATGGATTTACAGTGACGAAACTATGTACATCTCCGTAATAAAAATAGAAAAAACTAATTTTATTTCTAAAACTGTACGCTGATGACACACTAACCTTAACTTGTCCGACTTCTTCATAATCTGTCCAAGTTGCCGCATCTGTGGATACTTGCAGGGTGTAAGTCTCTTCCCACTGATCTGCTTGGGGATTCCCCTGAGTGGAACAGCACAGATGATACGCAGTGTCTTTAGATCAATCTGTAGATATGGATTACTGTTATCAGCCGTATCAACACACCACGATCCAGCATTGCTCAACCGGCCATTCTTGGCTTGTGAGACCGCAGAAGAAGCAGTTATATTGTTGTCTGGAATGTTTCCACTCTTCATTAACAGATCCACCTCAATGCAGTCTCCTGAGAAGAAAGAGCAACAACGTCTTGTTACTGAGATTAAAAGCTTTTCCAAGTACGTTGGTCAGTAGTAGCAGCATCATGACAATTGGGATCATGATTGGGGTGAGATCATGATTCACACGAAACACAGCAGCTTTATATCGCTTATCCGCAGATGTCTCGGTAGGAACGTTTAAAAACGTGCATTTTACTCAAAACATGTGGTTTATGATCCCTTTACCCACTATAGTGCACTAACCATTTCACTTTGTTACTAATTGAATTGAAAGGTCTCAAAGAAGAACTTAGAAAAATGAAAACTGGTTTGTGTTTTAAAAGTTCGCAACTCACAAAGCCATTATAATATTTGGAACATCCAAATAGGCTCAGCACAATCCAAAATAGGCTAAAAGAAAACAAAACCTACCAAACATATTAAATAAATAAAAACGAGGATATGGTAGCAAAAAATCTTTTGAATCGTCTCCAGGGAGAGTCAATTGTTAGAGAGTATTTTCCTCTGTAGCCGTTCACGTGAATATCACGCTGTGTAAATTTTTGTTCAACAACCAATCTCTGTCATCGTTTTCTTATCAACTTGCATTGTACAGTGTAAATCTGAAAATGGCCGAAAGAATCACCACATGTATTCATAGTGAAGAGAGCACTTAGTGTTGTGTTGCAAAACTCTGTTCAAATTTGCATAGCATTTTCGATGTGTCTGGGAAAATATGGTAAACAATGTGAACAAAGATGATAACTTGTTACATATTTGACTATAAAATGATTCGTTAGAAATTTTCCCGCCTTAAAGATTTTATCATAATAAAAAAGATCTATTTATCTGCAAATTAAGAGCAATTAAAACGACGAATATTTCATTGTTTATCAATATCTCAATCAGGAAACGATTTTCGTGGCCTATTTTGGTATATTACGTGTTTAAAATGGATTGCCTCGAATCCACTTTACACGAAACTGCCAAGATCAGTTTAGAAGGATGACTTCAGACAGTTGCAAGCATGTATCGTCTATTAGCTGAAATCACGAAACTCTCAATCATGTTACGTAGCAGGAAATTGGTTAATTTGCAATCTACTAAGTTGCAGCACGAATTTCATAACTGGAGTACACCATCATTATCCTCTTTAATCCTGTGCACACCGAGTGACACACAGAGCTGGGGAGCACACCAATGGAGCTATGTTATTCAATGCGACGTTCTTTCTATTTAACTTTGTCCCTTTGCAAATTTCAATATCAACTCGTAAGGCGGATTATTCCGACTCGCTTAAAATCAACTATTAATTGCGCATTTTATCTCACTGCAAACAACATAGACAAACAAAATAAACACACAATTTGCAAACAACACTTGCTCTCACCTGATACCAAAGAAAGAACCAAAGCGAGGAATACCACCCGGAAGTACAGCTTGGGATCACAGTGCGCCATGTTGGGCATGCGTTAGTTTCAGTGATTGTTTCCGTGTACTAAGAGATAATGAAAAGATTGGAAGATTTTCTTTAACGCTCTTTAATGACCCTTACTCCAAGATTCATAAATTCCTTGATAGTCGCCAAAAAATTTCAGCCAGTACAGTTTTGCATGTTCGGTTTTCTTTTTTTTTTCCTCTTGGTGCGTAAGACTGTCGAAACAGGCACACTTAATGCTTTGTGGCTGCGTCTTCAGTCTAATTTCTTAAATATATATTACTTTGACGACAAGGCGCAGCCACTGAGCTATTGTAGGTGCGCGTAGCCAGAGCGCCTGTTATTACGTTTTTAACGACTCCAGTATACATCCTCAAAAGACGTTGCCGCGATAATTCCCTGTTCTTCCATGATGCCCCGTTTCTCACTCATCGTGATCTTTGCGCTATTTTCTCAGATTTGGCCCCGTCGCAGTAATCCAAAAATGGTGAATGTGCTTTAAAACGCATTTAATCTAAAAAAATGAAGCATCTTTGTCGACAAAGGATAAATCTAAAACTAATCCGTGCCGAAAAGTACCCGGCGCATGCGTGCCAGGTAAAACAGGCATACCAATATGTTTCCAAAATGTCCGCTCGAAGAACATTGGCAAACGTAAAACTGCAGGGTTACCATCCCTTGCACTCATACGAAGTACTTTCTTAATATAAATAAGGGAGTTTTAACAGTAGTTGATAAATTGTTTTGTTCTTGTGTGGTAACGTTTACATTTTAATGCCGTTTTAGTATCCTTGTATTGGTTATCGTTACGTTTTGACAAATTTTGTGATCAGTGGTCTGAAGTTACTGGAAGAAAAGAAAACAATTAGGCTTTTTTACCATCTTCGCAATTTGAAACATATTATTTACATTTGCTCGTTTGCGAAGTGTTATGATGGAAAATTAAGCTCAAAGCACAAAGAACACTTGTCGTACAGTTCAGTTAAAACCATTTCAGATATATTCCGTCAATTTTTCAACAGCACCAGCGCGCGGCTTGTGTTGTTGGGCTCCGTCTCTGTGATGCATTTGTTAGTGAGGTCTCAGTTTAACGTGTCTCCGCCTTGATCCTTAACTGACGCACAATGCGTCTGAGACCAATTTTGTGTCCTCAATACAAAATGGGTGAATAAAAGACAAGAATAGAAATAGATTTATTTTGGCGCTTTCTGGTTGGTTACGTTTTAGCTTTCCCATGCACAACAGCTATTTCTAGAAAGGCACTAGCTCTGCCAAATCGCGTTTTAACTATATACAACTTTCAAAACAAACTTACCAACACATCACAAATGACATATTGCTTACCTGAAACCAAAGAGACGACCAAAGCGAGGGATACGACCCGGAAATATAGCTTGCGATCACATTGCGCCATGTTTCAATTTCGACCACGGAATGCAATCCTGCCGTGACTTCACTTTGCTCTTGTCCTTTTGTTTTCAACATGTACAGTTAATTTACCAATTATTGTTTCTAGTATTGGCCTCAGGATAGTGAATGCAGTAGCGTAAAGGCGCGGACACACGATCCATCATTGCGCGCAACATTGCGTCACGAAGTTGCAGGCAATGTTGCAGATGATGGAAACACGGTGAAATAGCTGCGCGTGATGTTGCAGAAGTAGGAGCCGATTCTACCTCTGCAAAAGTTGAAAGCAACGTTGCGCGCAACAATTTCAAGGGTGGACACACGGTGCAACTTTGCAATGTTGCTTGCAGTGTGGCACCGTGTGTCCGGGCCTTAACTCCAAGTTTCGTTTCGGTTCAACTCGTCGCTTGTTCGACGTGGCCGGCGCATCCAAGCGATGAGTTAGAGAGAGATAGATAATTTATTGACAACAAATCGTATTGCAGCGAACTGGCTCAATTGCGTAATTTACACGGTTTAAGAGTTGAATAATAAATAATAAGAGCTAAAAACTAAATCTCAAAACTATATGTTTCTGCTCAGGGTTTTAGCGAGTGGTGGCAGTGAAACTGGCATTTTTTTCGCACGTGTATCAGCTGAGATCAGAAAAATGCTAAGTCAGGAGGACGCCCAGCCCCTCTTTACAGAACTGGAATAATATGGTATCAAGAAATCCACGAGTTCGAGCTCGAGAGGACTTAGAGTTAAGTTCACGTTGAGTTCGAGTCAACGTTCATAATGACAATAGGCAGTATATCCTAACTGAAAGCTAACCTTTAAAAATTCTCTAGCCCTAAATACTAAACTAGTTTTAACTAGTTTAAAATATTATAAAATCTGTAGACGTTTTTATCGTTTCCCCAGCTCAGCTCGAACATCGAAGTCATGAATTCCCTGGCCCTATTTGAAGTCCCTATATGCCCTTTTCAAAATACATGTGGCGTTTCTGTTGTCTTCAAGAATAGCTTAATCATTCAGACATTTCTTTCTACGCAAACGTGTTGAATAAAAAAAAACATGTTTCAGCTACAAAAAATGCATGAAGTAATCCACTGTTTTGCATTCGTCTTTGGAAAGGGTTAAAACTATCTTTAGGTTTATGGTATAACGCCATTTTTTGCACTGTTTGGACAACATGGCCTCTTCCAATCTGACCGGGCAGTTTTAATCTTCTGGGACTGAAGGAAAGCTAATTAATCCCTTATCTCTTCAACAGCATTAACTCTGTCAGGGTTGAATCTGCCCACAGAGACTTTGGACGTTAATCACCTTGTTTTGTATGCTGCGAAGCAACTAAGACACATTCAAAGTATAAGTTTAGAGAGGACAATGCAAGCCATAAAAATGTGAGCTAAATAACAAACGAAATATCAAAAGGCAGTTAACAATAGATTTATCACTGCAAGCCGCACTTTGTCAATCAAACTTGTCGCAGAAAATTGAATCACGAGACTGAATTACGTAGAATAATCTCTTCTGATTGGTAAGCTAGCTCTCTTTCATTCAGGGTCACTTTCTTAACCAATGCGGTCAAAAACAGTGGGTTTTGATTCCGCCGTTAGTCAGTTAGTAAATTACACATTGCAGAACAGTTTAATCGGATGAATGTGTTTAGAAACGCAACTTGAGGGTTACAATTTCTCAAAAGTGTTTCGTTTCTCATTTCCGATTCTGGTGGTGGGCCCAGCGCTCGCGCTCTGTGCTCGCCCGTGTTTCGCACTCGGTCTTTGGATTTTTCGCCCTTTCGGGAAAAAATTCTGAGCTCGACTTGTGGGTAAGTCTACTTGCGGTTAAACTCGGTTAACAATTTTATGTACAAATTTTATTGAATGCCTACATGCAGATAATACATCACGGTGCAAAAGGTACACGTTGATATGATTCGGTGTATCGTTGCTTAAACTTCGCATTTTCTCTAAAATGAGAATGAAAATGAGAACTCCTGACTCTCCCGGCCCGCCAGCAAAAGTTTACAGTTCCTGATCCTCAGCAACTACGATACACTAGCTTGTACAGAAGACGAAGACGAAGAAGAAGAAGAAGACGAATCGCAGTAGGAACCTAAACACATGTCGAGTGTACTGAAACTATAAAGTGTCTTAATGGCTACTTACCACGAGGAAGATAATGGATTGTGGGCCACTCTGAATAATACTGTAAGGGTTATGGGGCACAGAATGCGATGTCCCCTTAAACGAAGAAGTAATTAAAAAGAAAGTCCATTGTATCATTGTTTAGCATTTTTTGAGGTGGCCAGCGTAAAACGAACAAAATGTACACCTGTTGAAGTTCAACGTTTCATTATTTGTGCCTATATCGTCGTTTTGGGACAATCCTCATCGTCGTCATTTTTTTTCAATAAACAAACTAGTCAATAAAGCGAGACCATTAAGGCTGTCAAATTTCCCTTTGGTGGTCTTATTAGCGAGGATCCACTGCCCTACTCTGAGTAGATAGTCTGTGTCGTCTGGAAGAAAATAAGTTTTCTAGGTTGACGGTTAGTGCCAATTCTCGCACTAAAAACTTACTCTTGGCTGCCTTGAACGATATTTTGACCTGCAATTAATTTTAGACTTTTGATGTTGAACTTCTCTACTGTAGTTAAAGAAATAAGTGTAAAGAAGATCCTCGGAGTTATTGACGCAACTTATGCAGTTGCGAAAAGAAAGCCTGAAAAAATCAGGCTTGCCGGGATTCGAACCCTGACCTCTGCGATACCGGTGCAGCGCTCTAACCAATTGAGCTAACAAGCCAACTGGGAGCTGGTCATTAAATTGGTTCGTAATATACCCGGGAAAGATGAAGGTGAAATTATGAATATCTGAAACTCATATATTTGAACTGCGGAATGAAGAAATAAGTGTAAAGAAGATCCTCGCAGTTATTGACGCAACTTATGCAGTTGCGAAAAGAAAGCCTGAAAAAATCAGGCTTGCCGGGATTCGAACCCTGACCTCTGCGATACTGGTGCAGCGCTCTAACCAATTGAGCTAACAAGCCAACTGGGAGCTGGTCATTAAATTGGTTCGTAATATACCCGGGAAAGATGAAGGTGAAATTATGAATATCTGAAACTCATATATTTGAATTGCGGAATGAAGAAATAAGTGTAAAGAAGATCCTCGCAGTTATTGAGGCAACTTATGCAGTTGCGAAAAGAAAAAATCATGCTTGTCGGGATTCGAACCCTGACGTCTGCGATCCCGGTGCAGCGCTCTAACCAATTGAGCTAACAAGCCAACTGGGAGCTGGTCATTAAATTGGTTCGTAATATACCCGGGAAAGATGAAGGTGAAATTATGAATATCTGAAACTCATATATTTGAACTGCGGAATGAAGAAATAAGTGTAAAGAAGATCCTCGCAGTTTCCCGCTATCGTAGGCATAATTAAAACTGTGTAACATATCGGCATGCAGTTCCTTCCAGAAGTGTTTATAAAATTCTGCTTGTAACCCACCTGTACTCGGCGATTTTTCGGTTTTGAACTCGTTTAACGCTTTTAAACACTCCTCTCGCGTCACTTTTCCTTCACACGACAACATATCGTCCTTTTCTAAAGGAATGATGTTTTCTGTGAAAATTTGGGGAGGATCATTTAAAATTGAAGATCTGTGCAGTAGTAACGTGCGCTCACATGGCCAAACTAGCCTCGTTTTGGAGGCGGGAAATCTGATTGGTCGAGAGGGGGTCACATGACCTAACCCTAACCGGAAGTGACGTCATCAGGAACCGGAAGTAATGGTGGACGGAAGTCACGTGATTTGGGGGTGGGGGAAACCGCAGACCCCGGAAGGGGAAAAAGGGATCGCAGGGCTCAACCGGAAGGGAAGAGGAACCGGAAGTCATGGCGGACGGAAGTCACGTGGTGTTGGGGGTAGGAAACCGCGGTCCCGCAGGGAAAACCGCTGGCTCAGATCAGAGAAGAGACGCCATTTTGAAAAAAATGAACCTGTGTTTAATCCAGACTTTTATGTTACAAGCGGTAACGCCTGAACCCTAAGGGTCAAAACGAGGAGCCTCCCATTTTTTTTTGTCTAACAAGAGTCCAAAGTCCAAACCAGGAACCGCGGGAGGTCTGGATCCGAGGGTCACAAGAGCTACAAGGTGTCACACCCATAAACAAGAATGCAGGGAGTGGTCACCAGGGCCCTGTTTTTAAGGCGTATCTTGGCATGCTGCTTGGTATCCGTAAGGATAGGTCTGAAATGTGGCAGAATCAATGACTCTCTTGTCCTACACCAACTGGTAACGCTTGTAGTCAGGATGGGTGAAGAGCTTGTAGGTTTTGGGGTCTCTGACAATCTGGTTGCTTTTGATGACTTGGGTTTGACGCGGTTCTTTTTGAGGCTTTTGGATTTCGTCCAACATTTTCTGGCGCATGACGTCATAATTCAATTGGGTTTTGCCCTCACTGTTCAGGCGGAACCCCCTGACTTTGCATTCGACGTGGCCTTTCTTGGTTTTGTACCCATAATTCTTGGGACCCCCGGACACGAATTCTTCGATGTAATCGTCGCCGTCCAATTCACTGGTAGACTCGCCGAGGTAATCGCCCAAGACCGGGTTGGGTTGACCCTCCTCTTCGACGTAAAGGACGGAGTCGGTGTCATAGTACAAGACACGTTCCCCTAACAGTTCCAAAGCTTCGTAGAGACGGAGACGGGCCCAACAGGTGGTGAAACAGGCAACAAAAATGTTCAGGTTGGGTGACACGGGGATGTCTTCGTCTTGATATTGATAGTGCACTTCCACCATGTTGTCGTTGATGACGGACACGTAACGCACGTCCAAGGTATTGGTATCCAGGAAACGGTGAAAGGTTTGGGGGTCGTCAAATTCTTGGACTTGGGTCTTGTTGAGACGTTGTCCAAACTTGCCCCACATGGAATTCAGCATCATTTTGGCTAGGGTGCGCAGACCTTTATTCTCCTCGATCTTGTCGTGCTCCAACTGGATCCCCTCGTGCTCATAGTACTCGCAGATGTACTGTTGACGCTTGGTTTCGTCGTCACCCACCCATGAAGGCCACCCGCTGGCTTCTTGCTTGTTTTCAACCAGGTGTTGACGTACTCTTGGAAGAGCCCCTCACAGGTCTCGTCAAAGTGCCACACTTCGTAGAGGTACTGGATGTCGTACCCCAATTCCACCGCTTTTTGCAATTCGGGGGTGCATCACGTCCCGGTCAGGGCGCGTTGGTCGTTGGTATGGGGACACTGCTCCGATCTCTTCAAAGGAGGTTTGGTCATTTCTTCTTTGACACAAGTGGCACAGAGTGGAAAAGTGAGTTTACCCGCATGACGGTATGGCAGCACGGGATGGTACAGTTCACGCGGAGGGAGGATTCGGCATTGGATGAGACCAAAGTAGAGGCTGATGTCGGTGTGACCCGATTGCGAGATGAAGCGAGGATGTCCTTTGGGGTACAAGCAGGTTTTGTTGACCCAAGGGTACAAGGAGGTATAGTCGATGTAATGGATCTTTTGACCCGGGGTCACGCGATGGTACAGTTTGACGGCATTCGTGCGACCTCCACAGAAGGCGTCACGGGGGTTGAGAGGCTCCGTGAATTCAAGGCTATCCACAAACGTTTGGATGTCAGGAGACGTTTCTTTGAGGCGCCTCCATTCGCATCCCCACATTTCCACGACGTTGTACCCTAGTGTTTGAAGCAGGGTAGTTTTTTGTAGGGTTTTCTCGTACACATGACGCATGGTCCGATCCCAGAGACGCAGATGTTGTTCGTGACGGTTGGGATAACACTGGGGACACCCGTGCCAGAAACAGCCATGGAATTCGTACACGGTGTTGGTGTCTTGACAGTACCCATCCACGAGGCGGCTCATGGCAGGGATGCGATACTCACCGGCATTGCCCACATGTTGGATGTACTGGCGCTGACTGGGATGCGGATGGTCTGGGTAAGCGCGGGCCATCAGGTCGTGATCTTCCAAGTTTTCGGGGGTGGGTGGCTCCAGGGCTTGCTGGCGCTGTTGGTGATCGCACCAGGTTAACCATTCGAGGGTTAACCTGGTTGCGCCAACCTCTCATGGGCTCGGAAGCAATACTGTTGGGAATCATACGGTTCATGCGCAAATCTCGGTTGCAGGCCGAAGCGATGGTGATATGTTCAAAGGGATTTAAACTCGCTAGGGCTTCAAACAATCGTTTGAATGTCAAACATCCTTCTTTCAAGAGGCGCACATCCAATTCGTAGTAGGCCACCAATTCTTTTTGGAAATCAAAGACCACCTCCTTGTTGCGTTGCTCTTGATGCCACGTTTCCTATTCTTGCTTGGCTTTCGAGGACATGGTTTCGGGCATGTAGTAGTCGAGAGCCGGGACGGGTCCCACGTACGTTTGGTGTTCGGGGATGTTGAACTTGTGGGGGAAGTAGCCCTTTTGGAGTTCGGTCAACCCAAAGGTTTTGGGAAAGGCGGACAGAGACATCTGGAAGAAACTGAGTGAATCGATGAAACGGATGCGATCGTGTTTGACTTCTAAGAGTTTGCACCCGTTACGGAGCTGTTGGACGATACGGTTGTCATGGTGGTATTGGTCGACGACAAAGTACCCATCGTACCCTTGGAAATTATGAGCCAGGATATTGACGTGACGCGTGTCGTTCTGCGTGAGGGTATCCAACCATTCGAGAAAATCTCGGATACAATGCTCGCCTCGGAAACGAACGGGGCGATCGTCGTCTTCGGTTTCAGCCACGACCAGATTGGCTACATGCTGTTCCTGGGTTGCATGGCCTCAATGTCAAAAACCACGTGCACGGGTGGCATGTCCTCCACGTCGTCGTCCACCTCTTCCTCCGCTTCATTGGCTTGCAAGGTTTGAAGACCCGCGGCGACCCCTTGTTTGGCGGGAGGACCTCCGGACGTCGACGTTTGCGTTTCTTTTTCTGCTCACGGAGTTCTTGAGAAGTGAGGGCTCTTTGAATGAAACAACGGTGGGTTTGACCGTTGACGTACTCGTGGCAGGAAGGACAGGTCAGGTACCCGCATTGATGCCGTTGAATGTGTTGGCCTCCCACTTCCAACTTGAAACAGCTAGGACATCGACGTCGACGAGAGCAAACGGTGTTCTGAGGGTTGGTCGCCGGTTTGCCCGTATGGCCTTTGACGCCATGGGCTTCGTAACAAGTCTCTCCAGGAATGTCACGATGACAGTGTTGGCAACGTCGCGTGGCTTTGAGACCCCCAGGGTAAGCATGAAGGAAATCGGGGCAGGCTTTTTGGCAACAGGCACGGCAATGGTCTTTTTGTTTGGAACATCGATGACCTCCTACATGGTCATAAGGTTTCCAACAGTAGGCACACACGTAACTGGACCCGAAAAACCCTGGCAAACGGGTGATGACATCGTAAGGGCCTTTCTCGTGGAGCAGGATCAATTGTTTGTCTTGGACATGTCCAAACGTCGTGATGTGGAAGGAATGGTCGGCATCCACTAAGGTAATCTGGTAGTTGACGAGGGAAGGAGCGGCACTGAAGGCCGTCAATGCGTCGTAACCGCAAGGACCGAAGGGAACGTCGGCTTCGTGGTGGAGCAGCAGTGCGAGTTCTCTTTGGAGTTTCCCCCTTGTCGAATGGAGATCCATTTCGGATGTTGGTCTACCTTGGCTTTGGCGGTGACGAGGGCCCGTGCACAGGAGAGGTCATCCTTATTTTCAATTCGGATGATCGATTTGTAAGTCCTTGTTAAATTTCTGAGAGGTTGATGACCCGGTTTGGTACTGCGTTTTCGGCCCTTTCCCTGAGGGGCATGATGGACTTGGGTGATGGACAATTGAAACGAATCGTCCATTTCAAATTGTTCATTGCTGTTGAGAGCTTGCGCCAAACGATCAAAAAGGGCATCCAAGCGAGCACCTCCTTCGCGCCATTCCCCCGCGCGTAATCCCCATCTTTGAAATTGACTGGTCAGACGATTGGAACTGAGGGTGAAATAAAGCCGGTCTTGATCGTGTAGGTTGGGGGTCGTGGTTAACACCTGAGCCAGCGCCCGACGTAATCCGTCTTCAAGGGCACGGACAATATTTTCTTGTTCAATAAAGTTGCCTGTTCGTCGTGAACGGGTCTGGAAATGATGTTTGCGTACCCCCATGCGACTACTCTGTCGAACCACATAGGTTTGGAGATAAAACTCAAAGGTTCCCACTGAGGAATCCAAACTTCCCCCACTTTGTTGAAGGAGTTGGGTTGAAACGCGCGTTGACGTTCAAATCGATCCATAGTTTCATTACAGAGGTCATCCTCATCACTCTCTCCCAAGACCTCCTGGTAGGCTAACAAGTCGTCTTGCGGCTCAGGGCTGGACGGGTCGTCTTCTTCATCTTTCTCAGAGGTGTCCAGTCCTAGTAAAGCGCGCATCTCTTCGGCGGAAAGGCCGCTAGGGCCAGCTTCTTCCTCGTCATGGTGGGAGGCCATGGTTTTAAACAAGATGAAACCATCGGTCCTCGTTTTTGTTTTTATAGAGAAAAAAGGTCCCGTGGGAGGATGGTCTGGACCAATGACCCAACAGGGCACGTGGTGTCCTGGGAGGGGTGGGGACAGGGGTGGGGGGACCCCCCTCCCCCCTCTCTGATGTCCCATCAGACCTAGCGAGGAACGACGACGAGAGACCATAAAAATAGCTCGAGCACCGGGCTGTGTCATCCAATCATGAATCCCGAGCAGGAAAAACTGTTAGAAGATTTTGAAGGTTTTGAACTAGATTTGCTTGTGGAGGCCATCTTGAAGAAGGTGAAGAAGGAGTGTGCTCAAGACAAGAGTGTGACGGAGTTTGCAGAGCAGTTTAAGGAACGAGAGCAGCAGAAACGGGCAGCCCAGATCCAACGAGAGACCCAGGTGCAGCAACAGTGGTCGCCTGGCCATTACCCACAACACACCTGTGCGTGGTTTGTGTATGGTCTTGACTTTTTTTGCACTTATTGGAGGTACCAATTCAAGAGACCTCTGACACCACCACCAGCACCACCGCCATCCCCCACACAATGGAAGAGGAAGAAGCCAAGGAAGCACTAGCCCAGCGACGGGCTCGGGACGCCGCCAGAAAAGCCAGGTACCGGGCCAAGCACCCAGACAAAGTGGCCGCCATCCAGAAACGATATCGAGAAAAGAACGGGGAGAAAGTTCTTGAGGCCAAAAAACGATACCGGGAAACCCATCAGGAACAACTCCGAGCCAAAGAAAAACAATATCGGGAAACCCATTGGGAACAAGTCCAAGCCAGACGACAACGATATCGGCTGGACCATCCAGAACGACATAAGGAGTATCGAAGACGATATCGAACGAACCAAAGACAAAGAGAAAAAGAGAAACGGAGAACGGCGGAGAAAGTAAAGGCGTTAGGACCTCTTAAACTGACGGTCACGTTGACCGATTATTTGAAATCGACTTGTGTGGACTTGTGCACCCCGGTGGTCAGCTACCTGGAATCGTTTTGCCTCGCTGTAGAAAAAGACATTGTGTCACGGGAGGATTCCTTGACACTGACGGATTTGGATTCAGGGGACGTTCATCCCCTAGATCACCATGTATGGGACCAAGGGCTGGACGACCCTTCCTCTTTGGATTTCTGTGACTTGCTAGAGGACATGTCGTCTGACGATTGGGACCAATGGTTGGACGATTTAATGGAGGTCTTGGAGGACCCTTCCTCGTTGAAAGACAATTTGTGGGCCTTGTTAAAGGACATGTCGCCTGACGATTGGGAACAATTGATGGAGGATGTGCTCGATCCGTTTGATTTGGATGATTTTGTGACTTAAAAAAAAAGACAGTGCCAGACATTTTTCTTTCTTTTTGTTTTATTTTCTCCAAAGAACAACATGTGCTGTAACACTAGGTGAGGGTGTCATTAAAACATTACAATTTCAAACGTTTCTTGGCTTGCATGATTTTTTTGACCACGCGTTCCGTCTTGGTTTTCTTCCCGGGTAACCGATCAATGGCTTGAATCACCTTGGTATCGGCTTTCCATTTGTCTTGCAAATTCCGAGCATGACTGTAATCAATGTTGTGTTGTTTCGCAATCTTGGTTAAGCGATTGATGCCGGGATCGCCCCGTTTCAGACGTTTGGCCAGTTTCGTGCCGGGTCCCATGTACTAATAACCAGGCCAATGAAATTCGATGCCCGTTTTTGCCAACCTTTTTTGAACATCCACCTCCCCGCCTGATTGGGTGCGTTTCCTTTTAATCCCTCTCCTTCTCCTCTGGGGGGGTTTTTTCTTGGCACGGGTTTTCATGTTTAGTCACTGTCGTAATCCAAACGTCGTCTCAACTTTTTGCCTTTGGCCCAATCTTCCCAGTCGGGTAAGGGTTTTAATTGTTCCACTTCTTGAGCGGGTCCTTTGCCTTTGCCTCGGCCTTTGCCTTTACCCCAAGGACTCTCGGCTAACTTTTTTCCAGGGTCTTGCGCCGTTCTCGAATGGCTTCTAAATGCGACCGGATATCGGTGTCTCCTCGACTGGTGGAAGGACTCCCTTTCTTGATAATGGGAATTTTACTGGTGGAGGCCGCTTTGCCGTTCTTGGCAGAAGGTGTAATGGGGGGTTTGGGGGTCGACGGGCTGCCTGTTATCATGCGCTTCAACCATTGTTCCACGGGTCCCGCCACCAAATCCCCTTCCTCTTCGTCCTCGCCTGGTGGACCACCCGGTGCACCGACACCAACCCCTCCCGGAAATTGACGGATGCGTCTGGTTAACGTGGTTAATTCTTGACTCAACAGTTTGGTTTGGGCATTGACGAGGGCCAGCGGGAGTTGTGGGTCGGCTAACAACACATGCTTTTTGGCGGCTAACGTGGCGGCTTTGTTCAACAAGGCATTTTCCGTTAATTCTCCTTTGTAATATTGAATGAGTTGCTCCACGTCCTTGTGGGGAATCATGTACACCTCGTCCATCCCGGTTGCTGACTACACGCAGGACAAAGTTCCCCGTCTTCCTGGTCACGACAGCTCTCACAAAGATAGGAGCTCAAGATATGCATGTACTCTTGATACAACTAGTGATATTTATGCTTCCAATAATGACAATCCTCTTTCCATTGTTCTGTTTCTCGATTGGCTTCTTGCAAAAGACGCACCCATGTGGGGAGCGTTAACGGGTGGGTCGAGCACATTGACATAACACGTTGTGAAGACCTTGAAACAACCCTCGTCCTTTTTGCGTGATCAACCACTGACGATGTTTTTTTACGGAATGCTGGCGACGACCCAGGTTGCGTAGCACCTCTTTATAGGGTCGAAGCTGGGCCATGATGGGTGGGGTCACAGGAATCTTGTTTTTTAACAGGTTCAAGACCAGTTCACTTACAGCATTGATTTGATCTGCATTGGCATGTTGTAAAAGGTCTTGACGTTTGAATCGATTGGCTTCTTGTAACACCGATCTTAAAAACGGCAATTGACGTCGAAGACGTTGCATCTTATTGGCGACCACGACAACGACGATGACGTTGCTTGAGGAGGTCTCGCAACTCTTTATAGCCTTGACGGGTATGGCGTTTCAAATCTTGCCACCAACCTCCGCCTTGTTGTCGTCGTCTTTTTCTTCGTCGTTGTCGTCGGACGGCCATGGTTCTGCATACAAGAGGGTGGGCGTGGAAGGGAGCTGGTTTTTATCCTTTTCCGTCCAATACCCTTTGGACATCAAGGGACGATGACATCCGTCCACGTAGCATTGCGCTTCCACGAGTTGGTACACAAAGCGACGATGGCAATCTTGCACACGTCGTTTGGGTAACGGGGGTGTAAAATCAATGATGGTATCATCCAAGGTTTGCATCTTGATCAAAAATGCTTCCAGTCCCTCAAAGGGAAGACTGCGCACATAGATTTTCAATTCGGTCAAGGCTTTGGAATAGGTGGTAAACGCACCCCGACTCATGTCCACTTTAAACGGGTATTTTTAAAATCGTTCCATCCTTTGACCACCGTGCCCACGGCAGCCAAGCAGGCCACCAAAGTACTGTTGTCCAAAATGGGGCCGGCAATCACGCCCGCCGCCATCAGGAGTAACGCCAACCCATTGAACAAAGCATTGTAAAACTTGAAATGATTCAACATTTTTCGATAACACCACCATTGTTTGTGGTAAAAGGCAAACAACGAATCCATGCGTTGTAACAGTTCCGGTTTGAATTGGACCCCATGGCTTCGGGATCCATTCAATAAAGACCCGACCGTTTTGGAGGAAGGCATCTCCTCACGAGGAATAGCGGGACGATGTGCTTTGCACGCTGGGACGTCCACCCTGTTTATAACTGGTTACGATGCTATTGGTCATGGTGACATTGGCAATTTCCCGTCCTCGCGCCAATTGTTCTTGATCTTGTAACAACATGCGTAAGCGTCGTTGTAAATCCGCTTGGTTCAAGGTTCGAGGGGGTGTGGCTTGTTGTGAGGGACTGGGCAGTGTCCATGGTAAGGAGGGTGAGGGTTGAGAACGCCGGGGTCGTCATCCTCGTCCTCGTCCCCGGCCTCGGCTTCGTCCTGGTCGTCCACGGGGGGTACTGCGTCGACTGCCTCCACTGCCCCCACTTCCGTCCCCTCCACCTGCGCCACCCGCGCCAGCAGCCGCCAATAATCGTGCGCTCCCCTGACTAGGCGGGGTTCGAGCGCCGGACGACGACGATAAGCGAGGACTCCCACGATGAGGGGTGCGCGCTCCATCGGTCAACGGGGTGTGGGACGCTTAACTCCCCACACTGGGAGGGGACGCGGCCCCAAAAGCGGAGGGGGGTGAGAGCTGTTCCAAATACGCAGTCATGTCCTCGATGGACAATTGATCAAAGGCTTGGTCGATCAAGCTTCGGCCTCCCGTGTCGATAATTTCTTGTATGGTCCCTGGGGATACTTGATAGGTGGTGGTCGTGCCGACGCCGGCGGGGTTGGTTGGTTGGTTGGTTGGGGGACACGGTGTCGTACGCTTGCGGAGGACGTCGGGCTCCATCATCCTCATCGGCCATGCTCGGTCTGCACCCGTTTTACGAAAACGATCAAGGGTTGGACCCAATCAAATTATATACGCTTTTGATAGGTGCGTGTCTATCCTTCGTCTTTTAACAGGTGACTCAACAGGCGTTGTTGATCGGAGGAGGCCGGATGTAAATCCAAGACCAAATACCCATAAGGCCGCATGGGCCGTGATGAAAGGTATCTAAACTGTCTTTCCAAGTACTGGGAAACGATTGAAGCAACACGTTGCGGACCCCCAATTGATCCCGTGGGTTCTTGAACGCCACGATGTAATGCGCATAGAGGGAAATACTTTTGGCATATTTGCGACGGGAAACATGTCTTGGCACAAGTAAAGCACGGTCACATTTTGATGATGCGAATGTTTGGTGAATAAATCAAACACGCGTTAATCGTGACTCCCTTCGTCCATCAAATCATCCAAAACGAGCACCCCCGGCCCTTCAGGAAACCATTGCACCAAGGCTTGATGATCGGGAATGCCATCCTGAAACACCACCCCTCAATCTTGCATGGATTGAAATCGATCTTGCCATGCGCCATAACAATAATGCACTTGGGTCGATGGGGTTTCAAACAAGTCTTGGTTGTCTAACAAGAGTTTTTCTGTAAACACGGTTTTACCGCATCCGGAAGGACCCACCGCCAAAATACTGGAAGGGGCATAAAAGCGAAACGGTTGGCCCACTTGCATGACCGTTGAACCACCCAAAATGACACACATGGATCCCATTTTCAACCTTTTTATTAACATCAACGTTGATGATACGGGCGAAAACACACTTGGTACCATCTCGTTTCTTGGCCTACAATCAACTGTTTGGTGCGTTGACCAGCTTTATGGTCATTGCTTACATAATCGTGATTGGAAAAGTCATTTAAAAAATCTTGCAAGGTCCGTCCACGGGCTTTGGCTTTCAAGTACAACAACGCGTAATCGCCACAACTCTTGCTACGGATGGCTTGCAGGGACTTGCCATTGGTCACCACGTACTTCCAATGTTTCACAATCCAGTCTCGCAACGGGGTGGCTTGCTCGTACCTTTCCAACGGCAACGCATAACTGTCCATCACTTCACACACGTTTCCATCGGTCCACACCGCTAACCAATGTTGCCCACGTTGATCGTGCGGGTCGGTGTTTACAATGTAGCCTTGGGGTCTTTTCTTGAGAGGGCTCTTGGGTAAACGATCACAGGCCACCGTCCCGTAAAACACTGGTTTCAATTGAGGATCGTCGCGGGATAAATAATCCAACTGCATATTATTCAAGGCCACTTGTTCCATCTTTCTTTCTTTAATGCTGGTAAATGTTATACAGCACGGCTCCGTTCTTGTCAATTTCTAGCAAGCTCTCAAATTCACCATACACAAGCACGGTTATATTGGTAGCGGGCGCAGCTCCAAATTCCAAGCTGAGTTGTAAGTCGCCGGTTTGCTTGGGGTTGAGTGTTTGACTGTCAGCACATCCATTGGCTACATTGTCAAACATGTACAAGGTACAATTTTTATCTTGGCCCCAATCTCCCAGTTCTACCATATTGCCTTTCTTTTTGCACCAGGCTTCACTGGCTTGCAGAAAACGGAAGTACCCTAAATTATCTCAGGTGCCATTATTGTGCACCAACTGCAGGGTTTCATAAGGGTATTCTTCTCCTTTGACAATCTGTCGAATGGATGTCAGACCAATTTCTGGAAGCAGAATGGATCTCGGGTCACATCTCCATTGAAGGCTCGACTGTCCACCAGACCCACAATCAGTCGGTCAGGCACTCTGTTTTGAAACAGGTTGGGGATGTCAAAGCGGACCAGGTTGCCTTGCATGCTGAAGGTACGGATTTCACTGCGGACGGTTGGGGTAGGCAGCCATTTCTCCTTCATTGTGTCTTTTGGAAGACAAATCCTTGTACACGGCGTCATTCAAACGCAGTTGACACAGATGAAACCGTAGTTTCACATCGCCTTCCATCAATCTGCCGGCTAGAGCCACCCCATTCGAAAACAGGTTCGGGCTGATCAAGATGAAATTTCATCTTGATTTCTATCCCAGGGACCAACAGTTTGCCAGTGTGAAACACTTCCAAGTGAGGGGTAAACACCAAACTGTGGGTGACGCCTCCAGCATACTTGGCGGTTTCTGCTACCATCGCGGCCAAGGCCCCTTTGTGATTGGCACTGAGAGCGGTCCAGGCTGCATGCGGTCCAGCATAGTTGGTATTGTTGGCGGTCCATTGGGGTGGGAAATCCAGTTGATTGAACCATCCTTGCGCCCCAACACGGTCTTGCCATCCTCTCGGTCAAAATTCAGCAAGGTTTCTAGGTAGGCCTTGTAATGATAGGTGTCTGATTGAGGACTGATCAGCGTGCCATTCAACTGTAAGTCAATTTGTTTGATGATCGAATGGGCCAAATTATTGACGGGCCAAAATTTTTCATTGGCCACCAAGTTCCCGGCATCATCCTTTTTCAAGCTCAATTCCATGGTAAAGTAACTGCGTCCCAAATCCACAAACTCGTCCAACCCTGGCACAATGAATTCCATGGGATTGATGCCCGTGGTGGTGGGTTGGATGGTGACCATGCGATAGGCATTGATGCTTATTTCCGTGGGAGGCACCTTGAAAAGGCGTAACGCTGGGTTCATGGTCCCTTCGGAACGCTCGTGAGCGGGAGCGGCTTCTGCCATGTTTAACGTCGTCGTCGTGGTTGAGTGGTCGAACCACGGCATCGTGAGGGGTTTTTATACCGTTGCGTCAATAGTTGTCTCAAATCCAGCCCTCCTCCACGTTGTCGTCGTCGTCGTCGTCTCAGGAGTTTCCACAACGGAAACAGACCCCCACGTTGAGGTAACCCCCGATCACTACGAATACGTCGAGGACGCGAATGCACTGGATTCCTTTTTTTTCACACACCAAAAATATCCCAGGCTCGTTTGACTTGTTTGGGAAACAAGGCACTGGCCACACGCACGGCTTGTTTCACGTTCTTATTCTTCAACGCTTTCTTGGCTTGTTTGGTGATTTCGTTTTTAATGACGTCTTCGGCTTTTCGTTTGACACCTCGTGTTAAGCCCGTTTTCAATCCACTCAAGGTATTACTAGGGAGTTTCAAGGGATGACGGGTCCTTTTAAGGCCTTGGAGACCACCCCGCATCATATCCGTCACCAGCCCTTTTCCACTTTGACCACGTTGGTCATACCACTCGTCCGTACGAAATCGTGTCAAACTCCCTCCTCGCATGATGTCGTCTTCTTCGTGCGTTACCAGGGATCCCTTTGTTTTCTTTGTTTCACTGGATTCGTCTCTTTTTATACTCACATGAGGTTGCACGTAAACGATTTCCCCGCCCACCGTTTGCGTTTCCCACTTCGCATTTCTTCCAGACGTTTCTTCGTCGATCTTTGGTAATTCTTTTTGGCTAACTTTTCCACCCCTTTGGTGTTGGACCAAGCGGCTTTAGGAATCCCGGCAATCGCCGTGTTGATCCCTTCCCCCCGCTTGGGGACGCTGTCGTCGTCGGGTGGTTCGTCGTTTTGTTCGTTTCAGAGGCATGATGATTGAAGAGGGGGTTCCCTTCTCATGTCTTTTTATGTCTTTTTGAAGTGCAACGTGACCAGGGTGTGGCCGTCGCCAAACTTGACCAGATCTCCATTGGTTTCGGCCACTTGCGTTTGAATGATTTCCACCACCTCGTTACGAAGCGGTAGGTATTGAATGTGTAACGGTTCAAAGTACATGGTGCCTCGTCCTTCCCGCTTGTACTGGATTTCTCGCAACAAATCGGTCACGCGATTCCCCACAATACTGCTGCCTGCCACGTCCGAGTACACGTGCAGTGTTCGCGTGGGTTCTCCCACCACCGAACGAAACGCCACATTCAAGTTGGTGAAACGCCAATTCACGCTGAAACTCAACCAAATCCAAGTGGTCCCTCCACCATCCGTGGTCGTTTGGTAATACTCCGGGTCGCCTTTGCTATTTTTTAATTCAATGTTAGCTTTATTGTGTACCCGTCCATCACGGAATTCCATGTTCAAGTTGTGTCCAAGGACATATTGTCCTCGCTCGTTTTTTTCAAACAACCCCATTTTTTCAGCCATGAGATGATGAATGGTAAAGTGGGGTATCATCATCGTGTTTCCGGATCGAAGCACGTACTTGTACCGTATGACATTGCGATTGTCCATCACCAAATCCTCTCCGTCCCAGACAAATGTCGCACTCGTCTTTTGTCACCTCTCCTCAGGCGGAGCTCCATGGAAGTCCAGGTAACCATAGTTTATACGTTGCGCCTCCCAATGCCAAAAGGCTTTCATGAAGGTCACTCCGTTGACAATGGAATTATCGTGTTTCAAATCGTCCATTTTCATATTGAAGCTACGAACCGTACGTCCCTCGGAGGTCAATCGGTACGAAGAGGTGCCAAACACTAACTGATCCGCCGGCAGCAGATTAAAAATGTTGACCCCCGTGTCCGGCAACGAAATGTCACTCAAGCCTACTTGCCATTGACCCCCTGTTAACCGCAACGGTTGAGGTAAACGAATCTTGAACCAATTGGCTTGGTTGGTGGGAAATTCCTTTCGGTTGGCATGACTGGGTAACGTCACGTAGAACGACATCTTGTCTTATTTTTTCTTTCTTCACACCACCTCCCTTTTAAAGTGGAGGGTCAGGATGGTATGCCCTTCACCAAATTGAACTAGATCCCTATTGATTTCGGCCATCTGGGTTTCCACGATTTCCACCACTTCGTTGCGTACCGGGACATATTGAATGTGTCGAGGTTCAAAGTGCGTGGTTTCATTGGGATAGTACTTGATTTCTCTTAAGAGATCCGTGATGCGATTGCCTAACATGCTACTGGTGCCCACATTGCAATACACGTGCAAGGGACGCGTCGAGGGAAATTCCACGGACGGACGAAACTTCTTGTTCAGTTGGACGAAACGCCAATTGCACGAGATACTCAACACCAAATAAGTCCCATCCACTTTCCAAAAGTTGGGTTTTTTGTCGGCATCGAGGACATCCGTCGGCGTGGGAATCGTGTCCGAATGAAATTCTTGCAACACATTAGGTCCCAATCGAAAAACGCCCGTGGACACTTTTTCGATCTATTCCATCTTGAGTGCCAAGGTGTGTCCCCAATACACGTGCGCCACTTGACTTGTGTAATCCACATTGACGGTATTCAACAACAAATCCCCTTGCGAGTTCCATTCAAAGGTCGGGTACAACTTGACTCCATTCTCCTCCGCCCATTTGTTTTTGGGACGAGTTCGTTTGGCACGTTCTTGCTCGTAACGGTACACCAGTTTGTGAAAAAATTGCGATCCCGTCGACGAGGCCATATCATCTTTCATGTCTCGACCCCTCACTGTCAATTCGCGCCTTTCATGGAACCACCATTCACTTAAGTCGTCACTCTCATACACCCGTTCGTGCCATCGCACGTACAACAGAGGATCAGGGTCGCTGACAAAATCTTCCCCCACCGCGGGAATGGACGGCAAGGACAAACTCACCATGCCCACCAAGCATCCATTGCCCACAAATCGAATGGGTTTGGGCAAACGATTTCTGAAATGCTGGGCCCGGTTCTCACGAAACTCGCGTCGACTGGCGTGACTCATCAACGTCACGTAAAACGAGGAGCTGGGGACCAATGTCATGCCTGTTTATTGCAGTTGTCTTTTTCGTGGGGGTGTGGTCTCTTTTGTCTTGGGTTGTCTTGGTCGTTTGGGTTGACGGAGGGAGGTCACGTCTCCACTGGCAATCCAACTATTGTACTTGTCAGGCCACCCTTTCCACTTGACCAAGAGGCGATCTTTTTTACGCTTAAGTACCTTTTCGATACGAAACAAGGCTTGGTCGGACATATGGACTTTTTGTAAATCGGTGTCGTAAAACGTGCCTTCCACGGGGGTGTCATCCCACTCGCGAATCTTATCGGTGGGAACAGGACCAGGCATGACACGATGCACCACAAACACTTCTTCGGTCCAACCGGGTAGATACCCTTTTTTAAACGTACGATGAATCTTGTTGAGACGTACGCGATCCCCGACGTGGAATTTGGGTGGAGGGTGTTTTCCTTTCAAACGTGGGTCGTACAACCGTTTCCACACGGCTTCTTCGTTCTCCCACGTCACGTCTTGGGGGGCCATGCCAATACTCCGATGACGTGTGGCATTGTAGCCTTGAACCACATCGGGTAAGACGTCAAATCTCGTAACGAGTTGGCGGCGGTGAAATAGCGGTACAAGCGTTCTTTCAAGGTCCGGTTAAATCGGTCCACCACACTCGCTTTGGCATCCCCTTCCGTGGAAAAATGCTTGATCCCCTGCTCCTCGAGCCAACGTTGAAACGTCCGGTTGTAAAATTCCTTCCCTTGATCCGTTTGCAATCGGTTGGGTCGTCGTCCTTGTTTCACAATCTTGTCAAAGGCTTGGACCAACGCCACCCCGGTTTTGGCTTTCAACTGTTGCACCCACGCGTACTTGGACAAGACATCCAACACCGTCAGTAAATACCGTATGCCACGATTATACTTGGCCAAAGGTTGGACTTCAACCAAATCCGCCACCCATTGATCATCTAATCCCCCCACGATCACGGGCAAGGTAGGAAAACGACGACGTCGAGGTTTATGCAAGGTGTAGGCCAAATCCCGTTCCAAGGCACGTTGGGCTTTTTTCAAGGGGATGTGGGGTGCCTTTGCAAACCGTTGCACACCCCCTAAACTGCCTGGAGCTCTAAGATCGTGGTAACGGGTCAACCATGGTTGTGAGACATCGAGCTTGGTTCGTTTGGTCTTTCGAGGTGCCATACTTTCTGACACTCATCCCACAAGGTTTGTATGGTAGGGACCGTGTTGGGGTGCGCCTTTTGAATGGTTCGATACCATCGCCACGCATTCGGGTGGGGTTTTAACCATAAGACAAACACCACCCATCGATATAGGTTGAGGTCCACCCGGGATTCTTCAAAGACTTTAAGAGGATGCGTGTCCTCGGGACAGGTGGGAATGGGTATTTTCTCGCCTGCTTGGTGGTCATATAACACTTGGCAAAGGGATTGATGACATTGCCATTGAACCAGAGACAAGAAACAATCCCACGCATAACACATCAACACAGACTCCATGTTCAAACTAATAACATTTTTATTCGTACCACATCGACCTTTATAGATGTTTTCTTTTTTCTTAAAATAGACCACTACGGTCATACGTGACCGTCTCTAGCCCTTTTTGCCAGTTCTCTACACTATCACTGTACTTGGGTGGAGGTGGAGCCGGGGCCACCATCACCTCTTGACGGTTCTTGAGATCTTGAATTTCTCGCAGCAACTGTTTCTCATAGTCTGTCAGGGGACGGTCTCGTTCCACGTCCTCTGGACGTCTCACTCGGGGTGGCGGTCCTCGGATGTCATACCCACGCTTGGGATAACCTTGAGCATCACGGGTGGACAAAGGAGGTTCGGCTAGTTGGTCGGCCTTTTTGAGTGGATTGTCGTGAAACCATGTCCAGTACTTGGGACCCAACGGTTGATCGGCCCACCGAAAGAAGTCACACTTTTTCATGGAACAAGTCACAAACAAGCGATCGGGGTTGGTGATGGAATGGCACTGTTGAAGCGTGGCCGGTTCACGGCAAAAGCACTGCAAACATCTCCACATGTCACACACTTCTGGATGAGGTTGACAATACACGGCTTTCATATAGTTCGGGGCTTGGTCTTGACCACAAAACAGCAAACAAGGTTGAATGGGACATTTCACATAGTTCCATCCCTTTTGAGATTGCCGTGCCTCCAAACGCACCTCGTGGCATGGGCATACCATGTAGTCCACCGAACTGGGTGCCGTGGCGTCTTTGGCTTTGGCCCAGACGTCTGCAGTCTCATACACGTTGGTCAGTGTGAATTGAGGCGGCGGCGTTTGGGTGGATTGGTCCACCATGTCATTCAATTCTTTCATCATTTCTTCCACAATGGCTCAGGTTTCTTCCACGACCTCTCGTACCACAGGGTCACAGTCCTCCGGCGAAGGGTCCATGGGTGTCATATGTTGAATCACATTCTCCTTCTCCTCCTTCTTCTTCTTCCCGGCAGGGTGAGCGCTTTTGGTCGATTTTCTCTTCCGACTAGGATTTGGATAAAGAGCTGGAGAGACATGGCCATCGGTGGACATTCTGGTCAAGGTGAGTAGATGTCACTCCACCGTGCCATGGCTTTTTATACCCTTGACCCCTTCCTGGGGATTGGTCACCTTTTCATGACCATATAAGGTCCTCTCGTGTTCCCATTGGTCAGCTTTCCCTATTTAAGACGGTCCCTGCTTCCTTGCGTCTTCATTCGAAGCGGATGGAGTACTACGAAGATCTCAAACGGGACGACTTTGCTTCGGTCAACGACTATTTGGCCAAACGTGTCAAACGGGGTCTCGTGGTCGACTTCACGTTCCAACAGTGCTATCATCACCATCTCATTGATTTCAATTTGGCGTTAGGGTTGAGTCAAGCCGAGATTCTTGCTATTGTGGGACCCGACATCGGTTACATATTTCCCAACGAATGTGCCCCGACCCAGACATGATCGGAGAACAAGATCCTTGCAACTCCAAATTGGGTTTGGACATGTGGTGCACACCGCGGGAGCCAAAGGGACCGACGAATTGGTTGAACAAATGGCTCGACAGTTTGGCATGCAAGTAGAAGTCCTGGTTCCTCCCAACCATCCTCGAGCCCAATACGTCACGCCTTCCACGGTGGAAGTGTTGATGCTCGCGAACCCGCATCTTCATCAGGCAGCTCATAAATTGGGGAAACGGATGCCCAGTCATTTTTACACGCTTCAATTGTTGCAGCGCAATTATCAAATTGCCAAAAAAGCGCATACCATCTATGCTTTTGGCATATTGGAAAAGGATGGCAAACGTGTGAAAGGGGGCACGGGCTGGACCGTTCAATTGGCTTTGGATCAAGGCAAACAAGTCTACCTCTTTGATTACCCACTCAAACGTGGTACCGATCGGACCATTACTACCAGGTCAACGACGACTCGACCAGTTTGGTCACGGATAGTCAATTTACACCGTGGGGTCCTAAAGGTCCGACCCTTCATCAAAGCAGTGCGGTGGTGGGTTCCCGAGATTTGGACAACAAAACCCGGGAGGAAATTCAAGCCTTATTCAATCGCACCTTCTGTCTACCCGAGAACATTGACCAATTACGCAGGGAACTCGAAGACTTTCATTTGTAATTTTTAGTTTTTACTTTCTCAATGTGTCAATATCTTTTTCCCATTTTTAGTTTTTACTTTTTAATGTGTAAATAACCCTTTTCAATTTTTAATTGTACCTAAGAGCGCCCAAGCCGCGTGGCAAGAGATGGACACGGACACCAACTTCATTGTAACATAAACTGTTTAATTAAAAAACGTAAAAAGTTGACATCACTGATTTTGCACCATGGTCATAAATGTTTTCTCTTGACTCACAGCAGCCTTGACTCACAATGGATTAAAAAATGTTCAAGATAAAAAATATTCAATTGTTCAAATTGGCCATACAACGTTCATAGGCTTCCATGGCGTCCCTCTCCATCTCATCCAACCGCCGCCACCGCTCCTGCTCATTCTCCACTTCCTTAAAAAAAGTAATAATAAACTGCCAATGGTGTCGTGCACGCACCCGAGGAAGGTGGGCGGCCAAATGCTCGTCAAGTTCCTTAAAATGTTCCAAGGAAATCGGCCACATAGACTCGTCCATTGTCCAGACCCGATGGTGCAAAATCCAGGGGATGACCCTTTTCACAAGAGCCTTGGTGAGCATTTTGGTAGTGACTCGGGGTTGATGTCCGCTGCGGTGGGCATTCTCTCCGTAGACCATTGCCATCAAGTACAATTCTAGGAACGCCGCCACGCGCCGCGGTTGAGGGGCCTCCACGTTTCTTCTCTCCTCTCATACATGCGTACCGTCTGCCTTTCAACATGTGTCCTCTCGGGCGCCACTCTCCTTCTCAAACTCTCCTCTCCTCCAACATTAATATCGCTGCTCAGGGAGCCCAACGCACTTCTTGTTGTCGACATGATAACACTACACCACAAAAGTCACTCAGGACGAACTCAAAGCTAGGAGTGACGCCCCGGGGCCTCTCCAGACCTATATACCCCGACCCACGCTAAGCATCATGGGACAAAGTAGGGAGGGGGGAGGGGTACCCCCACCCCTGTCCCTACCCCTCCCGGGGCACCACGTGCCCTGGTTGGTGATTGGCCCCTTTCATCCTCCCACGGGACCTTTGGGTCTCTATAAAAAACACCGCCTCCATTTCCCATTCCATTTTGTTTTCACTCCAAGTCAGCCAAGAAAAAAAAAGAAAAGTGGTGAAAGGCAGACAAGATCAGTCCTCTGTTCCATCCTTTTGCATGATGACCCAGCCCGGAGAGTGTATATTCTGTTTGACACCTGTCACCAATCAATCCATTTTCACCGGCTGTTGTGAACAACCCTGTCATCGGATCTGTGCCACCAACTGGAAAAAGCGTCGTCCACCCCTCCCTTGTCCTTGCTGCCAACAAGACCCTCGGCCCGAAGAGTGTATATTCTGTTTGAGACCTGCCACCAAAGAACACACTTTCACCCGCTGTTGTCAACAAACCTGTCATGAGTTCTGTGCCATCAGCTGGAACACGCATCATCCACCCCTCCCTTGTCGTTACTGTCGACAAGTCCCTCCCATGTCAATCCTTCAAGTCATCTATCCTCAACGATGGAAAGAAGACCCTCATTTGTGGAAGAAGTCCAACGTGTCTGGACAGACAATCCTTTTTGGTACTGCATTTGTCGCCAGGGTGAGGACTCCTTCGAAGGATTCTGGGGAGAACTCCAAGACCCGTATGAACCGAACCACAAAAGAGTTTGTTTTCTTGGTCACACCAAAAGCCAAGTCATTCCACGCATGAAAACCTGTTTGAGTTTCCAGTAAGGACCCCCATGCGGTTCCTGGTTTGGACTTTGGACTCTTGTTAGACAAAAAAATGGGGACGCATCGTTCCCGCTTGTAAAACCCAAAGAAAAAAGTCTGGATTAAATTATGTGCTTTTTTTTCAAAATGGCGTCTGTTCTCTGATCTGAGCCCGCGGTTTCCTACCCTCAACACCACGTGACTTCCGTCCGCCATGACTTCCGGTTCCTCTTCCCTTCCGGTTGAGCCCCGCGATCCCTTTTTCCCCTTCCGGGGGTCTGCCGTTTCCCCCACCCCCAAATCACGTGACTCCCGTCCACCATGACTTCCGGTTCCTGATGACGTCACTTTAGGTTAGGGTTAGGTCATGTGACCCCCCGCTTGACCAATCAGATTTCCCGCCTCCAAAACGAGGCTAGTTTGGCCATGTGAGCGCACGTTACTACTCTGTGCTTATTTGATGTGCATTTTATAAAAGTGCATTTGTTCCTGTAAGATTTTAGATTGGTCCTAGGGAAAACTGCCATCTGCAAGTTTCAATTTTGTGGTTGTCATTTTTTCATAATAATAATAATAATAATAATAATAATAATAATGGTTTAATAACACTCCAAAAATTAATTGGCTCTTCTATGTTACATAAATATCTAAGTAATTATAATGTATACATTACTATTACTATAATGTAGAAGCTACTAAGATAAATTAATATGTGGAAAAAACAATTACAGCATCGTATCAATTACAACTATTGTTCAGTCAGTCTATTTACAGCATTCGAAACATAGTGTGCTGTAGACAAGCGGCGAAATTCATGATTGTCCTTGCTAGATCTAACTGTGGATGGCAAAGTGTTAAAAACCCTTGAAGCATGGTATTTAAAGGTGCCGGGGACATGGGACGAATTTAATGTAAATTCTCTGCTGAATGTAAATTCATAGTTTCGTTTTTCTAGGCCATAAAAGTATCTTGTGTTTCGTTCCCCGTGCTCATGCCATCTGACTTTGCTTCTAAGAATCGTGCCTTTCGTCTTATGTTGCATGATGTTTTTTAAGTGGGATCTGGTATAATAGATTTCGTTAATAATTTGCTTGTTGTTGGGATGTTTTTCAGCCTTTTTGTAAAGTTCGTTGATTTTATTTTGAAAGTAAATTTCTGCAGATTTTCTTTTCTTCGCTTTGTTTTTAGAATATTTAATTGTAAAACCCCTTATTTCCATCTTAATTAAATCCCATTTGAGGCTTAAGTCCTCCACGTCACTATATTTTTGTTTAAAGGTAGGTATTTCCGCACGCAAATTGGTGACATAAATTTCATCTTTAAGAAGCTATTGGTTAAACAGAAGCCGGGACCTCTTTCATGCCTTAGTTCATCGGATTTTATATTAGATGTATCAGTATTGCCAAATGATCTGTTTCGGGTGCGTACACGATTTTGCATTTGTTGGTTAAATCGTTCAGTTTTTTGGAAATCAGTAAAAAGTCAAGGCGACATTGAATTTTAAACGATTTATTTCTCCACGTAAATTCTTCTGCACTTGGGTTAAGAGAACGCAAAATATCATTTAATTTGTAAAGGTTGCATAGTTTCTTGATTTCTTTGACTACTGCATGCTTTCGGTTCCTTGGATTACCTCCTTTTTTGTCCTTTTCCGATAATGTGCAATTAAAATCACCACCTATTATGATATTTTCTTCGGAGAATTCTTGGAGCTGTTCTTGAAGCTCTTTGAAAAAGGAGACCTGTTGATTTACGTCGTTTGGAGCGTAGATGTTGACAAGTGCAACTCGAGTGTCCGCGAGCGCTATATCTAATACTATATATCTGCCATTTTTGTCACAAATTTTTTTCTCGACTTTGCACTTTATTTTAGGATCGATAAGGATCATGGTGCCCTTACTATGATTTGTGCCGTGGCTAAAAAAGACCTCTCCGCCCCAGTCCGCTTGCCAAATATTTTCACATTCTTTTGAGCTGTAGGTTTCTTGTAAGAAAACAAAAGAGCAGTTTTGATGATGTAGTCACCTGAAGACGGTACGACGTTTTAGAGATTTGTTTAAGCCTTTAATGTTCACTGACAGGCATTTGATATCAATGGGACTATTCATAAAAAGGTGTCAGAGTTAACGTGATTCTCTGATGGCTATGTATTAACATATTCGTTTGGACAGTTTTCTTAGCGCTTGACTTCAATACCGTAGATTTTATAGTTGAAATTTGCATATTACTTCTTGTGTATACAAAGAAAAGATAAGCGAATAAAATTATTTTCCAAAAAATTAAAGCAGGGAATTTTGGAACTGAAATACAAAAGAGACACAAATTTGTTATGAGATTAGTATATAGAATTACTAACAAAGTATTAAGCGATCTAATAAGATCAAAACACGAAGGGAACATAATTAATTCGCGTTTCAGTCTGGTCGAAGCTTATGGGGTTAATGGAGCGAGTTTATTGAGTCCCTTTTGAGGATCTAAGCATAGCGTCGGATGAAAATAAATACGGTCAGGCCTACGATTTGGCAGGTCGACGGCATAAGATAGAGGGGTAAACTACTTACTTGTGATTTAAATAAATGTTTGTAGGAAAACTTTCTATGTAATTTCTGATGTTTCTTGAGATGGTTCGAATTCTAGCGTAGTAGGATCTTCAGGGTCTTGGATTTCTTGAGTAGGGACATCTTGCTGTTGGCTTTCTTGAGCAGGGACATCTTGCTGTTGGATTTCGTGAGGAGGGACATCTTGCTGTTGGACTTAATCGTTTCTCCACTGCATGGGGATTTTGTTGAAAGTGTAACGCCGGCCGTTAACTACAAGCTTGTCACCGACAATAGATGCTTTGACATTGGCGTCTTCTTTAGCCTTCTTTAATGCTGGAACTAGAATATTTTTTCGAATTTCGTGAACGTGGAAAGGAAGCTCTTCCGCCATCCTGAAATTGGATCCTTCCAGATTACGGCGCTGGCGCCAAACATAATCTCTGTCGGCCCGGCAGGTGAACTGTACAATTGTTGGTCTTGGCTGTTTAGCTTTTGGGTGTTTCTTGCCCAGCCGATGGACACCACATAGTAGAATGTTGTTGACATACTCTTCGTCAATTTTAAGACTGTTTGTAAATACATCTTTTATGAGATGGTAGCAATTCTCGTCTTTGTTCTCTTGAACTTTAAGGAAGAGCAAGTTCCATCTGCGGCTATAGATGCTTTGGCGGGTCAACTCATTCTCTTGTCTTATCTGGTCACGGTCTTTTTCGCATGTCGCCACGCGGTCTTTGATCTCCTCGTGTTCGTTTTGTGTGAACTGCAAGGAAGTTTCGAGAGCGACCACTTTATTGTTGAGAGCTTTTAAGTCATCTTTTGCTGCCTTGAGGAGGGCTTTTAAGCTTGCAATCTCTACACTTTTCTCGACGTCCTTTTGTTCAAGTTTGTAAAGAGCTAAAAGTTCGCCGTAATGGCGGCCATCTTCTTCAAGTTCGTCGCCAGTTGAGCTGCTCGGTCTTGCTCGTTTCTCCTTTTTGCCTTTTCCTTTTCCACCCATTCCTATGCTTTGAGCAACTTCATTTGGCTCTCAGGGAATGTTTAGGGTAATACATTCACAAGTAAGCTCGCATTTGGCTTGACCTTCTTCCGAGACTCAAAATTACGTCCGCTATCTATGAACGCATTCCCAGACTTCCCTGAATAATTCCTATAATCTACAAGCCGAATGACAGCCAGGACATCATTTAAAATATAATAACATAAACATCATTAACTGACAACTAAAAGTACTTGTAGAGAATGCCTTATTATTTAATAACAAGCTCAAGGCAAAAAACTCGAAACATGAATAATTCGGAAACGATTTTTCAATGGCAACTACGCTATAATTTTGAGCATGACAGTGATCCAGCAGTCGTTAATTGGTATTAGAATTCCTTCAGAAGTTTTTCTTTTACTTTCTCCTCAATAATTCATGCGACGAACGCGGTGCCAACATGGTGAAGTATAACAAGATGGGAAAACAAATTTCGAAATGTACTACACAATAATGATCAGTTTCGTTTCATTACTCCTACTGCGTATTTTTGCTAATTACTTGCCATGAACACATTTACGGCAATTTTGTTGCTAATGTTGTCAAGTAGAACAAATTTTGTCACAGTCTCTGGTGCTCATTCAATTATATTGGATACCTGTCTTACTCCGTATGAATTTTAAGATTTTACTTTTACTTTTACTTTTTCTTCATGGGTTAGCTCCTTCTTATATAAGTGATCTTATTAGAGTCAAGCCTGTAAGTTCTAGATACAGTCTACGGTCTGCTGATGGAATATTGCGGTCTGAACCAAAATTTAAAACATTAATAACTTTGGGTGACCGCGCTTTCGTTTCTTCAGCTCCTAAAATGTGGAATGCATTACCACATAAGAATGGCAAAAACTGTGGACTGTTTTAAGAAACTCTTGAAAACGGAAGTTGTTAAGTTTGCGTAACTGTTTAACTATAGTTGTTGCTTGTTTTCAAAAATCTTAGAATTCAGAACGAAACGATAACATGCGCTTCGCATAGCTTTAGTAGTAAACGATAATTAAGTATTTCTATAAAGAATGGCGTATGGTTTTTCAGGAAGTTGCCCTTCGAGATGTATTAAAGCAGTGTTTGCATGCGTTTGACTCTTATTCGATCCTATGTCTAAGGCACAGCACAAAATAGATTGTAATTACAATTCCTATTTCCCCAAATAGCTAAGCCGATCACAGGACAGCTATGAAAAAAAAATGACCTACCGACTCTGATCTCAAATGAACCTAATCTCCATCCCCAGCCGTCAGCTCGGTTGACAATGTACACTTCAGTCACAGGCTCCACTCGCCCCAGGTCTACTCTCCACCAAGCATAATTCTCATCTTGTGTATGGGAACACGTTCTACCACCATAATAGCTTGGGTTGATTTTTCCATCCACTGCTTTACTACTACTTCCAGCGTAACGGCTACCATCTATATAGGTGCTTGACTGTATCGTTGGCTTGTTATAGGCCAGATTGTCTTGAAATAAACAGCGATCATTAGTATGACAACACTACCGTCTAATTTCTAATGGTTGGAACCTTCAGTAGCATTTTTACCAAATAATGATGCAAAAAAGTGTCTAAGACGACCAAAAGTATTAACATATTTGGTTAGGGGTGGTGAATGGAAATTTTTATTGGTATGAACTTGGGAAACCGTTGCATGTTATCATAAGTGCCAAAAGTGGATTGTATCTTAAGATTAATTTGTATCTTAAGTTTTATTTCATGATAAAAAACTGATGATTACAATTAAGATCATTAGAAAGATGAAAGATCACGTTTTGTGACTAGAAAAAATTTAAAGGGTTTTATCTAATCCTATATTCGAGAGCTGGTCCTGGCATGTTTGACAACATGGACATTCTTGCTACTGAATTTGGAGGTCAGCATGGGATGCAGAAAGGTTAAGCAAGGAAAGTTTCAAAAAGTAGAATTTCATATTTGTGGCCCACTTGCGAAGACAAGTGCGTCATTGAAAGTGAGAAATGATGTGCTCCTTCGAATAAGAAACTGCAAGGATGGTTAAGATGCGGGAACATCGAGACAGTATTTTTTATTAGGAAAAGAGAGGAATCCTGAAAAACAATACATGGTTAAAGGGAAAAAGGGGGAGGGGACATAAGAGACAAGAAAACCTCTCTGAGAGCAAAAACAAATGATTAAGGAGAAATGTTGATACCAATTTGAATAGCTTTTCATAACTGTTTCAGTAAGCGACTACCCACTTCACGAAAGACAAATAACTCAATTTTCTGGGTTTAATAAGGGCGTAAGTTACGTATGGTGAGTTATCCGGTGAGTTAATTACAGGTGAGTTGCCAAATCTTGAAATTTCAATATTTGTCATGCAGAATATTGAAATTTCAAGATTTGACATGCAGAATATTGAAATTTCAAGATTCTGCATGTCAAATATTGAAATTTCAAAATTCTGCATGTCAAATATTGAAATTTCAAGATTCTGCATGTCAAATCTTGAAATTTCAATATTCTGCATGACAAATATTGAAATTTCAAGATTTGACATGCAGAATATTGAAATTTCAATATTCTGCATGTCAAATATTGAAATTTCAATATTCTGCATGTCAAATCTTGAAATTTCAATATTCTACATGCAAAATATTGAAATTTCAATATTCTGCATGCCAAATCTTGAAATTTCAAGATTTGACATGCAGAATCTTGAAAGTTTAAGATCTTGAAATTTCAAGCGCGTAAAATGGGGGTGACAGGCATGAATCCCACGCTCGTGTTTTAGCCGTTCTCATAACTTTGCTCTCACGAATATATCTTTTAAAGACCGTCCTTTCTTATATGATATTAAAGGCGGTTCCTTAAGGATTTCGTTGAGTTATGGTTGTTTTTTAATCAAATGCCATTTGTTCATGATGATCTGTTTTAAATTGGGCACTGATGGTTGATATTGCGTTACAAAAGGCAAGATTCTTTTATTCTCCCCGCGTTTTTGTTGGAGGGCTAGCTTTCTGTCTTCAAAGTTTACTTCTGAAAGTGTATTTTGTAAAAAACTTTCTGGGTAACCTCTCTCTTGGAGTTTTTTTTTGTTGAAGTTTTTGATCATCTCTTCAAATAATGTCTTAGAAGAGTTTGTTCTCGATAGTCTCAAAGCCTCCCCTTTAATGAAACCTCTTTTGACACCGGGTGGGTGGCATGAGGAAAAATGTGTATACTGAAATGTTTCAGTGGGTTTGAAATGCGTGCGTACATCAAGTACTGCGGCTTTTTTTAATCTTTCGCCTTTGTATACGTTATTATCCAAGAACGTCGTTTCTGTTTCAGATATTTCAGCCGTAAATTTGATTGTAGGGTGGTGTTTATTTGCTTGCTGAATGAACTTACTTATTTCATCTCTGCTAACGTTTCAGAGTGAAAAAATGTCATCTATGAAACGTTTGCAAACGAGCGGTTTTATCACGCTTTGGCTTAGAATGTCTGTTTCAACTTTCGCCATGAAAATGTTGGCAAAGGCAACTGCCATTTTAGCGCCCATGGCGGTTCCGTGTGTCTGTAGATAGTTTTTTCCATTAAATTGGAAGGAATTTTCCTGTAGGATAAGCCTTAGCTTAGGGTGTCAGAAAGAAATGCCATTGAAAGGCTTGCCAAATCATGAAATCTCAAGATTCTGCATGTCAAATCTTGAAATTTCAAGATTCTGCATGTCAAATCTTGAAATTTCAAGATTCTGCATGTCAAATCTTGAAATTTCAAGATTCTGCATGCCAAATCTTGAAATTTCAAGATTCTGCATGCCAAATCTTGAAATTTCAAGATTCTGCATGCCAAATATTGAAATTTCAATATTTAGCATGCAGAATCTTGAAATTTCAATATTCTGTATTCTGCATGCAGAATATTGAAATTTCAATATTTGGCATGTCAAATCTTGAAATTTCAATATTCTGCATGCCAAATATTGAAATTTCAAGATTTGGTAACTCACCCGTAATTAACTCACCGTGATAACTCACGATAAATAACTCACCAGATTGGCGGACCCCAATTTTCTTGTTGAAATTTAAGTTAGTACGAATTAGTTACCTCGCGAGTAAACTTCCACCTCGCATAGCTGTAGAATTTGTCTGCCCACGGTCCTGATTCCAAGATATCTTCCGGTCATCAGAGGACCTCTGAAGAACTTATAACAAACAGCTGATGCTATGTACTGAATAAAAGAGTATCGTCCACTACACTCAAGATTGTTTCTGACATTTTGATTGTCACCTGTCGGAAAGAAACGAATTAAATTATTGGAATACATCAGATCTTTCATATTGCATTTAAGGAAAGCACTAGTTTTGTACAAGACGGGGCCGTCTGTTACAAAGACATTGCTCTTTTTTACCATCAGCCAGCTGATACTGCAACAAGATTTATATCCGATTTAATTCGTACCTTGCTTTGTTTACTTAAGTGGCTGTTCGCGTAAGAATCGACCACTCAATTTTGATCAAATTTTCGATTTCCTCCAAACTTTCTGTACGAGACAAGGATGGTATAGTATTAATGTAAATACATTTCGTTTGTTGGTTGTCTTCAGTATATCCGAGTTTTTGAGGCAAATGTTGTTGACACCACGAGCCCTCAAAATCGCCCTTTCGTCGAGTAGAAATTATTTATCCAAAAATTCTAACTTTTATACCAGTGATACATACGTCATGTTACTTTAGAAATGTGGTGGAAAACGTTCAAATTATCGAGACTTGTTTAAACGAGAGAGTGTCAAACTGGCCAATGTTAACGGTATCAGCAAGAAGCGGGTCAAGTGGTAAGACAAAAACAAACGTTTCACGAAATTCTGGCTAACTCTGATAATCTTAGGTATTTTTCTAAAGAGTACTTGGATAGTGTCCTTAAACTACTTGTTAATATTTCGTGGATCTCTAACATGTGAAGAGATACAGTTGCGACAATTATGGAGAAATCCGTTATTTGGCAACAACTATAATGAGACCGAGTGTGGCAACGAGGGTACAATTTTTGACTTTTTTGTCTCGTTCACGGATGAAAATGGGCAAACACTATAACTAAAAGGGTAAAAATTAAAATTATTCCTTAAAAGTTGTCCAGCTTTACTTCTAGGGCTGTTTTTCAACAGCTAACCGGATGCAAATTTTACGGTTCTGCAACGGATTCCATAAATTTCCTAGTCATCTTTCGTTCGCTTACAGGTGGCGACCTCGTGAGCCAAAAGCCTGAAGAACTCCTAGGCGTTGCGTGAAGAGAGTGACTAAATTCATTGTAACAATCTTGTGGCTAAGGAAACGCCAGTGACAAGTAAAAGAACGAAGACAAATCCAGGAAATGACACTCAAAAAATAATACACCGTCCATCGTCCATCTTGTTTTAAGTGTATTACCGCTGACCGCAACAACACATTTCCTTCCTGATCGTAGCGGAAATGACACCGGAAATTTAAACCGGAAATCACCTACTTGCAAGTAACCAGAAATTCGATTGCCTTACAACCACTTCATCAAAATAATTCACAATCAAAGTACAGTTTTAATTGTTTTGCGTCTCACGAGAATAACTCGAAGAAATAATCTCTAGAGGTACAGATAGCTACTAAAGGTCAACTCATACATAAAATACACCTTTATTTCTTTATGCCAGGGTGATCCAGTCAGAGTCAAAACTGACTCTGTTATCAAAAAGAGCTCTCACAAACTAAACTATTAGAGGGGGGTCCTATTATCTGTCTTAGGCAAACGTGAGGTAAGCGTGCGATCAGCTGTCATCGATGCCGGCCGCTAAAGCGTTCGTGCTGATTGAATGACTCCCTTTTTCATTGAATGGCTGACTGTAGGATTGACGGATTGATTGACTTAGTGATTGACTGTTTCATTGGTTGCTTTTAATCAAAATTGATTGTTTGACTGACTGACTGATTGACTCGCTAAATGACTGCATAAATCAATGATCAATCGATTGATTGGTTGAATGATCGGTCGATCGATCGGTTGATCGATCAACCGATCCAATTGGAAACAAGTAGCTTCGCATGGACCATCCACCACCGTTAGAAAATAAAAGGACCGGATCCTGTAGTAAGGGATCTAATCAGCAAAAAATAAAAAACTAAATACGATAAAAACAGCAAGGCTGATTGCACGGTAGGGAAACTATGTATATTCTGACGCAGTATGAACCTATGCTTGCCCACCTTTGCCAGCGTCTTAGAATTTTGTTTTGTTGTTTTCTGTACATGTGTGTGTGTGTTTGAGTTTGATACAGGTTTAATTTAATTATCATTCCTGAGTTGAAAGTTTGTTGGGGCGGCGCCGGTTTTCTAGGGTTTGAGGAGGTTTGTTTAGGGGTGGGGGGGGGGGAGGTTGTAAGAAAGGGTGTGTTCTGAAACTTCTGGACACTTGGTCAGCAGTTTGTTGGCTTGGCAACTAAACCGTTGACCAAAGAATCCTTGAAAAGCTGCGTGTTTCTGTTTTCCTTCGTTCTGAAATGCTGGTTTAACCTATACATAATGTGGAGTGTGATCATAATATTGCTTTTGTTTGGTAGTCTTCAAGGGTACAAAATGTAAAATAATCGTCGATTACAACACTTTTCGGTCAGTCTGTCCTTTTTTGTTTTTATTTGTCGCAAATTGTACACGCGAAGCTTCGACAAGCTGTACATTTGGTTTTGTTGCTCAGTATTCTGGTTTGGTTTCTGAGATAATTACTGAGAAATGGGTAGTTCACACCAAGGGGCATGTTTCCGACACTTTAACTAGGGGCAAGTTCGTTCGCAAGTTCGAGATGGGAGAAAAGTGCTTTTCGTCGTAAAAAAGGTGGTTATTGTTCATCGTGGTAAATACAGTTAAATAATAAGGTGTATATCGTTTGTCTCACGATGTAGTGGGAGGTAGCAAGGCGTGACAGGCCGCACAATCTCTACCGGTGTGAAATATTTGAGAACCTTTTATATTTTTGCTCTAACGAGCATATCTTTAAGAGATTTTCCTTTCTTAAAAGATATGATAGGTGGATCTTTGAAGATTTGTTTGAGTAGTGGTTGTCCCTCTATGATGTGCCATTTTTTCATTAAAACTTGTTTGATGTTTGGCACTGCTGGTTCATATTGTGTGACAAAAGGCAAAAAATCTTTCGTGTCTTTTTTGTTCTGTTTAAGCGCTGACTTCCTTTCTGTGAATTTTATTTCTGATAGGTGTTTATCTATCAGATTTCGTGGGTAGCCCCTTGCGACCAAGCGTGCTCTGAAATTTACCATGTTTTCTTCAAAAGTGCTTTCTGAAGAATTTGTTCTTAGGAGTCTAAGGGCTTCGCCTTTTATGAATCCTTTTTTGACACTTGGCGGGTGACAAGAGGTGTAGTGGGTGTACTGAAAGGTTTATATAGGTTTAAAATGTGTTTTTATGTCAAGGATTGATTGTTCCCTGAATCTTTCGCCTTTTTATATGACTGTATCCAGAAATGTAGTTTCTGTGTTTGTGTGATGTAAGGTTTCAAGCAAGACCTAGGTTTCGAATCTTACAGATTCTCGTCAGTTGCTATTTGTGGAATGGAAGAGGTTTGAGCTCTGTACCGTTCCGTAGTTTTTGGACAAGTTTTAGTTTTTATATCCACCCGTGGCCGTTAGATGGATCGAAAATGGTGCGTTATGATTGGTCCTTGCCAGTCCAATCAGGTGGCTGTAGGTTCGATCCGTATGATTTCGAAGCTGGTGTTGTGTTTTCTAAAAGGTTCGAATTAAAAAATTTTACGTGCAAAAATGCATCCTGTTAAAATGTACAGGCATATTTATGTTATACGCGTTCTAAAGGTGCTTTCTTCCAAAGATTGAAGAAATGTGTATTCTAGTTTGCGTGTATTTAGGCGTAGAACTATTGTACAGTCCAACTTTTAGACTTTGTTAATTAAGTGGTTTCACTGGTAGAATAGGGCTCTGTCTGGAAAACATAATCAGTAGGAGGTAGCAAGGCGTGACAGGCCGCACAATCTCTACCGGTGTGAAATATTTGAGAACCTTTTATATTTTTGCTCTAACGAGCATATCTTTAAGAGATTTTCCTTTCTTAAAAGATATGATAGGTGGATCTTTGAAGATTTGTTTGAGTAGTGGTTGTCCCTCTATGATGTGCCATTTTTTCATTAAAACTTGTTTGATGTTTGGCACTGCTGGTTCATATTGTGTGACATGGCGGTTCCGTGTGTCTGTAGATAGTTTTTTCCATTAAATTGGAAGGAATTTTCCTGTAGGATAAGCCTTAGCTTAGGGTGTCAGAAAGAAATGCCATTGAAAGGCTTGCCAAATCATGAAATCTCAAGATTCTGCATGTCAAATCTTGAAATTTCAAGATTCTGCATGTCAAATCTTGAAATTTCAAGATTCTGCATGTCAAATCTTGAAATTTCAAGATTCTGCATGCCAAATCTTGAAATTTCAAGATTCTGCATGCCAAATCTTGAAATTTCAAGATTCTGCATGCCAAATATTGAAATTTCAATATTTAGCATGCAGAATCTTGAAATTTCAATATTCTGTATTCTGCATGCAGAATATTGAAATTTCAATATTTGGCATGTCAAATCTTGAAATTTCAATATTCTGCATGCCAAATATTGAAATTTCAAGATTTGGTAACTCACCCGTAATTAACTCACCGTGATAACTCACGATAAATAACTCACCAGATTGGCGGACCCCAATTTTCTTGTTGAAATTTAAGTTAGTACGAATTAGTTACCTCGCGAGTAAACTTCCACCTCGCATAGCTGTAGAATTTGTCTGCCCACGGTCCTGATTCCAAGATATCTTCCGGTCATCAGAGGACCTCTGAAGAACTTATAACAAACAGCTGATGCTATGTACTGAATAAAAGAGTATCGTCCACTACACTCAAGATTGTTTCTGACATTTTGATTGTCACCTGTCGGAAAGAAACGAATTAAATTATTGGAATACATCAGATCTTTCATATTGCATTTAAGGAAAGCACTAGTTTTGTACAAGACGGGGCCGTCTGTTACAAAGACATTGCTCTTTTTTACCATCAGCCAGCTGATACTGCAACAAGATTTATATCCGATTTAATTCGTACCTTGCTTTGTTTACTTAAGTGGCTGTTCGCGTAAGAATCGACCACTCAATTTTGATCAAATTTTCGATTTCCTCCAAACTTTCTGTACGAGACAAGGATGGTATAGTATTAATGTAAATACATTTCGTTTGTTGGTTGTCTTCAGTATATCCGAGTTTTTGAGGCAAATGTTGTTGACACCACGAGCCCTCAAAATCGCCCTTTCGTCGAGTAGAAATTATTTATCCAAAAATTCTAACTTTTATACCAGTGATACATACGTCATGTTACTTTAGAAATGTGGTGGAAAACGTTCAAATTATCGAGACTTGTTTAAACGAGAGAGTGTCAAACTGGCCAATGTTAACGGTATCAGCAAGAAGCGGGTCAAGTGGTAAGACAAAAACAAACGTTTCACGAAATTCTGGCTAACTCTGATAATCTTAGGTATTTTTCTAAAGAGTACTTGGATAGTGTCCTTAAACTACTTGTTAATATTTCGTGGATCTCTAACATGTGAAGAGATACAGTTGCGACAATTATGGAGAAATCCGTTATTTGGCAACAACTATAATGAGACCGAGTGTGGCAACGAGGGTACAATTTTTGACTTTTTTGTCTCGTTCACGGATGAAAATGGGCAAACACTATAACTAAAAGGGTAAAAATTAAAATTATTCCTTAAAAGTTGTCCAGCTTTACTTCTAGGGCTGTTTTTCAACAGCTAACCGGATGCAAATTTTACGGTTCTGCAACGGATTCCATAAATTTCCTAGTCATCTTTCGTTCGCTTACAGGTGGCGACCTCGTGAGCCAAAAGCCTGAAGAACTCCTAGGCGTTGCGTGAAGAGAGTGACTAAATTCATTGTAACAATCTTGTGGCTAAGGAAACGCCAGTGACAAGTAAAAGAACGAAGACAAATCCAGGAAATGACACTCAAAAAATAATACACCGTCCATCGTCCATCTTGTTTTAAGTGTATTACCGCTGACCGCAACAACACATTTCCTTCCTGATCGTAGCGGAAATGACACCGGAAATTTAAACCGGAAATCACCTACTTGCAAGTAACCAGAAATTCGATTGCCTTACAACCACTTCATCAAAATAATTCACAATCAAAGTACAGTTTTAATTGTTTTGCGTCTCACGAGAATAACTCGAAGAAATAATCTCTAGAGGTACAGATAGCTACTAAAGGTCAACTCATACATAAAATACACCTTTATTTCTTTATGCCAGGGTGATCCAGTCAGAGTCAAAACTGACTCTGTTATCAAAAAGAGCTCTCACAAACTAAACTATTAGAGGGGGGTCCTATTATCTGTCTTAGGCAAACGTGAGGTAAGCGTGCGATCAGCTGTCATCGATGCCGGCCGCTAAAGCGTTCGTGCTGATTGAATGACTCCCTTTTTCATTGAATGGCTGACTGTAGGATTGACGGATTGATTGACTTAGTGATTGACTGTTTCATTGGTTGCTTTTAATCAAAATTGATTGTTTGACTGACTGACTGATTGACTCGCTAAATGACTGCATAAATCAATGATCAATCGATTGATTGGTTGAATGATCGGTCGATCGATCGGTTGATCGATCAACCGATCCAATTGGAAACAAGTAGCTTCGCATGGACCATCCACCACCGTTAGAAAATAAAAGGACCGGATCCTGTAGTAAGGGATCTAATCAGCAAAAAATAAAAAACTAAATACGATAAAAACAGCAAGGCTGATTGCACGGTAGGGAAACTATGTATATTCTGACGCAGTATGAACCTATGCTTGCCCACCTTTGCCAGCGTCTTAGAATTTTGTTTTGTTGTTTTCTGTACATGTGTGTGTGTGTTTGAGTTTGATACAGGTTTAATTTAATTATCATTCCTGAGTTGAAAGTTTGTTGGGGCGGCGCCGGTTTTCTAGGGTTTGAGGAGGTTTGTTTAGGGGTGGGGGGGGGGGGGAGGTTGTAAGAAAGGGTGTGTTCTGAAACTTCTGGACACTTGGTCAGCAGTTTGTTGGCTTGGCAACTAAACCGTTGACCAAAGAATCCTTGAAAAGCTGCGTGTTTCTGTTTTCCTTCGTTCTGAAATGCTGGTTTAACCTATACATAATGTGGAGTGTGATCATAATATTGCTTTTGTTTGGTAGTCTTCAAGGGTACAAAATGTAAAATAATCGTCGATTACAACACTTTTCGGTCAGTCTGTCCTTTTTTGTTTTTATTTGTCGCAAATTGTACACGCGAAGCTTCGACAAGCTGTACATTTGGTTTTGTTGCTCAGTATTCTGGTTTGGTTTCTGAGATAATTACTGAGAAATGGGTAGTTCACACCAAGGGGCATGTTTCCGACACTTTAACTAGGGGCAAGTTCGTTCGCAAGTTCGAGATGGGAGAAAAGTGCTTTTCGTCGTAAAAAAGGTGGTTATTGTTCATCGTGGTAAATACAGTTAAATAATAAGGTGTATATCGTTTGTCTCACGATGTAGTGAGAGTTGTAGATCGCGACGTTTCGACTGCTTACTGCCAGTCTTCATCAGGCAATAAAGTTTATGTATGTATGTATGTATGTATGTATGTATGTATGTATGTATGTATGTATGTATGTATGTATGTATGTATGAGGTCGACTGGTTGCGCGTCACCTTATGAATCACGATGATCGGGCTCGACAAAAGTCCCGTCTGGTCGTCCGGGACAAGTAGATTTTGAGGTCGGACAAGTATTTTTTTCAGGGTCACTTGCCCGACGGGCAAGCGCTTGAGCCAACCCTCCATCTAAGTAAATTTTAAGTCTGTCAAATAAGTGACAAATAATTAAGCACCAACAGCATGCACAACCGTTTAGCAAAGCTGCGAACTGATTTTTAAGTTAAACATCAATCTGGTCTGACGTTTTTATCAGTTGATTTGTCAGTTACAGACTGAAACAACACTAAACTCACGTACGGAAAAACGTTTACAAGAGAAGACTAGTAAATTATAAGCGTATTTAAGTGTGGAGGAACATTAAGTGGCTGTCTCCCTAAGATCCTCATAACCCAAATTGGTCACAAAATAGATTTCCTTCAAATCTTGTATGTGAATTGTACTTTGTCTGGGTACTTTAAAAACACTTTTCATTTGGGCTCTAAATGCTTTCTTCGACAGTTTACAAGGGGGGTCCCCTGGTGGACAAAAATGCACATTTCATTGATACAAAAATGCCAATTTTCAATAACTTTGGTAACTCCTCACAACACTTAAAATTTGATGCAGGACAAAATTCTACTGTTGGTTGATAAGTACAACTCTTCCTTATCCTACAGTGTTACTGACATTTCCATGTAGTTGTTTTGAGTAGTTAAAACAGTTCCTTTTAACAGCCCAATTTAACAGCTTTTAAAAAAGTAGGAAAAATGGGTAAACAAAAATACATGTTAACAAAAAGTGAGACCTCGTCTAGCAAATTCCTTGCAGTCATGGAAAGTTAAAGACTTGGTCTTAATTATAATAAAATAAAATCTTGCGGCCAGACGGTTTAAAGAACGTGGCGCCGCTTTGAAACACCAGTATTTCTTAATTATGCAAATTACGAACCACAACCTATGCGTGGAATTTAAGAGCAACTGTGATGCGAGCAATGCTCCCTTACATCAGGAAAACACGAAAATAGTTTCAAACTACAGCAGGACACAAATGTAAACTGGTAACATTTCGCATATAGCTTTAATTAAAATGTACAGCATTCAAATAGCTCATTAACTATGTTCAATTCACAAGATAAACAAGTTATGAAGTACATGCCACTCGATGATTGCTAATTGCGCCTTACAAAACAACCTCGTTCTAGAACTATTAATCTGAGAATAAATCAATAAAGGCAGGTCATATTGCCTGTATCACAGCCTGTGTTTTGCAAACTTATTTAGCGAACACTTAGTGCCTTGCAAAACAATGAAATCAACGAAGGGCATCTTGTTATGTTTACATTTGCACCCGTTACCTCAATTTTCTGTCGTCTTCGATCAAATATATAGATCCGTGCGTTTCAGAGATCATCTTAGAAGCGTCAAACAGTCGGTTTTCGAGAAAATTCTTCGTTCAACAACCTTCATTTACAACAAGCATGCCATGCATTTAGTTCTCTCGTGTTATATTATTCTGGCAGTAGCCGCTGACCAGTTACTAATGTCAACAACAACACCGGGTACTGCTTCATTTTGCACTCGCGTTTTGGCTCTTAGATATCTGAAATTTGAATTCATGATCCTTCACGAATTAATAGTGAATTTATTTGAAAAAAAGGGTTGGAGCTCATGGGGAGAAGAAACAAATTTTTGTCCTTAATTTAAACTGCAAGCACACAACCACAACGAAGACCATGGTTTGGCTAAGTAAAATAACTCGTACAGCTGGGCACGTCTTCATAGATTTGAAAATAACCTTCCTGTTTTCGACTTCTGGGGCTTTGAAAGGTTCCTTCAGTTTTGAGAAAGTAATCAGCTGCAGTTAAGAGACAACCTTAACCCTATCTAGACAGGGCCTTCTTTGGTCTTCTGAAGCCGTTGTGGGGCTCCAGCAAACCCTGATAGCAATAAAGCAATGAAAATGAAACTTAGAGGGTCAAAAGTATGTCCAAGAATTTTGTCCAAGAATGTCTCCTTTGAGATCGGCAAGGGATACTGATGACGTCACAAGACGTCAGATTTATGTCATAATTTCCAATTGGATCCACCGTATTGGATTTTGTGATTTCCCTAAGACTTCGGAAAGCCACCCAATTGACCAAAAAGTCAACAAAAATAATAAAAGAACTCTAAAATTATCTAATAGCATGACACCTTCAGTAAGAAAGTCATTTTTGTTTTCAGTTAAACCAGTAATGTACCAAACAATTTCAGGTGAACACGCCTTTCAAAGTTTGATTGCCTTAGCAACGTGAATCTCGCTGTACATTGACCCACCACACTAATTTGTTCCCAACTAATTTTTTCAATAAAATTCTGGCGGTGCTTATTCACACATTAAAAAATAATAGAAAAGTTTCAAGTCCCCAAAGGTAGAGTCCGTGCACTCCCCACGCCCCTCCCCCATTATAGGGTTAATTTAAAATAAAGTAGGGTTTCAAGGAAATCAAAAATTCCTTCGGCAATGACAGTAATAAATGACTGGAAACAATATTCAAGAGGAAACGAGTTTCTGTTCTAGGTAAAGGGCGTCTACTGTTCAGTTAGATTAAGAGTAGTCTAGTAGAGAAAGAACTTATAGTATAGTAATTTTTGCGCGAGCTTGAGTATCTCACCCGCTATTCAATCCCTAGCAAAAATCTGAGGATACTTGTAACTTCCACTGATTAAGCCTGGTTCTCATACTACCGAGCTGGCTAGTCTGTGATCAACTCCGGAAGGGCATGTACTTAAACCCGGAACGCCGGAACGCCGGAACGTCGGAATACTTAAACCTGGAACGCCGGAATACTAAAACCAGGAACGCTAGAATACTTCAACTCTAAATGACGATTTAATATAAGTAGTTATAGAGTTGGCGGTTCTAGACCACTTTCTTCGAAAGTGTTCTAGAATCCGCCAACTCTATAACTACTACACCATTAGATGGAACCATTTTTGAAAACTATATGTTATGGAATAATTTTTTTGAAAAACTATATGTTTTTTCACGTGGTTTTATGTGATGGTGAGGAGCCGAGCAGGCTCGGGAAGTCGCTACGAAGTAGCGAGTGAGGCTCCGTCGCGGTCTCACGTGGGTAGATTCTAGTCTCGTAGAGACTATGAATCGTAGGGCACGTGAGACATAATGGGGTTCTATATGTTTTTTTTATCACATGGTTTTATGTGATGGTATTATATACTATATCCATTTTTGCGATGCTGGTTCCATTTTATGGGAAACTATATGTATTTTATCACATGGCTCCATCACATGATTCCATCACATGGCTCAATCACGGCAATAGACCCCCCGGCATGCTAAGTATTTGAATGATTGCGTAGCAATACATTCAACGACTTAGCACGGGGATGGGGGGGTCGTTATTGCAAAAAGCGTCAGGCGGGAAGAGCTTTTGCTCTTCCCGCCGTCAGGTGGGAAGAGCTCTTAGCTCAAAGAGCTAAGAGCGATGGACGCTTTTATTATGTGATTTTATTATGTGATGACATTATGTGATGACATTATGTGATGGAGTCATTTTATGGATAACTATATACTAGATCCATTTTTTAAGCATTGGGGAACAAAAGCGGAGCTTTTGTGAGGCAGTGAATTGATCGCTTTAGCGATCAAGAGGGGAAGTTTCTTTTTGCGATGCTGGTTCCATTTTATGGATAATTATATACAAGATCCATTTTTTAAGCATTGGGGAACAAAAGCGGAGCTTTTGTGAGGCAGTGAATTGATCGCTTTAGCGATCAAGAGGGGAAGTTTCTTTTTGCGATGCTGGTTCCATTTTATGGGAAACTATATGTATTTTATTACATGGGCTGAATTGATTGGATTTGGATACTATATGTTGTATCTCATGATGCATCCAACGCATTATTCCATCACGTGACCAAAGACAACATAAAAGCATAATGATTCCTCAAATTGTTGTTGCGGAGAGGAGTGTGTTTATATTTATGTTTTTCAAACGCAAATCTATAGCATTTTTCATCTTCAAAGTCAGATTCACCGATTTTGCTAATCCACCCTTTGTTTTTTTTGGATCTTTTTTTGTCAATTGTACCGTTAGGGAATTTTAATTCAACAGAATTGCAATCAGTATAAGGTGAAGACCCAATACCATCGTGACTTATACTAATGTTTATAGTTTTTTCACATCCATCTTTGTAATAAATAGTTGTTGAAATATCTGCAATTCGTTCTTCTACTAGAATATTTTGGTTTTCATATTCAGTGTCAGATTCATCCATATTCCCTCTGTAAGTGTTTGATCTGTCTTCGTTAATTGAACCGTCAGGGTTTATGTATTCAACCGTCATCCATCTTAAATTTGGTGTCTTCTCATCACCATTGTAATGTTTCAAAATATTAATTTTTTTTGTGCATCCATCTTTATAATCCATAGTTATTAACATTTGTGATTCTCGGGTTGCGATTTCCATTTATATATAATATAATTTAGATAATATTTAAGTCGTTTGAAACGTACAGAATGTTGAAAAATATCTCATATAATAGTATAGAATGAATTGCAATGAAGATATTCACAATTACTTGAAAGAATCAGAGGTTGTTTGTCCTTTTTGTGACCAGCAAATAGATTATTCCAGAAAACCAAAAGATGATAAATGCTGTGATAATCAGTATATTATTAACGACGATGGGATGTTAGCATGTCTAAGTTGTGGTGTAGTACAAGGATATAATTATGTGAAAGAATATGTTAATTTTTATGAGAACAGACATAAATTTATAAGAAAATCTGTTTACCATCGAGAGTACCACATCAACAACATATTACTTGATATCAAAGAAAAATATAACATTGAAATATCAAACTGTCAGAAACATAAGATTGATATAATCTATGCAGAGATTGGTAAGATTATAAATGAAGTTCTCTATGAAGTGATCTAAGTTAATGGTACAAGGATGATTAGCGTAAATTTCATTATGAGAAAGATATTCAAGATGATGGGAATACCTTACAAAAATATTCCAATTAGTAAATCGAAAAAAACATTAGCTTTTTACGATCGATATTGGGCAAGTATTATGTCTCTTATTGGTGATAAAATAAAATCTATTATTAGATGAATACCTTATTATATTTCTTTTCAAATTTGTCAGTTAAAGGACACATTTCAATGATTATTTCATCAAGAACTTTAACATGATCAAGAAATTCTTTTTCATTATACTCCAGTCCTCTCATAAAGGATCGTAAATGAGTTAAAACCTTTTCATACGTAGTGTACGCGAATTTACACATCTCGATCTTTCTTTTATAATTTTTGACCTCTGAATATGTTTTTAGTATAAGCCCTGCGCCTGATATTAATCCAAGTACAGCGGGGTTTAACGTCACACCACCAGCCACAGTCCCAGTTACTATCAATACAACAGATCCAATGTTACATGCCATATTCTTTTTCTTGAAGCTTTTAAATGACTCTTTGTGGAGCCAGTATTGCTTATGGTAGAATTTGTACAATGCTTTCAACTCAGATATTTGATCTTCTGTTAAATTTTCTGAAACATGGTTCCAATTGAATATTCTTTTACGTCTATCCATATATATTATATGGTTACATTTTTTCTTTTTTGAACGATTTCTTAATACTGATGTATAATTTTCTAATGTTTCGAACTATTTTTTCTATATTCTCAATAATTTCGTTGATTAAAGTTGATGTTTTCATATTATATTGTTTAGATTATTCATTATGTTTTTCATCGAAAACCTCAACGCTTATTTCTTTTGGGATAATATATTCTAAAAAGCATTCCATACTCCAATCAGATGGATATCCGCATTGTGATATATGATGAATGTAAAAATGTTTATGGCACTCTATATTTAACAAACATTAAGAGTTCTTGATTTTTCACAACTGAACCCAGTTCCACAGCCAAATGACCAAACGTTAGTACTAAATTGATATTTATTGTCTGTGATTTAGTTGATTGGGTTGAAGTGTAAGTGATTGATTGAGTTAAATGGTCACTGTGTTTTATTTTTAAAGAAATAGGCTTATATTTACTTTTGAGCTTGAAATAGAGCACTGTTATAGTTAATATGTGGCTATGATTTGGAATAATTATTTTGTCACAACCATTCAATAAAAATGTGTTCCCGTTTTTCGTATTTAAATACCCATGTATATAATGAACTGAACCACTTAATTTATACCCATTTAAAGACAAATCTGTTTGCATTACCATTTTACCATTTTCTACAACGTACGCCGTATCATACACATCCGAGTCTACATTACTCTGTGATCCTTTGACTCCATATACAATCAAATAACCAACTCCTTGAGTGGAGCTACTTGCAGTGCCCTGACAATGCATGTCAATGTAAATGTATTCGGGAGGAGTTATGCTCCACTTATGTAAGTGAACAATCGATCTACTGTAATTAACAAACAGCTTAGTTGATTGTTGACCAATATTTAGTGAAGTGGAAACGACACTCACTGACAAATTTGTTGTGCTTGGAGGGAAAACTTCAATAGCCAAAGTGTACTCGCCTTCTGGAAGTTTGAACATGTTAAAGCCAATGCGAGAAGAATACTCATTTTGAGCGTCTTTCCCCATTTTAAATTTATAAGCTTTTTTGTTGACATTGTGGAGGGAACCAGAAAAGTCAACAATGCCATCAACTATTATGTTGTTTTCACTTGAAGATTCATCGGCATTTTCCATGAGATACCTGAAAACGTCTTTCTTGTTGGTTGAGCTGGTGATGTGAGACTCCTTGATTTTTGTGTCAAAGTAAGTTTTCAGCCCTACAGTCACATCACCTTTGGCGGTGTTTACCTTACTGCTGACATAGCCGACATTAGCTGCTGATTTTATGTCTTTGTCATCGGTGTTCAAGTTGATTATTGTTTTTTCATTTAAATTCAAGTTTCCAGTCATATTGTTAGTGCCATCAACTTTGAGAAACTTTTTTTGTGTCATGTCATCAATTCTGTTGTTAACAAACTCGACACATGCGGCGTCTCTTTGGTTTGATGGAAGATCAAGATTGATAATTGAATTATTTTTCATATCAATATCAGATCCTTTATCCAGTTTTTTTTCAAGCTGATTTTCGACATACTTTTTGTTTGTGGCTTGATCTGCCTGTGTTGGGTCTTTCACATTTGTGATGAAATTATTGTTCATGTTAATGGGTTGCTCCATCCGACCTCCTTCTTTCTTTGACAAGAATATCTCCCTTTGTGATTCATAACTTATAACCTTGTTGAGATCACCATGAACTGGATAATTGTCTTTTGGGACAATGAGTGACCCTGTCATCGTATCACCAGATATTGCAACAAATTTAGATGTATCCACACTTGGAATCTTAGCTATTTCACTATCTAACTGGCTTTTTGTAACCACATCATTATTATTGGTTCCTTGTTTTACATTCACTAATTTTTTATTCTGCATATCATAATCATTATTAGCATCTAATTTAAATCCAATACCAGGTAAACCTCTTGAACCTATCTTACCTAGTCCTTGAGAATCATCATGATTAAGGATACCGTTGGTATAACTCATATATTAATGGTTTATATTCTTTCATCGAAATTTCGGGCTACCTTTTTTTTGACCTTATCAACATACAAAAAACTATATGGATCCTTAGTAGCTTTCTGATAATCTGATTTATTTATGTTCAGTTCTCGGCAAATCATCGATTGCTCGTTTCTTGATGGGAAATCGTATATGCAATAATGTGAACTATTCAGTCTTATTGTTTTATCGGTTCCGTAATAGCTTTGACTTAAATATATACAACAACAATTTTTATTTCTTGAATTGGTGAAGTAGTCTCGTATCCGTTCGTCATTTTTTTTACCTGTATTCAAATAGTCATCAAATATGATTAATTTTTGGTTTTCCTCAGGCAAATCTGTAAGAGGGATGATTTCATCGTTACTTGCTTCTATCACGTTATAACCCACCTCTTTTGATATTGGTTCAAGAGTTTTCAACAGATGCTTATATTTGCTTTGGGAGAGATTTCGAGCATAAAGGTATATCTTGTCAAAGTATAAGAGTCTGTAGATCATATCGAGAACCAGCGTAGTTTTACCCATCCCAGAAGGACTGCAAATAAGCATCCTGAAACATTTTTTTGGCATGAAACTCTTTAATTGGATAAAATCGTTATTTTCATCGTCTTGAATGTCATAGTTTTGAATTCTCATATATCATTTGTTTATACAATTTTATCGCATGGCGACACGCTATGCGACACGCTATGCGAGCGTTTTTATATATGATAACCCTAATTTTTCCGAACAAAATACGAAATTTTATGTAAACAAATGATATAATGAGTTTACTCAAATGGAAAGAAATGGCTGAGAAACGCTCCGAGCTTGGTAAAAAGATTAACACAGTAAGAGATACAATAAAACAAAAAAAGATATCTGATCAAATGGGTGAAGTCGAGGCAGAGAAACTTTTCAAACCTATAACATCTGAGTTAAAGGAACTTACAGCCCCAAAAGCACCGTTGAGAAGATTGGTAAAGAAAAAGCGACCTGTTCCAGATTATGGAATAGCTATTGATGATGAAGTGCCTGATTATGGATTGGACGATTTGTTTGATCAACCTGTTTTACCTGAAAACGAGAAACAGATAGTTCCAAAACCTCCATCTTATGAAGATGTCCTTGAGGATTTAGCATCAGGTAAAAAACAAATGTATATAGATCCAGAATACATGTATGAACCTGAAGATCTTCCTCCAGAATACGAAGAAGAAGTACCAGTACCAGATTACGAAATTCTTGAAGAGGATAGAATAAATCAAGCTTTAGATCAACTTCAAATACCGAATTATGATGATATTGAATTACAACTTCAACAAGAAGATATGAATGACAAAAAGAGGAAATCTTATCTTACCAAAACCCTTAAAAAGGCTAAAGAGAAACGGCAACAACTAAATGGTTATTGGAGTGATATCACTAAAAAATTAAAAAGTGGTTTAATGACTGAAGCTGAGGCTCAACATCGAAGAAAAATTATTCAAGATACAAGAAAGGTTCTTACTGATTATATGAATTACCATCAACAAAAACTCAAATCTATTAAAGGATCTGGTTTGAAGAAAAAAAAAAGAGGTGGACAGGTAATGTTTTTCAACAATCCGACAGAAATGATTAAAAAACTTGAACTGATTATCGGATCGATGATTGCCGGAAATAATAGCATCGAATTACGGAATACAGGCGTCGCTCTTCTCGACATCTTGTTGAGAAATTCAATACTCAATAAGCCACAATACAACAAAATATACAAAAACTATTTTAGTCTAAACTAATCATATATATGAATAGACAACTTGTATTATCATCCCATACAGTAAAAAACCAAAATGGTAATAAACCATCGGATTTCACAATCAAATACCGTAATCCGATAATACTAGATTCAAACAGACAATATGAAATCGGCCTAGATCGAATCATTTCGATGTCATTCACTTGGTTTAATGTGACAAACGAACTCAATAATCAGAAAATAAGATATTCGGCAGATAGTGGTACTAATTGGACGGAAATTATATTTAATCCTGGAGTCTGGAATTACGTTGATTTTGACAATTTAATCAAAGAAAAAACAAAAACAGGGACTTCATCAAACCCTCAATATCCAATCACTCTGGAGTTTAACGATACTGTATTCAGGACAATAATAACACTAGCCTCAAATTACAGATTAGATCTCACTCAAAGTAATTTTAATGATCTTATTGGTTTCAATAAAAAGATTCTAACAAGTAGTGTAAATGTTGGAGATTACATTCCTAATCTCTCACAAGACAGAGAAATATTGAATGTTCATTGTGATTTGATAAGTGACAGTCTTGTCGATGGTGAAGAGTCAGATATTATATATAGTTTTTCAACCAGTACTTTAACACCGAGTTATAGTTTCACACAAGAGCCTCGACGAGTACAGTTCAATCCTGTCAATAAAAATACGATCAATAAAATAAGAATTTATATCACCGACGGTAAACGAAGAATTATAGATCTTAATCATAGTGACACTTCATTCAGTTTGATTTTAAGAGAGAAGAGAGATTAATCTAACTAATAGTTATATATGTCGTCGTATGAATACAAGCGTATTTATCATCCAAAACTTGGACGATTTGTTTATAAACATAAAGGATCTGGGATCATTGTTGATAACATTTTCAAACCGGTTGGAAGGGTGTTAAGTAAAGTTCCAGAAATGGTTTTAAAACCTTTAGCGAAAAAAGCGCTTCAATCTGGTATTTCCCATGCTGGAGACAAACTGGGAAAAAAAGCAGCTGAAAAAAGCGGAGAGCTTATTATGAGAAAATTACACGGTTCAACTAAACAATCAATGAATAAAACCATGAAACCAACCAAACCTACTAAACCAAAACAAGAAGAAGATTACAACACAATTCTGAATAGACTTATATCTGGTACTGGATTAAGACGATAAAATGTTATTAAAAAGTGAATTTTATCCAATTATAAATAGACTAGCAAGTGGGAAATGGTTTATATAAAAAGTGAATTTTATCTAAACTACTCATATAAATGAGTTTCAGAACAAGTGAAAATCTGCAACGATATGAATACGTTCGTTTCCATTTGGATAATGTCATTGAACAGCCTGGTAACAATCAATCACAGAAAAAGACAGGTTACAGATTCACAATCAACGATAGGTCGACTATGTTCGATTTTTTTAATGGGTATTTCGAAGTAACTAAAGAGCTTCAAAAAAGGGCAGATGGTGCTGGATATGCTGCAGCGGATCGCATCACAATGATAAACGGATCTCACAGTCTAATCAGACATATGGTTATTAAATCGTCTGGTAAAATCGTGTATGAGAGTGATAATTTGCATAGAATTACGAATGTCAAAAATCTCCTTGAATACAGCGATGATTATAGTCGATCTGTTGGAAAGAATTCGTTCTGGTATCTTGACACTGATGGAACAACAGCGAATACCAACTTAGGATTCGAGGCACGTCGTATTTTAACCCAGGCTAATCAGAATGACGGCGGCGGAGGAGCTAAATCGATTAACGAGATGATACCGTTGAACCGATACAGCTTTTTCCAGGAATTAGAAAAAAAAATGCTGCCCCCGATGCAGCTCACGATTGAATTAACATTGAACGAAGATAGCGAACTGATTCACATGGCAAATGGCACAGACGCTGGTCGTGTTGTAGTAAAAAGATTGTATCTTTGGCTACCAAGACTAATCCCAAAAGACATCATGTATAGTAATTTCGTTTCAAAGTTTCTTAAGCCAACAACCTGGACATATATGCGAGATATCTACAATCAGTCAGCAAATACCAGAGCTATTCAGAATATGTTTCAAATCAGTCCAGCTATTGATAACGTTAAACATGTTTTTATATATCTCCAGAGGACAGACGCACCAAATAATGATGAAGCAGAGAGGAGTTCGTATTTGTTTGACACTTTCAAGTTGAATGCAGCTAATGCTAATAGCTCTCTATCAAACTGCAGGCTTGAATACGGGAATAACGTTTTTTACCCAGAGCTGGAATATGATAGTGACTCTAAAATACGGATATTTAATGATCTCATGTCATATGCATTTCGTAAGAACGATTACAATTCAGGAACACAGCTTAATGTATCCAATTTCACTAGTTTGTATGGATTATTGTATTTCGATTTGTCATATCAGAAAGAGGTGGTGACGAGAGATCCCAAACAGTTGATTCTCCATTATCGTCTCAATGTAGCCCCAGCAGCAAACGTCCGAGCTCATAGCATCGTATTTTACGAGAGTGAGGTTGTTGTTAAGACAGTTGGAAACGAATTGATGATAGTTTAAATAAATAAGTTTTACATCGATGAAAATTTAAATGAATATGTTTTTTAAAATAGAATTTATCTAACATATAATATATGACACAACTATACGAAATTAAAGTTAGTTTATCACCAAACCAGAAAAAGAATCTTAGTAACGCGTATCATAAAAGAGAAACTATCATTTTGAGACTGACAAAGGACTCTCTATCTGGGAATGACACTCTATACGTACCTCAGAATATAGTTAAGCGGTTGAATAAAAATAGAAAATTGAGAAAAGGAATGGACATCAAACTAGCCAAAACAAACATTCGAAAGCAAGTTGGTGGATCACTCCTCTCTACAGTTCTGTCGCTTGGAAGAAATTTCGCTCCAACGATTGCCAAGACTATTGGATTGTCAGCTTTGGCAGGTTTAGCATCTGAAGGAGCATCTCAGATTGTTAAGAAGATATCTGGAAAAGGTTTACAAACCGGTGGGTTCCTAATACCACAAAATAAAATCAACCAGTTGATAGCATATAAACATCTTTTGACCACAAAACAAAAACAAGATATATTAAATGCTCTACAAACAGGCTCTGGTGTTCATATAAAACCGACAAAAGTACAAACAGGTGGGTTCTTAGGGACTCTCCTTGCATCAATTGGAGTCCCTTTAGCTATTGAGGCAATAAAGAAGATGACTGGTAAAGGAGCTCCTCAGATGGGACGACCTAAACAAAGACCACCCAGATCTATACCAGAACAGGATGGTGGTTTGATGACCAACACTTATAGAACACCACCTTTTTACGGAAATTGGCCAGACGATACAATCGGTATGGGGACTAAAAAAAAAAAAAATCTCAAAAAAAGGGCGAAGGTCTACTATTAGGCAAGAACTCGCCGTTCAAAAACGTCCCTCTTCTAAACATTCTGTTGTAAAACCCGAATTCCATAAGAATGTCCCATTAAGTAATTATGATTTAATAAAATGGTGTAAATATCTGAATATCCCAATTAATGATGTATTGTCAAGAGATGAAAATGTTCCTCACAATCATAGACAGGCTCTATTCATTTACAATCTTGAACCATCATATATGAGCGGTAGCCATTGGGTATCCACATATGTGAAAGATAACGTCATCAATTACTTTGATTCATTTGGTTTGCCTCCATTTCAAGAAATAGTTAATCATGCTAAAAAGAAGAACTTAACATTGCTTCATCAGAACAATCAAATACAAAATTTACTGACGACAACATGCGGTTACTTCTGTTTATACTTTTTGAATGAGATGAATAAGGGCAAATCATATTTTGATCTGTTGGAAGTTTTCGACATATTTAACACGGTTAAAAATGAGAAATTCTTAGAACAGTATTTTAAAAATATCTAACTCATATATATATGAAATCATATTGCGTGAAACAAAAAAAGGTCACTCTATGTGTACCAGGCAGTGAAAGATATGTAAAAGCCAAAAACGGGCGAACCATGCTTAAATGTACTTGTGCAGAATGTGGAATCACTAAGACGAAATTTGTCAAACAATCGGGAAACGGGATAGCCCGTCGAAAGGGGCGGGCTTACTAGATACAGTAGCATCAACTGGTACTGATTTATTGATTCACCACGGTATTCCTTGGCTTGGAAAAAAGGCTGTTGAAATGGGAAGATATTATGGATCAGAAGCCTTGAGAAACCCAAAACTGCAGAAAAAGGCTATCGATTATGCTCTGGATAAGTTGAATCCAATGATTCAGAATGTTGGAAGTCAAGCTCTTGATCAATTATCAACCAAAATCAGACCAAATAGAAAGTATAAAACCGACAGAAAGGATTTGGATGGTGGTAGTTTAGATATCCATAAACTAATTGGGAAATTACCGACACCAAAAGCTGGATGGACTCCTGGAAAGTATAAATACATGGGGGCATATAACCCTCTCGATAAACAGTTAGAGTATGATAAAAACACTGGAGAGGTCACCAAGTGGCACGTACAACCTTACAATGAAGTTGATAGAATATCAGCTCATCATGATATTTGTTATGATATGGGTAAAAACAAAGGTGAATGTGACAGAAAAATGGTTAAGTCACTTGATATGATTCCTTATGGACAGATGCCAAAATGGGGGCAAACAGCACGATTTCTAATCAACACGAAGCAGAAACTAGGTCTTGGTGTAACAAAACAAAGGAAGACAAAAAACGGAAAAGGCCGTCGAGTGAAGAAAACTGGCAAGAAAAATTAGCTGATGAGCTTCATAAACCTATAAAGCGTAACTTCACCCGGCGGCGGGTAATTGTAAATCATAGTGACAAATTTTGGTGTTCAGATATCGTTGAGATGCAAAAATTCAGTCGATGGAACGCTGGCTACAGATATCTTCTAATGGTTCTTGATGTCTTCTCTAAATACGGTTGGATAGTCCCTTTAAAAGATAAAAAGGGTGAAACAGTTGCTAAGGCATTAAAAACAATATTCAAAGAGGGGCGTAAACCACAATATCTTTGGACAGACAAAGGCAAGGAGTATTACAACAAACATGTTAAGGAACTACTTGATAAGAATAAAATAACATTGTACTCAACTGAGAATGAGGAAAAGTCGTCAGTTTGTGAAAGATGGAACAGAACAATTAAAACCAAGATGTGGAAACAGTTTACTGTTCAAGGTAATACACAGTATCTTAACATGTTACCTAAATTAGTGAAACAGTATAACAATACCAGACATTCCAGCATAAAGATGACATCTGCAGAAGCAAGCAAAAAGAAGAATCAAGGAGTTGTTTACTTTAATCTGTATGGTGATATGGAAATATCAAGACAGAAACCAAAGTTCAAAGTTGCTGATAAGGTTAGAATAAGTAAGTATAAACGAAATGTGTTTGATAAGGGCTATACACCAAATTGGTCTGAGGAAATTTTCACAGTTGATGAAATACAACATACGAATCCAATCACATACAAACTAAAGGATCTCAGAGATGAAGACATTCAAGGGAATTTTTATGAACCTGAATTACTTAAAGCTGAACAACAGGTATTCAGAATTGATAAAGTGATTCGGAGGGATTATAAGAAGAAACAGGCTCTTGTTAAATGGAAGGGATACAGTGATGAATTTAACAGTTGGGTTCCAATGAAGGATTTACAAATAATATAATATATACATATGGATACTGAAAAACAAGAATGGTATTGTGATATTTGCAACAAGAAATATAGTTCGAAGAGAAAGGAAAAACATCTTTTGACTCAAGTTCATAAAAAGAATAAAAAACGTCTTGAGCATGAGGAGGAACTTGAAGATTATGAAATACGTCGAGATGTACTAATGATGGAAAATATTGGAGATATGGATTTTTCAGGGTTCTTGAAAAAACGTGTACTTGTTGATAAACAACTTAAAAAAGAATTCGGTCGAAATTACAAAGTCCCTGAATGAATTTAAACGCATAAGCCAAAGTGATTTAAAAATAAACATATAGTATTATATATGGAAAATCAGAATCTTAAGAGAGGTCGAGGTAGACCAAAAATATATTTCACTGAAGAAGACAGAAAGGAGGCTTTAAAAAAAAGTAAAACAAAGTACATGCTGAATAAAGAATGGTATTGTGACGTTTGCAAAAATGGACGAAATTATACTCTTGCTGGCAAATGGATTCATTTCAAATCAAAAAAACACATCAAAAACGCTGAGAAATAATACAGTTCAAAGGATTCATGCTTGGATCATTTGAATTCTCGACTATATTTAAACGCGGATTAAAAATATTTAAATAATATTATAGTATAGTAATATATAGAATGAAATTAAATGAGACAATGTTGAAAATCAATAGATTAGAACAAAAAATATCACGAATTAATGATGAAATAGATAAGAGATATAACCTAATTATTTGTAAATTTCGTAGAGACTGTTATTTACCAGCAACACATCAACTAATTACTGGTAAGTTTCCTGACTATGTAAAGACTATGATATGTGATAAATGTTCAGATAATATAGACAATTTAAACTGCTACCAACTTGATATTATGGGATTTGTTGACCTATATAAGTTATAAGTTATAAGTTACAATTACAGTTACAGTTCAAAGGATTCATGCTTGGATCATTTGAATTCTTGACCATACTTAAACGCAGAATGAAAGTCATTTAAAATAAAAAACTTATAGTAATATATAGAATGAAAGAATCTAATCATATTAATATGGATAAAGCTAGTTTGAAGAAACTCAGCAAATCACAACTTATTAAATTGCTTCTGAAGCAGGAGAATAAGAAGCCAGTTCAACAAAAACGAAGACCAATACCAACACCTCGGAAAAGTGTCAAAGAAATGGTCAAGCAGTATGAAGATAATATTATTCAACCAGTCCCAGCACCAAGAACTAAGAAACCGGTTCCAACACCAAGAACCATAATAAAACAAACAGACAAAGCTTTAAAAGGTTTTGCCAAATCTTATGAAATTAACATAAGAAACAACAGAGACCCATTAGCTCAAATGCAAAATACACGAAACGGTGCAGAACGACAATTAACAACTTTGCTGAATGAAATGAAAGGCTTGAAATACGTTGAAACATTGAAAGTAACATTTGAAAAAATATCAGCTGATGTAATAGTCGAAAAGTCTGCATATTTCAATAGTACAAGTCAAACAATAATCAATGAAATGGAAATTAATGAAGCATTACAAATGTCTAAACAAAATATCTTAAACAAGATAGCTCAATGGATTTCTGAAGGATCAGGTTGGACGGTACAATCAGTTGATAGTCATTACCTAAACATTGTCAAATACGAACCTATGAAAGGATCCTCATATATCCAACTGCCTAACGAACGGAGAAATCCAAAAAAGGGGTTGATAAACATGAAAAATGAGGATAATGAATGTTTCAGATGGTGTCATATCAAGCACTTAAACCAACAAGATAAATATCCTCAAAGAATAAAAAAATCTGACAAAGAATATGTCAATAAATTAGATTACTCAGGTGTTGAATTTCCAATAGCTGTCAAACATTACAATAGAATCGAGAAGCAGAACAGTGTCAATATAAATGTATTCGGATACGAAAACAAACAGGCATATCCCATCTATGTTTCAAAAGAAAAGTATGAAGATCATATGGAACTACTTCTGGTAACTGAAAAAGAAAACAAGCATTATGTTCTTATAAAGGATTTTAATAGATTCATGTATAGCCAAACAAAACATGAACACAGGAAACACTTTTGTATGCACTGTCTGCAATGTTTCAGTTCTGAAAGAGTATTAAGCAATCACAAAGATATTTGCATACAAGTGAACGGCACCCAAGCAATTAAAATGCCTAACAAAGACAATAACATACTGAAATTCAACAACTTCCATAAACAGCAACCTGTACCATTTGTCATTTATGCCGATTTTGAGTCTATTTTAGAGAAGATTCATGGATGCAAGCAAGACGGTAATAAATCATACACCGAAGCATACCAAACACATGCAGATTGTGGATTTGGTTATAAAGTAGTTTGTTGTTATGACGACAAATATACAAAACCAATACAAATATACAGAGGTGAAAAGTCTGTATACAAATTCATGGAAAATATTTTAGAAGAAGTGAAATACTGCAAAAGAGTAATGAAAAAATATTTCAACAAACCATTAAGAATGACAGAAGAGAATGAACAGGAATTCAAAAAAGCTACAACATGCCACATCTGTGATAAAAAATATACTGAAAAAGACACTCGAGTGAGAGATCATTGTCATATTACAGGTAAATTTAGAGGTTCAGCTCACCAAGAATGTAATCTGAAACTTAGAATAAACCCAAAAGAAATAAAAATTCCTGTCATATTTCACAATCTCAAAGGGTATGATTCTCATTTTATTATGCAAGAGATTGGAGCTATTGTTAAGAAACATACATATAAAAATAAGAAAGGAGAGGATAAACAAATGAATATCAATGCTATTCCAAACAATATGGAAAAATACATGGCTTTCATGATTGGTACAAATCTTACCTTCATTGATAGTTTCCAGTTTATGAGTTCAAGTTTGGATAAATTAGTCAGCAACTTACCAGCAGAAGCTTTAAAGTATACAAGCAAAAGACTCCAAAAAGAAAAATTAAATCTTATGGCACGAAAAGGTGTCTATCCATATGATTACATGGACAGTTTTGAGAAATTCAATAAAACAGAATTACCAACCAAAGAAGAATTTTACAGCATATTAAATAATGAGCATATTTCAGATGAAGATTATAGTCATGCTGAGAAAGTGTGGAATACATTTAAATTAAAAACAATGGGTGAATACCATAATTTATATCTCGAGTCTGATATACTTCTATTAGCCGACGTGTTTGAAAACTTCCGAAAAAATGTCTTCAGTATTACAAATTAGACCCATGCCACTATTTCACATCACCTGGTTTGAGCTAGGACGCCATGTTGAAGATGACTAATATTCAATTGGAACTAATGACAGACATAGATATGTTTCAATTTATTGAAAAAGGCTCGCGTGGTGGTATATCTTATATTGCTAACCGTTATGCTAAAGCGAATAACAAGTACATGAGTGAATATGATGAGAATATGCCGTCAAAATACATTATTTACCTTGATGCGAATAATTTATACGGGTGGGCAATGAGTCAATATCTCCCTACTGGAGGTTTCAAATGGTTGACGGAAAAGCAGATTAATAAAATCAATTTAGCTCAGTATAATGAAGACAGTAATAAAGGATTGTTAATAGAAGTCGATTTAGAATACCCGAAAGAGCTTCACGAATTGCATAACAGCTATCCATTAGCTGCTGAGAGAGTTTGTGTCAATAAAGATATGCTGTCTGAGTATTGTAAAACAATAGCTACAAAATACAATATATCGACAGGACTAGTACATAAATTAATTCCTACATTAAGCAACAAAGAAAAATATGTTCTGCATTATAGAAACCTGCAACTGTACCTTGATCTTGGATTGAAAATAAACAAAGTCCATCGAGTTTTAGAATTCAATCAGTCGCCTTGGCTCAAACAATACATTCAATTCAATACACTGAAACGTACTCAAGCAAAAAATTCATTCGAAAAAGATTTCTTCAAACTTATGAATAACTCCGTTTTTGGAAAGACAATGGAAAACATAAGAAAGCGTGTTGATGTCCGACTTATCACAGATGAAAAGAAACTATTGAAAATGGTAAGTAAACCTACTTATGTAAGCAGCAAGATATTCAACAAAGATCTAGTTGCAGTGCATAAAATAAAAGAAACTCTCACTTTAAACAGGCCATCATATGTGGGAATGTGTATTCTCGATTTAAGCAAGACATTGATGTATGATTTCCATTATAACTACATAAAAGAAAAGTATGGAAACAAAGCCAAATTATTATTCACAGACACAGACTCATTAACATATGAAATCGAAACCGATGATGTCTACAGAGACTTTTGGAATGACAAAGATCGATTTGACAACAGCGAATATCCAGAAAGCTCGCCTTATTTCGATAAGACAAACAAGAAAGTAATTGGTAAATTCAAAGATGAAGCTTGCAGTATTCCAATAACAGAATTCATCGGTTTGCGATCAAAAATGTATAGCTACATAAAAGACAATAATAAAGGCGGAAAAACAGCCAAAGGAATCAAGAAAAATATAATAAATAACAACATCAAACATACTGACTACAAAAATGTTTTATTAGAAAATAGACAAATCCAACATACTATGAAAACTATTCGAAGCAGCAAACATCAACTAGGTAGTTACGAAATAAACAAAATATCACTAAGCTGCTTCGATGACAAAAGATATATATTAACTAATGGAATAGAAAGTTTGGCTTATGGTCACTATTATATAAGTTCGAAATAAAATTAAAGTTCAAGCATCATTTCTTCTTCCTGTGGGGGTCGAAGTACAAGCTCAGAAGACGCTATTGTCTGAATATGACTCAAATCTTCTGGAAGCTTCTTCTACACTCAGAGGCATCTTGTCAACCGGAAGAAAATTTGGAAATTTTTATCAAAACTGAACTTTTTCTGATATTTTTACACGAAAAAGTAATTTATGGGTACGTTTTTAATTGGTCAATAGAGATCATATGATATCATGACCTTGGAAAATGGCTGAGTCATTTCCTGTTTTCACCAGACATGTCCAGACTTGTTTCTGAGAAAAACTTCCTGCTTTTCCAAGAAAGACTTCCTGTGGTGTGGAATCACGTGATTGAATAATGCGTTGGATGCATCATGAGATACAACATATAGTATCCAAATCCAATCAATTCAGCCCATGTAATAAAATACATATAGTTTCCCATAAAATGGAACCAGCATCGCAAAAAGAAACTTCCCCTCTTGATCGCTAAAGCGATCAATTCACTGCCTCACAAAAGCTCCGCTTTTGTTCCCCAATGCTTAAAAAATGGATCTTGTATATAGTTATCCATAAAATGGAACCAGCATCGCAAAAAGAAACTTCCCCTCTTGATCGCTAAAGCGATCAATTCACTGCCTCACAAAAGCTCCGCTTTTGTTCCCCAATGCTTAAAAAATGGATCTAGTATATAGTTATCCATAAAATGACTCCATCACATAATGTCATCACATAATGTCATCACATAATAAAATCACATAATAAAAGCGTCCATCGCTCTTAGCTCTTTGAGCTAAGAGCTCTTCCCACCTGACGGCGGGAAGAGCAAAAGCTCTTCCCGCCTGACGCTTTTTGCAATAACGACCCCCCCATCCCCGTGCTAAGTCTTTGAATGTATTGCTACGCAATCATTCAAATACTTAGCATGCCGGGGGGTCTATTGCCGTGATTGAGCCATGTGATGGAATCATGTGATGGAGCCATGTGATAAAATACATATAGTTTCCCATAAAATGGAACCAGCATCGCAAAAATGGATATAGTATATAATACCATCACATAAAACCATGTGATAAAAAAAACATATAGAACCCCATTATGTCTCACGTGCCCTACGATTCATAGTCTCTACGAGACTAGAATCTACCCACGTGAGACCGCGACGGAGCCTCACTCGCTACTTCGTAGCGACTTCCCGAGCCTGCTCGGCTCCTCACCATCACATAAAACCATGTGAAAAAACATATAGTTTTTCAAAAAAATTATTCCATAACATATAGTTTTCAAAAATGGTTCCATCTAATGGTGTAGTAGTTATAGAGTTGGCGGATTCTAGAACACTTTCGAAGAAAGTGGTCTAGAACCGCCAACTCTATAACTACTAATATACAAAAGATCGCTGAAAAGACGAACAATTAAGGTTAAGCCACGCTACATTATTAACGTTACCTTCTGACTCCCGCCAAAACCTGCCCACAGGCTAGTTAAGATTCAGTGTCTTACCTCTTTTTCTCTGGACTTTGGCTGGGACTAAAGCAAGGGAGTAACAGTTTATCATTTTGTAAATGTTACTTTAAACGCGTTAAGTCAAAGAGAAGATTTCAGGTACATACGCTTACCTTGCTGTAGAGTCCTCCATGTCGATGCCAGCGCGAAACAGCCCAGCAATCAAATAAATTATAATAATTATGGTTGGCGGGAAAACGTAAGGCAGGGGGTTGGGGAGGGGATAGTGAGGAGAATGGTTTTGGCGGGAGTTAGAAGGTAACGTTAATAATGCGGAAGTGTGGCTTAACCCTAATTCTTTGTCTTTTCAGCGATCTTGTGTATATTAAATCGTCATTTAGAGTTGAGGTATTCCGGCATTTCGGGTTTAAGTATTCCGGTGTTAAGGGTTTAAGTATTCCGGCGTTCCGGGTTTAAGTATTCCGGCGTTCGGGGTTTTAGCATTACGGCATTCCGGCGTTCCGGCGTTCCGGCGTTCCGGCGTTTAGGTACATGCCCTCCGGAAGTGACATTCACTATGTTTGGCGGTATACTGCTAATCTAGAGAAAGTGCAGTAAAACCAAGTCGGGGCGAAATTTCAAAAGCAAGACGTTTTTTGGGGTATCGTAGGTTCACATTTGGTAGAGCAGTACCCCACGATCAGGTGGTTCTGGGGGCTACATACTGCAAACTGGATCATAACCATTAAGTCGTCATGGACCAAGCTCCCACAACTTTTACCAAACAGAATGTATTCAACGGAGGATATTTCTATCAAGTAGTAATATTTTTGCTATACTGACGTTTCGCCAGGGTCAGATTCCAGAATTTAACAGCTTGGATGAAACTAGAAGTTTATTTTCAAACATGTTAAGATGCTCCCCCAAAGTCCGAGTTATCACGTTGTTTCACCTTGCTAAAAATACCAAAAAAATAGCAACCACGTCACACACTGTGTTTTTGTGTTTACAGCTCTAAATTAAGGGCAAAAATTTGAATTTTTAATTTTCCCTCATGAGCTCCAGCCCTTATTTTCAAATAAATTCACCCTTCATTGGTGAGCGATCATACATTCAAATAGAAACGCGAGTGCAACAGGTCTTTTTGTTGACATTAGCTACTGGTCAGCGGCTACTGCCAGAAAAATTTAACACGAAAGAGAAAGCTTGGTCTAAATGAAGGCTTTTGAACAAAGAATTTTCCCAAAACCAACTGTTTTGACGCTTCTAAGATGATCTCTGAAACGCACGGATCTATATTTGATCGAAGATGACAGAATAATTGAGGTAATGGTGCAAATGTAAACAGAACAAGATGCCCTTCGTTGATTTCATTGTTTTGCAAGGCACTAAGTGTTCGCTAAATAAGTTTGCAAAACACAGGCTGTGATACAGGCAATATGACCTGCCTTTATTGATTTATTCTCAGATTAATAGTTCTAGAACGAGGTTGTTTTGTAAAGCGCAATTAGCAATCATCGAGTGGCATGTACTTCATAACTTGTTTATCTTGTGAATTGAACATAGTTAATGAGCTATTTGAAGGCTGTACATTTTAATTAAAGCTATATGTGAAATGTTACCAGTTTACATTTGTGTCCTGCTGTAGTTTGAAACTATTTTCGTGTTTTCCTGATGTAAGGGAGCATTGCTCGCATCACAGTTGCTCTTAAATTCCACGCACAGGTTGTGGTTCGTAATTTGCATAATTAAGAAATACTGGTGTTTCAAAGCGGCGCCACGTTCTTTAAACCGTCTGGCCGCAAGATTTTATTTTATTATAATTAAGACCAAGTCTTTAACTTTCCATGACTGCAAGGAATTTGCTAGACGAGGTCTCACTTTTTGTTAACATGTATTTTTGTTTACCCATTTTTCCTACTTTTTTAAAAGCTGTTAAACTGGGTTGTTAAAAGGAACTGTTTTAACTACTCAAAACAACTACATGGAAATGTCAGTAACACTGTAGGATAAGGAAGAGCTGTACTTATCAACCAACAGTAGAATTTTGTCCTGCATCAAATTTTAAGTGTTGTGAAGAGTTACCAAAGTTATTGAAAATTGGCATTTTTGTATCAATAAAATGTGCATTTTTGTCCACCAGGGGACCCCCCTTGTAAACTGTCGAAGAAAGCATTTAGAGCCCAAACGAAAAGTGTTTTTAAAGTACCCAGACAAAGTACAATTCACATACAAGATTTGAAGGAAATCTATTTTGTGACCAATTTGGGTTATGAGGATCTTAGGGAGACAGCCACTTAAGCAGAAAAACTAATAAGGTTCGAACTTACTAAGGTACGGAGAAACGTTGAGAAGTCATATCAAACACGTTGGTTGCAAATGCACTTCAGTAGGGAGAAACGCTGCCAGTGTACCAATATACAGAGACTAATAAAATACGCAACTACTCAGTTCTTACGGAGAAACGTTATTAGACAAAATTAATTCCGTAAGAACGTGTGTGACGTACGAAAGAACGCCGAACGGACAAAGTAAACTATTACAGTGGGACAATAAATTATGGAGGAACTAAAATCGCACTTACGTACGGATAAACGTTGAGAAGACAAGACTAATACCGTATGAACATACTAACGTACAGAGAAACGCTAAGCAGTGCCGACTTATCGTACGAATGTACTAACACACTGAACACCTTCGGAAGAACAGAACAATGTCGTGCGAACGCTCACTCAATTTGCATTTGGGATCCGATCATCAGAAGCAATATTTAGTTTGGTTTCCATGTGCTTTAGTGCTTTGAAATTTTCACTACCCAAAATAGCTAGTGAAAGCGCAAACTCACCAGCCAAAACGGAATTTTTACTAGTCTGTGATTAGTTTACTACCATTAGTCTTGAGCCCTGAATGTGCATTTGGAACGTGTTCTGTTGCACGTTTAGACCAATGTTTTATTTAACCGTCAAAGTCTTCCAAATTTCTTCGAGAGTTTTTCTAATTCATTTAATCCTAAATTAATACGTACTTATTACATGTGCGTTAAAAATAAACTCCGATCCACGCTAACTTAGTGCATTCAATGAGTAAACGTGGATGTTACGTACTAGAACAGTATCATGAAAACGACAGGAGGATAGTAAATGTGAACGATCTCCCAAAACGTATATCAAAGGAGTATCAGTACCTCTTCGCCGCTACCTACAACAACAAGGTATTCGCGCCGTCTTTAAGTCCGACACGACACTTAGGTCACATTTAGTGCGATCGAAGGACACCGTCGATCCGGCCAAACAAGACGACGTAGTCTACATGATTCCCTGTGAATGCGGAAAAGTCTACATTGGCGAACAGGAAGATATATGCAAGAAAGGATCAAAGAGCATGACAGGGATATACGACTCGCTCGTACCCAGACCTCCGCCGTTTCTGAGCACGCCAATAAGACCGGCCACCACCCGCTTTGGAACGAGGTGAAGTTTATCGATCGAGACTCACACTGGTACACCCGTAGGGACAAGGAAGCTATCCTCATAAGACTTCACCCTGATAACATCAATAGGGATAACGGAATTGAAATTCCTGAAGCGTGGATACCAACGATCAAGAAACACAACAGCGAACCGCCGAGGGAACAACTTCAAATCGAACCTCTCGGGAAACAACTTCACAGCGGAACAACGAGGAACGAAACGCACCAAGCACAGCCGACCATCGTGATTCATATGGTGACGCGCAACCAGTCGACCTCATCGCCTGATAAAGACTAGCAGTAAGCAGTCGAAACGTCGCAATCTACAACTCAAGTGACTACATCGTGAGACAAACGATATACACTTTGCTATTTTTATAAAAGTGCTTTTTGTAGACACAAAAAAGCTGCGTTTGGAGATCCTCAAAGGAAACATGACAGTTCGTTTTTTCACATCGCATGCCGGTTCCGTTCTCACCGCCATGCAGAATTTCAAAATTGTAATAAAATTACCTTTAAATTGCTGTTAAATCCCAGCATAAGGGGTCAATACAAAAGGGGTGATATGAAACCGCGTAAGGCATGCATAGGTTGCAGTACACCGGTAATAACAACGCTGATTTAAAAAATTATTTCAGATTTAAAAATTATTTCAAAAATCCCGGAATTTTCGGGCAGTGTAAGTACTTCCTCGTGTCTTATAAATACTAAGAACTACATTTTTCTTAAAATTTGAGCTAGGCTTACATGTAGTATCTGGTGTTTCTTCAGGTTTGTTGACCCTTATGGGTGATGCTCGTCACTTGTTCCACAAAAAAGCCACCGTTTAGTTTCAGAGAGCCTTCGTTACTAGAAGATCGAATTCAAGGAAAGTGGTTGTTCGAGCTTAAGTAGCTCTTAGAACGCCACACAGAATTGGCTGAGAAAACAATAAACCAGCAGGCATAAACAAACCTGACAGAAGCATTGTTGCCTAGCCCTGACAAGAGAGCTGCGAGATAACAAGATCTACTGAAATAAGAAGGTCTAAGCAGCTGTGTGGTACCCGAAAAAAAGGAACCCGAGGGCTATAAAGCCTAGCCCCACCCCTTAAAAAGCACACCGTCTAGCCGAAAACACAATAAAAATCCAACCTTTCAAAATCCAAACGGTTGACTTTTCTCGCACAAAATGGTAAACGCTATTAACTTTTAACTTCTGCAATCGCAGGCTTATCTCACTTTTGCCTAAGACAGATTAAAGAATGTCAGTGATATCAACATATTCTGCTGTATGTCTAGGGATTTCTAACTTTGATTTGACCTTTAGTACCTGTCTGTACCTGTAGAGATTATTATTCTTATAGTGACACAATCAAAGCTATACTCTGATTGCGAATTATTTTATTGAAGTGGTTTGCAAGGCAATCGAATTACTGGTCAGTTGCCGGTTAGTGAATTCTGGTTTAAATTTTGGTGTCATTTCCGCTACGATCAGGAAGGAAATGTGTTGTTGCGGTCAGCGGTAATACACTTGAAACAAGATGGACGGCGTAGTATTTTTCAGGTGTCATTTCCTCGATTTGTCTTCGTTCTTTTTACTTGTCACTGGCGTTTCCTTAGCCAGAAGATTGTTACAATGAATTTAGTCACTCTCTTCACGCAACATAATGGAGTTCTTCAGGCTTTTGGCTCACGAGGTCGCCACCTGTAAGCGAACGAAAGAAGACTAGGAAATTTATGGAATCCGTTGCAGAACCATAAAATTTGCAGCCGGTTAGCTGTTGAAAAACAGCTCTAGAAGTAAAGCTGGACAACCTTTAAGGTATGATTTAATTTTAACCTTTTAATTATAATGTTTGCACATTTTCATCCGTGAACGAGACAAAGAAGTCAAAATTTGTACGCTCGTTGCCCCACTCGGTCTCATTACAGTTATTGCCGAATAACGGATTTCTCCACACTTGTTGCAACTGTATCTCTTCACATGTTAGAGATCCACGAAATATTAATAAGTAGTTTAAGGACTCTATCCTAGTACTCTTAAGAAAAATAGCTAAGATTATCAGAGTAAGTCAGAATTTTGTGAAACGTTTGTTTTTGTCTTACCACTTGGCCCGCTTCTTGCTGATACCGTTCACATTGACCAGATTGAGACTCTCTGGTTTAAACAATTCTCGATAATTTGAACGTTTTCCACCATATTTCTAAAGTAAAATGACGTATGTATCACTGGTATAAGAGTTAGAATTTTTGGATAAATATACGGTCGTCGGTAGCAGACTTCCTAAAATTGGCTAGCTAACTTCTACTCGACGAAAGGGCGATTTTGAGGGCTCGTGGTGTCAACAACATTTGCCTCAAAATCTCGGGTATACTGAAGACAACCAACAAAGAAATGCATTTTCATTAATACTATACCATCCTTGTCTCGCACAGAAAGTTTGGAGGAAATCGAAAATTTGATCAAAATTGAGTGGTCGATTCTTACGCGGACAGCCACTTAAGCAGGTTTTGTCTGCGCGAACCCGATTATTGAAGCGCTGTTTATCATGGGGATTGTTTAAACTTAAACTGGGCCTTAAGTAAATAGAGTTCATTAAACTACATACAAATTGTTTGGAAAACACCTGTAAGCTTGGTAACAAGTAAACTCGTCTGTGGCTTAAGCTGCATTTGTGTTCTCCTTATAACAGCCGTGGAGGCTTTATTTGGCCAGTAAACCACAAAAAAATGGAGTGTATTAAACTTACGACGGTTCGAATTAGAATTTCGAGTTCGAGTTAGAATTTCGAGTTCGAGTCAAAATCTCGAGCTCGAGTTAAAATTTCGAGTTACAGTCAAAATTCCGATTTATTATTATTATTACTATTATCATTATTATTAAGAGTAATTGTTAAGCTTTCGGTGGATTTGAAGTTTTATTTTCGATTAAAATGTCCCGAGGACGTAAGACAATAGACGACGTATAGTGTAGGCATCCAGTCAGATTTTATTTCGGTCACGCTTCGCTCAAATTTGAGCAAGCTTAATGTCACGGCAAAACAAGCGAGAGACATCGAACAGCAGAGATTAGATTGGATGTTCTAAAGGAAGGGGAAGAGAGAAGTGTCGCGGATCATGATCAAAACATGAGTACAGCACAAGTTATAAATATTCGCTGTGAAAAGTATAAATATTTTAAAAGTGAAATGACACATGGCGATTGTAAACAGCACGGTTCAGAAGCAAGTCATCGGGCTTAAAGATATGTAGGGAAGGAATAATAATGACCTTTATTTGTACACAATAAAAGTATAGAATGTAAGGCTTGCATGCGGGGTCGTGTGTAAATTGACAGTGGAAAGAAAAGAAAATGTCGGTCACTCCCAAGTTTCTCCTCTATCCTATGCAATTCATTACAGAGGAATCCATACACAAGAAAATTAAAAATCCAACTGCGGCATCATTTGTTGTACTGTGTACTCTGAACGTGTCTTGCTGTACTGTGCGATATGGCGCATCACGTCCGTTATAGATTAATTAATTATGATTGCCTTCATCTGAATCGCTTAAAACCACTATCTGCGGCTAAATTTTCACGACATCCGCGTAAGTCCTAGGTAGCAAAAGACCAAAAAAAAGCAATGAGACCCAGAGCAGTAGCGGCTGAAAGTATTCGAGGAAATTTGTTTATTATTCAGAAACAACTCACCGAGAAAAACATGGAAGATTCTCATGTTTTTTTCGCCGATCTCGCTGACCTCAATAAAAGGGTAGGCTCGATTACCAGCCGCTGTTCGGAAAATGAGCCCGCGCTCCTCCCCCGAAGAGACGGCTGGACGCGTGGATTTGCCATTGTTGATTTCCACCAATCAGAAGGTCGCCTGCCCAGGTTGAGCAGGCAGCATAAATTATCTTTTCTAGAGCAATTTTCAATACGGCGGATGCGGAGGTGTTATTTGATGTGGCGTGCGATCGTGTTTTAGAGCGTTTTAAGCTTGAAAACCTGAAAGATTTACAGCGGAAAGCATTACAGAAGCTGGTAGATGGTGGGGATGTTTTCGTAATTCAGCCTACTGGATCAGGGAAGTCACTTAGTTTCCAGTCTGCTCCGATGGTTATTGACATCGTGAAAGAGACGACTTTCAAGTCCATTGCTGTTGTAATTTCACCCCTGACTTCGCTAATGCAAGATCAAGTCAAATTCCTTAAATCAGTAGGTCTTGCTGCTGAGTTTATTGGCGAAAATCAAAACGACGAAGAGGCCAAAAAAGCTGTTAAAAAGGGCGACTGCCAAATCGTCTTTGGATCACCGGAATCATTCTTATGTTCCGATCGATGGAGAAAGATGTTGTCGAGCGAGGTGTATGAGGAGAGACTGTGCCTCATCGCTATAGATGAAGCTCACTGCATTTCACACTGGTGAGTTTGATAATCGGGCTGAAGGTTTTCTGATATGGGCACACATAGAGAGCTTATGTTCTTTTAAATCTTTACTTTTGAATTCATCTGATTCATGCATGCCTTTGACACCTTTAAAACATGCATTTAAGACTCGAAAGGTGCGAAGATTTTCGGGATTCTTACATTTTCTATCTAAATTGTAATTGAAAATTCCATTTGTTCTCTAATCACTCTGCAGTGGAACGCGACCAAATCATTTTCACACTAAATTCCATCAAATGCAGACAAGAATCAGGAATGGGCATCTCGTGTATCTATAACTACATGTATAGATAATGGTTCATGAAAATCTATCTATATAGGTTGTGGAAACATGTTTCTTTACTTCACTGCAGTATTTGGTGTAGATTTTTGACATTAGTCATCAATGTATATCAATGTGTATAGTAATCGACATGATTTTAATGCTTTATGTTCATGCAAGGGGGAATGCAGCTAAAAAGGGGAAAGAGCATTCAGGAGATGGTTCTCTCGGATAAATGAAATCCGCTCAATCGCCAAGCGCCAAGAGAGTACCAGTGATTGCCCTCACTGCAACAGCCACCAAAGAAACAAGACTCCAGATCATCCGAGAGCATTAGAAATGAAAAATCCTGCTTTGACATTCCCAACAGGCAGAACATTTCGTATGGTGTAAAAGTCGTCACTCCCCACCCTGCTGCGACGTTTGCAAAGATGGTGAGTGATTTAAAAATTCAGAAGAATTTGTATGAACGAACTATTATGTACTGTCCTACAATCAAACTCACCACACACTTGTATGGCTATTTTCAAGCCGAACTGGGTGAAAACATTTATGTGGATGAGAGTCATAACCCAAGGAAACGACTTGTGGAAATGTTCCACAGCAGAAGTGATGAACTTAATAAGGATGAAATTTTAAAGTCCATGGGAGATGACAATGGATGTATACGTATTCTAATAGCAACCATTGCCTATGGGATGGGTGTTGATTGTAAAGATGTTAAAACTGTTATTCACTATGGCCCGTCATATAATTGTGAGACTTACCTACAAGAAAGTGGAAGAGCTGGACGAAAAAGTCAGGATCAATGCAAATCAGTGATTCTGTACTCTAATATAATGACGAAACACTGTCATGAAAGCATGGTCAGCTATCTGAAACAAACTGACAAATGTAGAAGAAAAATGCTGTTGGAGAAGTTTGATGTGGATGTCTCAAAATTACCAACGAATGAAAATCCACACCAGTGTTGTGATGTTTGTCAACAACTATGCAAATGTAATGGTGATTCTTGTAATTTTGAGTTTTTTAATTCAGACTGCCAAGATTTGGTTGAAACTGAAACAAAAGACAGAACTGTTACTGAGGAACAAATGGCAATGCTCTCATCAAAACTGGATTATCTAAAGAGAGCATTAAATCAGCAGTTTCTAAATTCAGCTAAGAAAAGCAATGCCCCTATGTTTACTCCACCAACGCTTTTTTGTGGATTTGGAGACAATCAAGTGAAGCAGGTTATGCAACATTGCCCAAGTATCTTTTTAGTCAGTGATGTGTAGAAATATGTTGACATTTGGCATCCCAGTGTAGCCTCAGAAGTTTTGTTTGCTATCAGTACCATTTTTAAAGATGTTGACATCAGTCATTTGGATATGGAGGAGCCAGATGACATTCAAGAGTCATATTTTGATTTTGATGGTACCATATTTGACTTTGAAGTGGAGGATTCACTAATGGCAGCTATTCCTCTGGAACTGTTAAGTGTGTATGAGGACTTTGCATTCAGTGGGGATTCAGACATTGACGAAAATTGAATGGACTTCACAGAGGTACAGAAATGCACACTGTATTCAGACCATACAGTGTACGTATCCTTATTTACATGTATCCTGTTTACATGTTGGGAAGTTGTCATCATAGAATTTAAGTCACAGCAGATCGATCAATCTATATACATACATTGTACTATGATATATTTTGTGCTTTCTGTTCACATAAAGATTTATTTTGCACTATGATACATTGTGAATCTAGTTGAAGAAATTGTTTCACCCCCTGTCCTTGTTTCTTCCTGAGAGAGGACTGCAGGGTCATTTTCCTGACCAGTGGCTGATTATCAAGCATATACAACTACATGAAGATCACTACCCCTGTCTTGTATCTGATCTTAGAACCTTGTTTCCTCCACATTCTCTGGTCAACAATGTGCAAGCCAACTGATACCCAACAAACTAGTTTTAATAGGCAGTCAATTTAACAGCCACTGTTCAATAAAATGAGCCCATGCTCTTTGTCTCAGAGAGGACCAAGAGAGCTGCGAAAACTGACCCTATAGCTTTTCCGGATAAGAATTGTATTGAAAGATTTTGGAAATGAAAAGAAAAGTGTTTTTGGTTCAACGTGGCCTCTTCTCTAGACTAACATTTTTTTGTGGTCATTTATCCACCCAAACAGTTCCTTTGTGTCCAGCAATTGAAGATAGTCTCTGGGACAATCAGGAAAACAATGCATAGCTCCCTTGTTGACTGCTTCTCAAATGCGTGCTGTTCACAAAGGGTCTTGATTACTTTCATCAAGTCCTCGTTCACAGATTTCTTAGTATGTTTTCCTGATACCTTCTTCACATTTATTTCAGAATCGAGTACATTAAGTAGGTTTTTCAGGATAAAGAATGCTCTGCATACTCTCAGTACACTCTCTTCACTGATGTTTGCCCCTAAGCTTCTTATGATGTCCTTTATGGCATGATTATCATGTTCTAGGGCAACATCGATCGCAACATTGTTACCGTCACCTCCCTGGTTGTTCGCAGTTCGATTCCATTTTAGTCTCTCAGCTTCTCTGGGACTGAGTAAAGCCTGCACTTGAAACAGATGGTATAAGGCCTCCAATGCATATTTAGTACTGCCACTGCCGTCTTGTCTGAAGTGCAACAGAAACATCTTGATACATTTGATTATCCTGTCACCATTACCCTCTTTTATGGCATCCCTAAAATTTCTCAAGAGTAGAGCCATGTTCATAAAGTCACAGTGGTAATCAAACACATCATCTTTAGGTTTGGAGTTTTCATCACTTGGGTCAGGCAGAGTCCTTTCTAGTGTGGGTTCTGCTGGTATCCTTGGTGGGGGGTTATGTTACAGTTCATGCCTCATTCTGTGGACACCATTGTGTTTGAAGGAACTGTTACATCCTGGGAATCTGCAGGGGTATCTCACATTGTCAAGTATGGGCTGGTTCCTTTGGATTGTTTCCCACTCTTCCAAAGCTTGGATGTTTACAAAATGCCTTTCATACATCAAGGTTCCATCAACTATGAACGTAAGAATAAACTCTTTGAGAACTTTGCTGAAGTATCTAGCACGAACAGGCCTGATGTTGTTCTCCATTTCATTACTGAAACCATGCTTTCTTGGGGTGTCATTTATGTCTGCAATTCCAAAGAAAACCAGAGCTGCAGCGATAATATCTGCATCCAATATTAGCTCCACAAACCTCTTGCAAGGTGCTGGCTTTTGCTGAGCATCAGTTGTAACGTCTCGCCAATTTACAAGATTCCTCAAAGCAAACGGAGAAGTTTTATCACAAGCAGAGGAGCCACTGTAGTACCTTGAAAAAAACAACTGAAAAAAGGCAAAAAATAGTTACTATTAACAAATATTGTTTCATTTCTGGCTTCAACTTAACCTAGGATGATGCCCCCTCCACTTCTTGACATAATGATCCTAATTGGATGCCCAAAGGAAAGCGAAATTCCCTGGGGTGTAAAGGGTGAGATTTTTTTTTTGGGGGGGGTGAAGGGTGGGGGCAGTGAAGGGGAAGAATACAAGGAATATACCATTTTGTGTATTCTATACTCACCATTTTTTCTCAGTTATTTGAAGTAATCTCCATGGCCCGGTAGTTCATAAGCCGATTAACGCCAACCCGGGATTAACAGTTAACCAATCTTTCTGCTTTTCATGTCACACTGTGGGCTCAATTACCAGCCGCTATTTAGGAACTGGATTCAAGAAAGCAGCAGAAATCAAGCCTAGATTTGCTGCAGCCAAAGCAGCCAGAGTCAAAATTTAGGACAAAAAGGCTACTAATTGAGCCTAGAATTTACATTGTTAAGCTATAAAACTGAATTTAACATATTTATGCCAACCCTGGGTTAGCTTAACCCTGCTTAGAACGAGTGGGCCCAGGGTATATGCACAGGGAGTTTGTTTATTTAAATTTATGTGGTGAAATAATAAGAAGAATAAACATAGCCTACTAACTGCCAAAAATTTATTTTCATGGTGCCAGTCAGCAAGTTGAAAGAACAATCCTTCTAGTCTCCTGCTCTTTGTGTAGGCATTTCGTACAGAGAACTGTGCCACCACTCCCCTCTCCATGGTCTTCTGGTCCCCAACAACTGGCACACGATCAAACTGCTCTTCGCCTCCAGGATCTTCCACGTGGGCACCAAGTCATGCAGCCCTCTGATGATGTCAATCATCTCCTCACCAAGGTTTTCATCTTTGAAAATCACACCCAGATTTACCTAGAGAGTATAACAAGTAAAGGGAAGTAGTTATAACAAACAAAGCAGTATAACCATTTTAGAGCAAATTTATTTAAAAGATTAAGAATTAAAAATATATCCTTGAATTCTGCCACTCCCTGATATCATGTAGACTGTAAGGGTGGGTGGGGGAAGAGCCTGAGATAGAGAACTAATAATGGCCAATTTTCTGAACTGTTAACTTGATCTAAGCCTTTTTGTTTTGTTTTATTTTCCACCGCTTTCTTGAGTCTACCATTTGTCCTTAACCAGGGAAGGATTGTTGGCTCATGTAAGAAAAAGCAGCTAATAATCAAGCCAAAGGAATCCCCTGCAGCCTCCTATATAAAAGAGAAAGGGTTCCTCAGAAATGTTCAAAATAACATCTAAAAGGTACTTCATGGCAAATAAACTTGATTCTGTTATTGTTCTATAAACCCCACCACTTACTGTTTCGGTTTTTTTCTTTAAGGCCTGGTTCAAACGTCGAACTTTACATGTGCCGAACCTAATAAATAGGTTCGGCACATGTGAAGTTCGACGTATGAATCAATTAAGTTCGACAAATTTGTATTTGGGTCGACCCTGCCGTTCTATTCGACTGTGCAAGTCGAATAGAACGGCAAAAGTTCGACTTTGATTCAGACGTCGAACTTCACATGTGCCGAACCTAATGCATGAATTACGTTAATGTATTTCTGAATATAACAGCGCTAGTGATTGGCTTAAAACCGATAAGCATGACTAGTCACTTATTAAACCATGATCAGTCATGCATTCAACGTTCTCGCATCTGATTAAAAAGAGAACTGGGCCGCGCAAACTGTAAACGCGCTATCGTCAAGAATCATTATTAATTTTGATTACTTTTAACGGACTGCATGAAAGTCGAATTGTTTTTGCTTGTTATTTTTTTGTGGATAGCTATTCTGAAATAACAGAATATAACAAAAACGATAAAAAAACTGTATTTATCCCAAAGTTGGCGAACGAATTCTTACACGGTAATATCTAAATATTACAACTATAATAAAAGAAAGCTTTTTTCCTGTTAATTGTGTTCCTATGCTTTATGAGACCTGATATTGCACAACTGATGATTGTTTACCGCTGTTTTGGAGAATTAAGTTCGCGTGATTAAGGTCGACGTCTGAATCAACTGTCGAACTTAATTATTTAGGTCGACCCAAATAGCAATTAGGTTCGGCACATGTAAAGTTCGACGTTTGAACCGGGCCTAAATCACCAGAGTACTTATGTTTAATGTGAAAAGGAATTACATCTTTGAAAATGGCAAATGCAGACAAATTCTCCACAATCACCGTTCCAACCAGAATAACAAAATCTGGCAGAAGGGAGTTCTGATCATCTAAACTTGGCAGAAATGCACTGTTAGGAACTTCCTGCAAATTTGCTCTTGGTGCATCATTTTCTAGATGCAGGGGATTCACCCTATCGAGATGGACGTTGTGATTACACCAGTGGTAATCTTTATTTTGGTTGTCAGATGTCCTATCTGAGGCCAGAACTTTTATATCAATATTATCCAACACAACATTGAAACTGTTCGGACGTTGTTCCTCAAGTTTGAGAATCTTGTTGTAGCTGGATATCTTGTCCTTCCATTCATGGAGTTTCAGATCATAATCTTCCCCAATGACATCAAGCGCTTTGTTTATGCTTTGGGGGGACATGGTGATACCAAGATGATTCAATCTAACAAGTGCCTGAGAAAAAAGGCAACGAATTAGTCTATTCACAGCCGATAGATGGTAATGAAAGTGTACATATATATACAAGCGAATCAGGGAAGTGAGGGAAAACGTACATATAAGAACAAAAATGAATCCCCTGTGTTTTGGGTCAATGAGTTTATTTATTTATTTATTTATTGATCTATTATAATTGTATTTATTTTTATTTCACGCTCGACAGTCTTTCGAGAAGTAGTAGGTCTGTGAACAGATCAACCAAAGATGAGAATAATATACGTCAATGATGAGAAATATACAAATGTCACCTTGATTCGTAAATAGCGTTGCGTTCAAACAAACGATCGCTTTCCGCAATTGCAACATGAAGTATATACTCAATTGAAAAAGCGTTGTCAGGTAAAAAGCATAAATCATTGACGATGCGCCGGAACCAATGGTGCTCTGGGAAGCGTGAAAACTTGCCTCTATTCTTAGATCAGTGCACATTATAATAACATAGCATGCCTTAATTTACTGTTTAAATTATCTTGGAAAGAAAATATTTTGAATATCAAGAAACGAAACCCAGTAACAAACTTGCTCCTGCCATCTTCCCAGAGTTCCATTGTGTCGCATTGTCCATCGTTTATACTTTTCGCCCGACAAAGTTTTTTCAAACGGGTGTTTATAACGCTCAATGAATGTTTTTTCGAGCTTACCGTTTTCGATGTTTTTCCAACTTTAAGGACGGTGCTAATAACGTAAGGGATTAAACTCATCGCTTTATCACGTTTCTTTAACAAAATCGCTGCAGCCGTGTAGACACTAGCGTGCCTGACAGGATCGTAGGTTGTGGCAGTGCCATTGGCTGGATCAGCAGCGGCCAAAATACACTGCATAAAAACAGGGGCCTTGTTTTGCAATTCTGTCCCCACGGCTTGCCATGAAAAGTTAGCCATCGATTCTTTTGTCATGCCTCTAAGTAACGATGGATTGGCCGTCGAACACAACTTTTTGCATTCCTTTGCAATGTCACTACATATCCTATTCTCAATAGCTTCCTTCAGTTTCGGACTTTCCATTGCTGCATCTGCCAAGGCTTTAAAGTTGCTTCCTTGTGCCAAAGCTTTTCCGAGACGATGCAATTCTGGAGGCAAATCCCCCGATTTCTTTCCCGACTCGTAGGTAACGACGGCCTGTCAAAAAATGTAACCTAAATTATATTAACCTAAATTAAGAGCGATGGAATAATAATTGAGCTTTAAATATATATCTGCATGCACGCAGTATATAAAAATAAAAATTATTAGCCCACTACAATAAAGAAAAAACAATCCAAAAAGAAAGTAGTCATGTAGTATGTACAAACCTGTACTTTGCAAACGTCGCCTTCGCAAGTTCCTTGCGACATTATGTTGGCTGCAACGGGAAGGAAATCAGGAACCACCGCCAATGCAACCAGGGGCACCATGTTCGGCAAAGGACTGGTTTCACGTTCTTCCTGGCTGCCACCTCTAAAATTATTTGCCTTGTGTTCGTCATTTGATCTTGACGAGCAGATTTAGTTGGTGCTAATGTGTTCGGTGAAAGCGAAGTGTCTGAGAGAATGCCACGTTTAAACCTGTTCGTCGAAGCAAAGTTCCTTTTCAGTTCACTCTTCAATTGCTTTGCTTCCTCTTGTATTTTCTCTACACGCTTGATACTCTTGTAGCAACCATCGTTGCACAAGTATCGTTCGACGTCGATGGCAGTGACTTCGATGTCCAAAACAATGGCTGCCCTTTTAGCGAGGTCTTGCACTTTTCCTTTCAAACTTGTTTTTTTTCGGGAATCATTTTGCTCTGTACCACAAAGCAGGCAAGTAGTAAAGGGGGCTCGTCTGTCACAAATGGAAGCTTCTGATTGGTCGAGAGCAAATCAATGACGTCATGACCCGGAACCGGAAGTCACGTGTTTTTGGAAGGAGAAACCGCTGACCAGGTGTGAAAAAAAGGGATCGCGGGCTCATGCAACCGGAAGTCACGTGGTTTAGAAGGAGAAACCGCTGGCGAGTGTGAAAAATCGATCGTGGGCTCAAGGTGGGTGAAAACCGCGGAGAAAACGCGGGCTCAAAGTCCAAAGTCCAATTTGGGGAAGAGGGGTGGTCCTTGAAAACAACACAAAATGAAATAAATCACGTTTATTGATTTGTTTTACAATAACTGTGGTTTTCCTTTGAGTTCGTCTTTGATAAGTGTTCCTTTTATGATGAGTGTTCAGTTACTGGTATCCATAGGGGTAGGTCTTGAAGGTGTGAGGATCCAGGACTCGTTTGTCGTACACCAAGCGATACCATTTGTGTTGGGGTTGAGTCAGCAAGGTGTAGTTTGTCGGGTTGCGAACAATTTGATGGGTTTTTGTCACTTGGATTTCCCGTGGTTTGGGAAGGGGGTTCTGGATTTCATCTTGGACATTCTGACGCATGACGTCATAATTCAGTTGCGCGTGTCCTTCACTGTTGAGTCGGAAGCCTCTGACCTTGCATTCGACCTTTCCTTTATTCGTAGTGTAGCCATAATTCTTGGGTCCACCGCTGACGAATTCTTCGATGTATTCCTGGTCCTTTAATTCGGAGGCGAAGTCCCCTAGATAGGAACCCAAGACAGGTTGAAATTGAGTGGGTGTTTCTTCCAGGTAGATGACGGAGTCGGTGTCAAAGTAGAGGACTCTTTCCCCTAAGCGTTGGAGGGCGTCATAGAGTTTGAGCCGGGCATGGCAGGTAGTGAAGCAGGCCACAAAAATGTTGAGGTTGGGTGAGACGCGGATGTCCTCTTTTTGATTTTGGTAGTGCACCTCTACCATTTGGTCATTGACCACGGACACGTGACGTACGTCCAAGGAATCTTTGTCCAAAAACTGGTGGAAGACATGAGGATCATCAAAGGCTTGAATTTGGGTCTTGTTAAGGCGTTGTCCAAACTTGCCCCACATGGAGTTGAGCATGAGCTTAGCTAGGGTACGCAGGCCCGGGTTGTATTCGATCTTGTGGTACTCCAACTGGATGCCTTCATGCAGGAAATACTGTTTGATGTAACGTTGCTTTTCTTCTTCTGTCATGTCATCCTTAGGCCACCCACTAGCTTCTTGCTTAATTTTCAACCAGGTGTTGACATAATCGGCGAAGAGGCCCTCACAGGTTTCTTCAAAATGCCAAGCTTCGTAGATGTATTGGACTTGGTACCCCAATTCGACGGCTTTGGCTAATTCGGGAGTGCACCAGGTACTGGTGAGGGCGCGTTGTTCGTCGGGGTGAGGGCAATGATAGGATCTGTCCAAAAGAGGTTTGTCCATTTCTTCTTCTACACAACGTCCACAGAGGGGAAAGAGCAGTTTGTCGCCATGACGGTAAGGCAGCACGGGATGGTACAATTCACGGGGAGGCAGGATTTTGCATTGAATGAGGCCAAAGTACTGGTGAATGTCCGTGTGACCTGGGGTGAAGATGATTTTCGGATGTCCTTTGGGGTACACAGACTTCTTGTTCACCCACGGGTACAAGGAGGTGACATCGATGTAGTGAATTTTTTGGCCGGGGGTGATATGATGGTAGAGTTGGATGGCATTGGTACGCCCTCCACAGAAAGCATCCCGAGGTTCAAGTGGTTGGATGAAGTTGAGTTCCCGGACGAAGGCGTCGATCTCTGGTTGGGTTTTTAGGAGGTGCTCCCATTCACATCCCCACATTTGAATGACGTTGTACCCTCGTTCGGTAAGCTTTTGGACTTTGTCTTGGGTGGCGTCATAGACGTCCTGCATGGTCCGATCATGGTTGCGGGGATGTTTTTCGTAGCGATGGGGAAAACAGGTAGGGCATCCGTGGGTGAAACAGCCTTGAAATTCGTAGACGGTGTGGGTGTCGGGGCAATAACCATCCACATAGATGTGGGTCCCGGGGATCTTATACTCGCCTTGATTTCGGACATGTTGGATGTACTGTGGGTTTGGATGGGCATTGGCCAGTAGATCAGCGGGGGTAAGATCTTGGAGGGCGCGTTGACGTAGTTGGTGATCGCACCAGGTTAACCATTGAATGGCTGGGAGGGACTGGTTGATGTTGTTGTTTCTCCACCCGTTATGACCGGCGGGTTCGCTGGCAATACTGTTGGGGATCATCCGGTTCATACGTAAATCTCGATTACAAGCCGAGGCAATGGTGACGTGATCGAAGGGATTGAAGCCGGTCAAGTCTTCAAACAGGCGTTTGAAAGTCAGACATCCTTGTTTGAGGAGTCGTACATCCGATTCACAATAGGCGAGCAATTCTTTCTGAAAGTCAAACACGACGTTCTTGGCACGCTGCTCTTGATGCCAGGTTTCAAAGGCTTGCCTGTCTTGGGGTGACATGGTCTCAGGCATGTAGTGATCGCGTGAGGGGAGGATGCCCACGTAGTGTTGATAATAATCATGGGGGAGGTTGAACTTGTGGGGGAAATACCCTTTGCAGAGTTCGGTCAAGCCAAAGGTTTTGGGAAAGGCGGAGAGGGGCATCTGGAAGAAACTCATCGAATCGATGAACCGGATGCGGTCATGTTTGATCTCTAAGAGTTTACATCCGTTGCGGAGTTGTTGGACGATCCGGTTGTCCCCATAGTATTCTTGGATGATAAAGTACCCGTCGTACCCTTGAAAATTATGAGCGATGACATTGACTTGACGGGTATCGTGGAGAGTCAAGGTATCCAACCATTCCAGAAAGTCCCGGATACAGGTGGGACCTGGGAAAGGCTTGGGTTCATCGTTGTCTTCGGTTTCGGCCACGACGAGATTGGCAATGTGTTTTTCCTGGGGTTGCATGGCTTCGATATCAAAGAAGACGTGTAAGGGTGGCAGGTCGTCCTCGTCCTCAGAGGAGGCAGGGGGTTCCGCGGCACCTCGTTTGGCGCGAGGACCTTTTTGACGGGTCCTCTTTCTCTTCTTTTGGTCTTGAGGTTTGGGGGCTCTTTGTATAAAACAACGGTGTTTGTCAGCGTGGACGTACTGGTGACAAGAAGGGCAGTCTATGTGGAAACAACTGTGACGTTGAATGCGGGACAAGCCCACATTTTGTTGATAACAGTCAGGGCATCGGTATCGTTGAGAGCACACGGAGGTCTGGAGGCCCGTGACGGGTTTGCCCGCATGGGTCTTGCTGGCATGGGCTTCCAAACACGCGGGTCCAAAAAAGTCCCGATGACACGAGTCGCAACGTTGACTGGCTTTCAGGTGTCGGGGGTAAGCATATTGAAAGTCTGGACAATCTTTCTGTCGACAGGCTCCGCACAACTTGGTCTTGGTGCATCGATGCCGTCCCTCGGTGTTGTAGGGTTTCCAACAAGCCGCACACACATAACTGGACCCGAAAAACCCCGGCAATTTGGTGATGACATCGTAATGGTCTTGGTTGTGCAACAGGATCAGTTGTTTGTCTGAAAGGGGACCAAACGTCGTGATGTGAAACGATCGCTGTGCATCGACCAACAGGATCTGGTAACCGGTGAGGGATGGGGTCTTGCTGAATTGGGTCAAGGCATCATAGCTGCAAGGACCGAGGGGTACCTTGGCTTCATTCTGGAGGTCCAGAGCGAGGGTTCTCTGCAGGGGCCTTCCTTGCTGAATGGTGCGGTAGTTCGGGTGCTGGTCCACGCGAGCTTTGGCGACCACGAGAGCTCTGGCACAACAGAGCTCATCATCATTTTGGATGCGGATGACCGAGTTTTTATTGGCCGTTAACATGGCCATGGTGGGATGCCCTGGTTTCCCACGACGGGGTCTGCCGGTACCTTGAGGAGCATGATGGACTTGAGTGATGGACACTTGAAAGGAATCATCCATTTCAAATTGTTCGTTGCTGTTGAGGGCTTGGGCTAAACGTTGGAACAGAGCTTCCACCCGTTCTGTGTCTCGACGCCATTCACCTGCACGTAATCCCCACCCCTGAAAATTATTGTGCAGGCGATCGGAGGCGATGGTAAAGTAGAGGCGATCTTGATCGTGGAGGTCGGGGGTAGTGGTTAACACTTGATCGACGGCTCGACGTAATCCATCTTGGAGAGCTTGGGTTATATTTTGGCCTGGCATCAAGGTCCCCCTTTGACGTAACTGGGTCTTGAAATGACGTTCTTGTACCCCCATGCGATCACTCTTCCGATTCACAAAAGGTTCTAAGTCAAATTGGAAGGTAACGTGCGCAGAGGGATCCAATCCACCCCCGCTTTGTTCCCATTGGTCCAAGGCCTCTTGACAAATCTCATCACTGTCTCCTAGCTCTTCGGTGGAAATCAAAGGTCCCACACAGGAATGGTCTTCCGAATCACTTAAGTCCAATCCGAGCATGGACATGATCTCACGTCTGGCGAGGCCACTTGGCCCCGCCACATTGTCGTCTTTGTCAGAGGCCATGATCAGATGAACTCGCTGGAGATCGGGGCTCTGTTTTTATAGAGAACCAAAATGTCACGTGGGAGGGGAAGGATCCAATGACTAAACAGGGTGCCCCCTAGAGAGGGGGTGCCCAAGGGAGGGGTGGGATGGGGTGGGGGGACCCCCCTCCCCCCTCTCTAGTGAGGGTCCATGGGGCATCACGGGAACGAATAAGGCCCTATAAAAGAAATCGAATCGCCGGCGGAGTCATCTCAAAATGGAGGTTGCCCATGAGAAGTTGTTGAAGAACTTTGAAGAGTTTGAGCTCGATTTGGAAGTCGAGGAGATTTTGAAGAAAGTCAAGGCGGACTTGGCGGTGTTCGGCAACGAGGAAGACCTTCGTGAGTTTTCAGAAAGTTTAAAACAACTGGAGCCGGAGAAAGTCGAGGCGCAGAAACGCCGAGCAGAACAGGCGCGTCCGTATCATCAGCTGTGTTACCCTCAAATGACCTGCGATTGGTTCATTGAGGGCCTTGACTATTGCTGCGATTACTGGAGGTACGAATTCAAACGGCCACAGACCCCTCCACCACCAGCACCGCCACCCTCTCCCGATGTGTGCCGCAAGAGGTCCCCTCAGAGCCCCCTACAAGGGCCAAGAAAGCGCCCCCGAGGCCAAACAGCCAACCCTCCAAAGAGCCCGGCGTCGGGGGGAAACTGACAGGTGCTTCCAGCCATCGCATCGCCCCCGGCTCGCGACGTCAACCCAAAGAGAGTTGCGCCCCCGCAGAGCCCCCGTCAAGTACTACAAAAGTGATGATGACGAACGGCCACCCCCCCGACCTGGCCCAAGAGCCCGGAGGGAGGCGGTCGACCAGGCAACGCATCGAGCCCAGCGGTTGGAGTGCCAAAAGCGTTACCGGATAAAGCACCGAGAGTACTTGTTGGAGATGAGCAAGCGTTACAGAGAACAACATCGAGAGCGCATAAGGGAGAAACACAAGCAGTACTTTAAAGCCCATCGAGAACAGATCCAGGCGCGTCAGCGACGATATCGGGAGGCCCATCGAGAGGAGGTGAGGGAGAGACAGCGACGATATCGAGAGAGGTGCCGAGAGGAGTTGAACGAGAAAAAGCGGCGATATCGAGAGAGCCATCGAGAGGAGGTGAGGGAGAAAATGCAACGATATCGAGAGAGCCATCGAGAGGAGTTGAGGGAGCAACAGCGACGATATCGGGCGACCCATTGCGAGCGGATGAGGGAGCAAAACAGGATTCGTCAGCAACGATATCGGAAGGCCCATCCCGAGCGGGTGATGGAGTATAACAGGATTCGTCGAGTCCGTTATCAGGAGAAAAAAAGAGGGGTGAAGTTGATGGCGCTAACCATCCCCCTGACGGATTGTCGGACATCCATGCCGGTGGTGGACTATGTCCAAACCTTTTGTGACTCGCTGGACTCTGTGGATACCCCGGAATCGCAGGACTCTGTGGATACCCCGCTCCCGGAATCGCAGGACTCTGTGGATACCCCGGAATCCTTTCTTCAACGTCTTCTTGAGGAGTGTCCTACGGGCCTTGATTCGGGAACTATACAAGGCAGCGAACCCTCTGACTGTCACGATCTTTCATTTTTGCAGGATTTATTGTCGCCCGACGAGTGGGAGCAGGTGATGGACGATGTGCAGGATTTTGATGTGCAGGATTTTAATATGGAGGCTTTCGCTGAGGATTGGTGGGAGGACATGACGTCATCCGACGAGGGCATCGATTTGTTATATGATTTAGTATCTTAACCCTCGTTTTCATCATTTGGCAGAACATTCCATCGTTTCCGTATTTGGCAGAACATTCAAGCGTTTCCGTATTTGGCAGAACATTCCCTCGTGACATTGTGGTAGAACGATCAAAGAGACAGTGATTGACATTTTCATTTTTTTATTGACACAACATGGTATGGGGTTGTCATTAAAGTGTTTACAATTTTAAACGTTTCTTGGCTTGCATGATTTTCTTGACCACTCGTTCCGTCTTGGTTTTCTTGCCGGGTAACCGATCAATGGCTTGGATCATCTTGGTATCGGCTTTCCATTTATCTTGCAAATTCTTGGCACGGCTGTAATCAATGTCGTGTTGTTTTGCAATCTGGTCCAAGCGATTGATCCCGGGATCCCCCCGTTTCAGGCGTTTGGCTAAATGCGTCCCAGGGCCCATGTACTGATACCCAGGCCAATGAAATTCTTTGCCGGTTTTCGCGATCCATTTTTGGACATCCACGGCCCCTCCACGTTGGGTGCGTTTCCGTTTGATACCCCTTCTCCTCTTGGTGGGCATGTTTAGTCACTGTCCTCGTAATCCAACCGACGTCGTAACTTTTTGCCTTGGGCCCAATCTTCCCACCCGGGTAAGGGTTTTAATGCTTGCACTTCACGGGAGACGCCTTTGCCTTTGCCTTTGCCTTTGCCTTTGCCTTTGCCTTTCGTGAAACCACTTTCGGTTAAATGCTTTTCCCAGGCCTTGCGTCGTTCTCGCACGGCTTCTAAACGCGATTGTAGATCCCCTCGACTAGTGGATGGACTCCCTTTCTTGACAATGGGAATCTTACTAGTGGTGGCTGCTCCTTTGCCTTTCTTGGTGGCAGGGGTAATGGTAGGTTTGGGCGTCGACGGACTTCCTTTTATCATGCGCTTCAACCATTGTTCCACGGGTCCCGTCACCAAATCCCCGGCTTCTTCTTCGTCGTCTTCGCCTGGCGGGGCCCCCGGGGCACCAACCCCCACGCCTCCGGGAAATTGACGAATGCGTTTGGTTAACTTGATTAATTCTTGACTCAACGGTTTGGTTTGAGCATTGACCAGGGCGGGGGGTAATTCGGGATTGGCTAACAAGACATGTTTTTTAGCGGCCAGCGTCGCGGCTTTGTTCAACAAGGCATTTTCGGTGAGTTCTCCTTTGTAATATTGAATGAGTTGATTCAAGTCCTTCTGGGGAATCATGTAGACCTCGTCCATAGGGGTTGACTACAATCGGCGCAAAGTTCCCCGTCTTCTATCTCACGGCAGCTCTCACAAAGACGGGTCCTCAACATATGTTGGTACTCTCGATACAACAGGTGATATTTATGCTTCCAATAATAACAGTCCTCTTTCCACTGGTCGGTGGCCCGATTGGCCTCTTGTAACAGGGTCATCCATGTGGCCAGGGTTAACGGGTCGGTCGAGCACATTGACATAACACCTCGTGAAGTCCTTGAAACAACCCTTGTCCTTTTTGTTGGACTAACCACGCACGACGTTTTTTGACGGAATGTCGACGACGTCCCAAATCGCGTAGCACCTTTTTATAGGGTTGAAGGTTAGCCAGCATGGGGGGTGTGACGGGAATCTTGTTTTTTAAGAAGTTCAACACCAATTCACTCACAGCATTGATTTGATCGGCATTGGCATGTTGTAACAACTCTTGACGTTTGGAACCATTGGCTTCTTGTAACATGGACCGTAAAAACGGTAATTGACGTCGAAGACGTTGCATCGTTTACCGATGACGGCGACGACGATAGCGTTGATTGGCTTTTTGGATCGTGCGTTTTATACGTTTATCCGTTTCCAAGGCCACGGCTTTCCCCAATCCCACCATGGCAGGGACCAATAGATTTAAAAAACCGCCTCGTTGACGACGGCGTCGTCGTAATCTTCTCCTCACCATGGTCGACCCGTCAAGAAACGTTGAAGGGCTTTGTTTTGTTTGATCGCATCTCGCGTCTCTTTATAGCCTTGACGGGTATTGCGTTTGAAATCGGACCACCAACCCCCACCTCGTTGTCGTCGGACATGTTGCACATTATCGGTAATGCCTTTCAAGGCTTGACCGCCTAATTTGCCTAAAGCCAGTCCAAACCCAGGCGCGGGACCCGAGAGAAACATACTCATGCCATGGGCAATTTTATCCACCAAACGGGGTTTGCGACGTATTAAAGCGCCTCCTCGTTGTTTCCTTTTTCTGCGTCGTCGTCGTCGTTGGACGGCCATGGTTCTAAGAGTGTAGGACTGGGAGGGAGCGGCTTTTTATGGATCCAGTAGTCTTTGGGTTTCAAGGGACGAGGACATCCGTCTACATAGCATAGGGCTTCCAAGGGTTGGTACACAAAATGACGATGGTAATCTTGGAGACATCGTTTCGGTAACGGAGGGGTGAAATCCACAATGGTATCATCCAAGGTTTGCATCTTGATTAAAAACCGTTCCAGATCCTCCAAGGGAATACCACGCACATGGGTTTTCAATTCGGTCAAGGCTTTGGCATAGGTGGTAAACGCAAATCGACTCATGGTCACTTTAAATCGGTATTGTTTAAAATCATTCCATCCTTTGACCACGGTGCCCACGGCCGCCAAACAGGCTACCAAGGTACTGTTGTCCAACAGAGGGCCCGCAATCATGCCGGCGGCCATCAGGAGTAAGGCCATGCCATTGAACAAGGCATTGATACACTTGTAATGATTTAACATTTTGCGATAACACCACCATTGTTGATGATAAAAGGCATACAAGGAATCCATGCGTTGTAATAATTCCGGCGGGAAGGGAAGTCCATGCTGTTTCGATCCATTCAATAAGGACACGACGGTTTTCATCTTCACGGCGACACGCGGGACGACGAGGTTTGTACACTCGGTGCTCCTCCTTGTTTATAACTGGTGACAATGCTATTGGTCATGGTGACATTGGCAATTTCACGTCCTTGGGCTAATTGTTCTTGATCTTGTAACAGCATGCGTAAACGTCGTTGTAAATCCGCTTGACGCAAGGTACGAGGGGGTGGAGTCTGAGATCCTCGAGGAGTGGATGGACTGGAGCCAGGTGTCCTGGGTGAACCGGGGAAAAGTCGTCGTCGCCGTCGTCCGCGTCGGCCACCACGACGGCCACCACCACCACCACCACCACCTCCTCCACCTCCTCCACCACCACCAGCACCACCAGCACCTCCACCTGCTCCACCACCACCAGCACCTCCACCACCACCACCACCAGCACCTCCAGCACCTCCTCTTCCACCACCACCAGCACCACCACGTCCACCACCTCTAGTCCTAGGACCACGACGTCCCCCACGTCCATCACCACTTCCCCCACGTCCACCACTACCCCCTCCACTACCACGTCCATTACCATCACCTCCAGCACCCGCGGCTGTTCGAGCACCCGCTGCTGTTCTTCTTCGTGGATCGGGTGACACGCGTGCGCTTCCCCAAGTAAGTGGACTGCCCGGGGAAGACTCCGGGGTGGTCTGGGGGCTTTGGAATGAAGCTGAATGGGATGCTTGACTTCCTACCCCCGCGGGGAAAGAGGCCTGGGCAGGGGCTGCCCCATCTACATCGGGCCAGTTCGCGACGACGTCGGCAGGGGGGATGGATTGCATAAACTCATAGAGGAGATCCGATCGCATTTCCTCCATGGCGACGTCGAGAAGCCCTTGGTCTCCGCTCAAATACAAATCTTGCCAAGCCCTTGGGGACATGACATTGCTACTGGTCGCCCCGACCCCCGCTGGGGCCACCGTATCGTACGATTGCGGGGGTTGACGGTCGTCATCATCATCGGCCATGATTACTCTCTTGTTTCCTGTTCCAAGGGTCCCTTTATACTCGCTTTTGATAAGTGCGCGTCCATCCTTCGTCTTTTAATAGGTGACTCAACAACCGTTGTTGATCGGAGGAGGCGGGGTGTAAATCCAACACCAAATACCCATACGGGCGGGTGGTGGCTTGATGAAACGTCTCCAACGTGTCTTTCCAAGTCGTCGGAAACGATTGCAGCATCACATTGCGTACCCCTAATTGATCTCGGGGGTTCTTGAACGCCACAATGTAATGAGCATTGCGGGAAATACTTTTGGCATAGCGCCCCACGGGAAACATGTCTTGGCACAAGTACAACACCGTCACCCCTTGATGATGCGAATGTTTGGTGAATAAATCCAACACGCGTTTATCGTGACTCCCTTCGTCCATTAAATCGTCCAAGACCAGGACCCCCTGTCCTTGAGGAAACCATTGCACTAAGGCGTCATGATCGGGAATCCCTTCGTGAAACACCACCCCATGATCTTGCATGCCTTGAAAACGATCTTGCCACGCCCCATAACAATAATGCAGTTGGGTCGGTGGGGTGTCAAACAACTCCGGGTTGTGTACCAAGAGTTTTTCCGTAAACACGGTTTTGCCACATCCCGACGGGCCCACTACCAAGATAGAGGAGGGGGTATGAAAACGAAACGGTTTCCCCGTTTGCATGATGATACTACCCTTAGAAAAAAAAAAGGCACCTTTTTATTGGAATCGGTGGGACTCGAACCCACGCACGACCCAATCGCTATTCTGAATCAGGTCCAAAGGCTCTACCGACTGAGCTACGACTCCGACACACGTTTTTTTTTTCCAACATATTTTATTTAATCATTCCGTTGATGATACGGATGACAACACAGTTGATACCATCGGGCTTCTTGGCCTACAATCAATTGTTGAAGGCGTTGACCGGCTTGATGGTCATTGCTTACATAATCATGATCGGAAAACTCATTTAAAAAGTCTTGCAAGGTTCGTCCACGGGCTTTGGCTTTCAAGTACAACAAGGCGTAATCCCCACAACTCTTGCTTGAAATGGTTTGCAGGGACTTGCCATTGGTCACCACATACTTCCAATGGTGGACAATCCAATCTCGTAACGGGGTAGCTTGCACGTACGTGTCCAGGGGTAAAGCATAACTGTCGAGGACTTCACACACGTTTCGATCTGTCCACACCGCTAACCAATGTTGTCCAGGTTGATCGTGTGGGTCGGTATTCACAATGTACCCTTGGGGTTGGGTCTTGAGAGGACTCTTGGGTAAACGATCACAGGCCACCGTCCCGTAAAACATCGGTTTCAATTGGGGGTCGTCTCGGGCTAAATAATCCAACTGGACATTATTCAAGGCCACGTGTTCCATCTTCAGTGCTGGTAAATGTTATACAACACAGCTCCGTTCCTGTCAATCTCCAGCAAATTCTCAAATTCTCCATACACGAGCACGGTTATATTGACACCGGGAGCGGCTCCAAATTCCAAGACCAATTGTAAATCGCCCGTTTGCTTGGGGTTGAGGTTTTGACTGTCAGCACATCCATTGGCCACATTGTCAAACATGTACAAGGTACAATTTTTAGCTTGGCCCCAATCTCCTAGTTCTACCATATTGCCTTTCTTTTTACACCAGGCACCACTGGCTTGCAGAAACCGGAAGTACCCCAGATTATCTCGGGTGCCATTGTTGTGCACTAACTGCAGGGTTTCATAAGGGTATTCTTCGCCTTTGACAATCTGTTTAATGGAGCTCAGTCCAAATTTCTGGAAACAGAACGGATCTCGGGTCACATCTCCATTGAAGCCTCGGCTGTCCAGTAACCCCACAATCAATCGGTCCGGTATTCTGTTTTGAAACAGGTTGGGGATATCAAAGCGGACCAGGTTGTCTTGCATGGTGAAGGTCCGGATTTCACTGCGGACGGTCGGGTAAGCCGCCACTTGGCCTTCATTGTGTCTTTTGCTAGACAAACTCTGGTAGATGGCGTCATTCAAACGCAGCTGGCAGAGATGAAACCGTAGTTTCACATCGCCTTCCATCAATCGTCCCGCTTCACCCACTCCATTGAAAAACAGGCTGGGGCCATTGAAATGAAATTTCATCTTGATTTCGATGCCAGGCACCAACAATTTGCCGGTATGAAACACTTCCAGGTGGGGGGTAAACACCAGACTGTGGGTGACACCAGCAGCATACTTGGCGGTTTCGGCGACCATGGCGGCCAAGGCTCCTTTGTGATTGGCAGGGAGTGCCACCCAGTGGGCATGTCCAGCACCAGCATTCGATGTGGTGTCTGTATTGGTGGCGGTCCATAGGGGTGGGAAATCTACTTGATTGAACCATCCTTGGGGTCCTAACACGGTCTTGCCATCTTCTCGGTCAAAATTCAGCAAGGTTTCCAGGTAAGCTTTGTAATGATAGGTGTCGGATTGAGGACTGATCAACGTGCCATTCAACTGCAAGTCAATTTGTTTGATGATGGAATGGGCCAAATTATTGACGGGCCACAATTTCTCATTGGCCACCAAGTTCCCGGCATTCTCCTTTTTCAAACTCAATTCCATGGTAAAGTAGCTGCGTCCCAAATCCACAAAATCGTCTAATCCAGGAATGATGAATTCCATGGGATTGATACCCGTGGTGGTGGGTTGAATGGTGACCATGCGATAGGCATTGATGCTAATGTCGGTGGGTGGCACCTTGAAAATCCGTAACGCCGGGTTGACGGTCCCTTCGGAACGCTCGTGAGCCGGGGCGCTTTGTGTACTCACGTCAGGCATGTTTAACGTCGTCGTCGTCGTCGAGTGGTGGTACGTCGTCGTCGTGAGGGGTTTTTATAGTGTCGTCGTGCTAAACGTTGTCTCAAATCAAACCCGGGCAGTCTCATCACCTCGGCACTTAACCAGCCACCACGTTGTCCTCTCCTGAGTTTCCAAAACGGATACAGGCCACCCCATTGAGACAACCCTCGATTACTGCGAATCCGTCGAGGTCGTGAATGCACGGGATCCATGTTCACACGCCCAAAATATCTCGCGCCCGTTTGGTTTGTTTGGGAAATAAGGCCGTGGCTACCCGCACGGCGTCTTTTACGCTCTTATGACTCAACGCTTTCTTGGCTTGTTTGGTGATTTCCTTTTTAAGGACTTGTTCGGCTTTGCGTTTGACACCTCGTGATAACCCCGTTGTCAAGCCTCTCTTGATATTACTAGGCAGTTTTAAAGGATTTCGCGTCCTTATAAGACCTTGCAACCCCCCACGCATCAGATCCGTCATCAATCCTTTGCCTTGTTGATCATACCACTCGTCGGTTCGAAATCGTGTCAAACTTCCCCCACGCATGGTTGTCTTCTTCTTCACCAGGGATAAACGTTTTTGTCTGTGCTTCATGGGACCCCCTTTTTATACCGAAAACGCGGCTTCCACTCACATGAGATTGCACGTAAACGATTCCCCCGCATAGCGTTTTCGTTTTCCTTGGCGGATTTCCTCCATGCGTTTCAAATGCGATTTTCTGGCATTCTTTTTGGCTAACTTTTCTATCCCTTTGGTGATGGACCAAGCGGTTTTAGGAATCCCGGCAATCACCGCGTTAATCCCTTCGCCCTCTTGGGGACGTCGTCGTCGTCGTCGTCGTCGTCGTTTCGGAGGCATGATTGACTGGGGGTTCCTTCTCGTCTCTCTTTTTTATGCCTTTTTGAAGTGTAACGTGACAATGGTATGACCGTCCCCAAACTTGACCAAGTCTCCTCCTCTACCAATCGTTTCGGCCACTTGAACATGAATCATTTCCACCACCTCGTTACGAAGAGCCATGTATTGAATGTGCAACGGTTCAAAGTAGATGGTGCCTCGTGCTTGTCGCTTGTACTGGATTTCACGCAACAAATCGGTCACGCGATTGCCCACCACGGTGCTGCCTGCCACGTCGGAGTACACGTGCAAGGATCGTGTAGGTTCCCCCACCACCGCTCGAAACGCCACATTCAAGTTGGTGAAACGCCAATTACAACTCATACTCAATTGTAAATAATCCGGTAAAAACGAACGCACCGTCCAAAAGACCGGTTTGTTCTGATTGTCATTGACATCGTTCCAATCGTTGTCAACGGCGGGTTTTGTCATGTTGGGGATTTGATCCCCGATGAATTCTTGGTGTAAGTTGGGTCCCAAAATCAATACCGTGTCAACTTGACGTAACCATCCCATCTTGAGTGCTAACTTGGTGTAGATGGTCAGGGCAGGTGTTTTTCCGATGCCGCAATGACAGATATGGGTGTTGTCAATGAGCAGATCTTCGCCTTCCCACTTGAACTTGATGTAGGTGTGTTTGCCTTGATCGTTGGTAAACCGACCCCCTTGAATGGCCATTTCCATACGTTGTTGTTCCAAGTGGGCAATGACGGCTTTCATGAAACTCACTCCATCCACCACCCAATCCAAATCTTTCACGTCATTGATGATGGTTCGCGCCGTGTCTACTCGCGAGGTCATTTCCCCGTCTTTTCCATCCGGTTTGGGATAGGTTTGGTCCCAGGACGTCCCCATGACGTACCCATTTTTCTTCACCAACTCGTACAAATTGACGCGCGTATCCGGTAAGGAAATGGCACTCAACCCCACTTGCCATCCACCCCCTGTGAGCTGTAACGGTTGAGGTAGACGAATCTTGAAGGAATTGGCTTGGTTGTTGGGAAATTCACGTCGGTTGGAATGACTCGGTAACGTCACGTAGAACGACATGTTGTCGTCTGCTTCACACCACCACCTCCCTTTTAAAGTGGAGGGTTAGGAGGGTATGCCCTTCGCCAAATGTTACGAGATCCCCATTGATTTCGGCCATCTGCGTTTCCACGATTTCCACCACTTCATTGCGTACGGGGACATATTGAATATGTCGAGGTTCAAAGTGCGTGGTTTCTTTGGGGTGGTACTTGATTTCTCGTAAGAGATCGGTGATACGGCCCCCTACCATACTGCTGGTCCCTACATCACAATACACGTGCAAAGGACGCACGGCGGGAAATTCCGACGGGACACGAAAGGTCCCGTTCAAATTCACAAACCGCCAAGGACACGATAGACTCAATTTCAGATAATCCCCCTCCACTTTCCAAAAATTGGGGACATCCGTCGGGTTCGGAATGGTAGACATGCCATCCAATTCTTGCAAGAGATTGGGCCCCAATCGATACTGGCCGGGGGACGGTTGTTCAATCCATCCCATTTTCAGGGCCAAGGTTCTGCCCCATGACACGCGTGCCACATGGGTTTTGTAATCCACGGGCTTGGTATTCAACAACAAATCCCCTTCGGGGGTCCATTCAAAGGTCGGGTACATTTTGACGCCATCGGCCCCCACCCATTTGTCTTTGGGTTTGATTCGTTTCGCCCGTTCTTGCCGGTAACGGTAGATCAATTGATGAAAAAATTGAACTCCCGTCAACGAGTTCATCTCCTTTCTCATGTCTTGAGCCTTGATGGTCCATTCCTGCTCTTCATACCACCAGGCATCCTGCCCCCAATCGTCTACTTTGAAGTCGTGTTCGTGCCATCGTACGTACAACAAAGGATGGGAATCGCCCACGCCTCCTTCTTCCGCTAGCACGGGAATGGTGGGTAAGGATAAACTGACCATACCCACCATCCATCCTCGTCCCATAAATCGAATGGGTTTGGGCAATCGGTTTCTGAAATGATGACTCTTGTTCCCAGGAAACTCTTTGGTACTCGCATGACTCATCAGCGTCACGTAAAACGACGAGTTGGGCACCCACGTCATCGTCGTCGGCGTCGTTTGCGCGGTCGAAGGGAGGTCACGTCACCACGAGTAATCCAACTATTGTACTTGTCGGGCCACCCTTTCCACTTGACCAACCAACGACCTTTTTGACGCTTAAGTACCTTTTCGATGCGAAATACATCGGACACCTGGACTTTTTGTAAATCCTCTTCATAAAACGTGCCTTGGATGGGGGTCTCATCCCATTCCTGAATCTTATAGGTGGGCACGGGGCCCGGGATCACACGATGCACCACAAACACTTCTTCGGTCCAACCGGGGAGATAGCCTTTTTCAAAGGTACGATGAATCGTGTTGAGACGGACTCGATCGCCCACCTTGAATTGGGGTTTTTTCCGACCTTTCAATCGTTTGACATACAATCGTTTCCACACGGCTTCTTCGTTGTCCCACGTCACGTCTTCGGGGGGCATACCAATACTTCGATGACGGGTGGCATTGTACCCTTGCACCAACTGGGGTAAGACCTTGTCAAAGCGTAAGGTGTTGGCCGTGGTCAAATAACGGTACAATCGTTCTTTCAAGGTGCGATTAAATCGTTCCACCACACTGGCTTTGGCATCCCCTTCGGTGGAAAAATGGTGGATGTCTTGCTCGTCGACCCATCGTTGAAAGGTCCGATTGTAAAATTCTTTCCCTCGATCCGTTTGCAATCGGTTGGGGTGACGTCCTTGTCTCACAATCTTCTCAAAGGCTTTCACGAGGGCCACCCCGGTTTTGGTTTTCAACGGTTCGACCCACGCGTACTTGGACAAGACATCCACGACGGTCAACAAGTAGCGTATACCCCGATTATGTTTGGCCAAACGTTGCACTTCCACTAAATCCGCCGCCCATTGATCGTCTAACCCCCCTACGACCACGGGTAAGGTAGCAAAACGACGACGTCGGGGTTTATGCAAGGTGTAGCCCACATCCTGTTCCAAGAGTCGTTGGGCTTTTTTCAAAGGGAGACCCTGGGCTTTGGCAAATCGTTGCACCCCACCTAAACTCCCCGGGGCACTAGGATCCTGGTAACGGCTTAACCATTGTTGTGAGACCTTGCTTTTCTTCTTCGTTGGCGACGAGACAGGGCGTTTGGTTCTCTTCAACCCTGAGGAACTCCAGCGTTGAGTTTTCTTTCGAGGGGCCATACGTTCTGGCATTCATCCCATAACGTCGATATGGTGGGGACCGTGTGGGGATGCGCCTTTTGAATGATTCGATACCATCGCCACGCCTCTGGGTGGGCTTTTAACCATACGACAAACACCACCCATCGATACAGGTTACGGTCGACATGGGTTTCTTCAAAGATCTGGAGAGGATGCGTGTCCTCGGGACATGGGGGTATGGGGATTTGGGACCCGGGTTGATGATCATATAAGACTTGGCACAGGGATTGATGGCATTGCCATTGCCCCAGGGACCAGAGAGACTCCCACGCATACGACACAGCAGACTCCATGGACTAAATAAAAACATTTTATTCGTTCTCTCTCCTTTAAAAGAGACCGTCATACACGACCGTCTCGAGGCTTTTCTGCCAGTTCTCCACACTGTCACTGTACTTGGGGGGTGGTGGCGCTGGGGCCACCATCATTTCTTGACGGTTCTTGAGCTCTTGAATTTCTCGCAACAATTGTTTCTCATAATCTGTCAGGGGGCGATCCTCTTTCCTTGGGGCTCGAGGGGGTGGGCCAGGGATGTCATAGCCCCTCTTGGGATATCCTTGCGCATCACGGGTAGACAAAGGAGATTCAGCTTGTTGGTCGGCTTTCTTGGGCGGGTTGTCATGAAACCAACTCCAGTACTTGGGACCCAACGGTTGATCGGCCCATCGGAAGAAGCCACACTGTTTCTTGGAACAATTCAGAAACAAGCGATCGGGGTTCTGGGTCGAATGGCTCTGTTGTAGCGTGGCGGGTTCCCGGCAAAAGCACTGCAAACAAGTCCACATGTCCAACACTTCTACATGAGGTTGACTATACACGGCTTTCATATACTCCAGGGCTTGATCTTGTCCACAAAACAGCAAACACGGTTGCATGGGACATTTCACATACTTCCATCCCTTTTGAGATTCTCGGGCCTCCAAACGCACGTCGTGACAAGGACATACCATCGTGTCCAAGGAACTGACTGGGAAAACAGGTTTGGGGTTTTGAAACCCAGGGCTTTGAGGGGTTGCGTCGACCATGTCATTCAATTCTTTCATCATGTCTTCCACCGCCGCTCGGGTGTCTTCCACCACGTCGCGCACCACAGGATCACAGTCCACATTCTCTTTCTTTTTCTTCTTCCCCGCAGGGTGTACGCTTGGCTTTCTCTTCCGTTCGACTGACATCGTGCTGAAGATTTTCACCCCTACCACCGAGGCCTTTTTATACCTTGGACCCTTGGCTCTCATTGGTCAGCTTATCCTACCCATATAAGGACTTGTTATCTTCCCATTGGTCAGCTTATTCAATCCATATAAGGTCCTCTTGTCTTCCCATTGGTCCGTTGTCCCTATTTAAGGAGCTCCCTGGGTCCTCCAACTCGTCATTCCAAGTAGATGGACTACTACCAAGATCTCAACCGAGACGACTTTGCTTCCACCGAAGACTATTTGGCTGAACGGGTCAAACGAGGTCTAGCCGCGGGATTCACGTTCCAACAGTGCCGACAGCACCACGTCATTGATTTCGGTTTGGCCTTAGGGTTGACTCCCACGGAGATTCTAGCTATTGTAGGCCCAGACACCGGCTACGTATTTAAATGCCCCCCAACATCGACATGATTGGAGAACACGATGTGGATGCCTTGGAACTCCAAATTCGTCATGGACATGTGGTCTACACAGGGGGAGCCAAAGGTACGGATGCCCTTGTGGAACAACATGCCAAACACTTTGGGATGCAACTCGAAGTCCTGGTCCCCCCGAACCATCCTCGAGCCACTTTCATCACCCCTTCTACGGTGGAAGTCCTGATGTTGGCCAACCCCCATCTTCACCAGGTAGCGGAGAAACTAGGCAAACAAATGCCCAGTCATTTTTACACCCTGCAATTGCTGCAACGCAATTATCAATTGGCCAAGAAAGCCCATACCATCTATGCCTTTGGCATCTTGGAACCGGATCATAAACGCGTGAAAGGAGGCACCGGATGGACCGTGCAATTGGCTATGGATCAAGGCAAACCCGTCTACCTGTTTGACATCCCCAGTCAATCCTGGTACCGCTCGGACCATTACTACCAAGTCAACGAGAATGCCGCCACCCTAGTCACTGGCAGTCAATTTGTCCCTTGGGGACCCAAAAAGCCTACCCTTCATCAAAGCAGTGCTATCGTGGGATCCCGGGATGTGGACGAGAAAACCCGAGCGGAAATTCAAGCCTTGTTCAACCGCACCTTCTGTCTCCCCGAGAACATTGATCAATTACGCCGGGAACTCGAAGACTTTCATTTGTAATGTTTTTTATTTTTCAATCTGTACATAGCTTTCTTTTCAATTCTTTTAGTTTTTATTTTTTTCCAATTGTACATAGTCCTTTTTTAGTTTTTATTTTTTTCCAATTGTAAATAGGAACACCCCACCCCGCGTGGCAAAGAAGACCAACCACCATTTGTAACATCAACTCTTTTTAATTAAAATTTTAAAAAACTGACATCACTGGTTTTGCACTTGGTCATAAATAGTGGGTCTTGACTCACAGTAGCCTTGACTCACAATTAAAAAACTCAACATGAATAAAAAATGTTCAACTGTTCAAACACCGGCGCACAGCCTCCATGGCTTCCTTCTCCATTTGTTCCATTTGCTCGTACTCCTTCCTTTGTTTTAACATTTCTTTGAAAAAATACGACACAGTCCCCCATTCGTCGTCTTTATGCACGCGCGGCATGTGCTCCTCTAAGTACTGGTCGAGTTCTCTAAAATCTACCAGCGTGATCGGCCAATACCGCTCCTCCATCGAAAACACCAACCACTTACATATCCATGGGACGATCCGCTTCACTAAGGTCTTCTTCAACATCTTATAAGTGTCTCTCTCAAGAAAGAGACCGTTCTCCCTCTCTACCAAACACAGCATAAACATTCGAAGAAAGGCGGCCACGCGCTGCCGGCTCAAACCACGCCACAATTCCTCCCTCCTGGCGTACATTGCCCTGGTGTGGCGTTCCACTGGCGTCCTCTCCGGCCCCGCTCTCCTCCTCAAAGTGTCTGCTCCACCCACATTCAAGTCGCTGGCTAGACAGCCCAAGGGTTTTCTTGTTTTCACCATTTTCAGTTGACCCCACAAACATAAGTCGTAAAGACTGAACTCAAAGCTAGGAATGGCGTCCTGTGGCCTCCCTTGACTTATATACCCCGATCCGCGCAATGCCTCATGGGCTATCTAAGGAGGGGGGAGGGGGGTCCCCCCACCCCGTCCCCTCCCAAAGCATGATGGGGCCTCCTTCTCATTGGCCCCCTTCCCTCCCACGTGACCCCTTTGTTTCTCTATAAAAAACCCCCGTCTCATTTCACACTTCAACTCATGGATGATCCAGAAGCCAAACAAGTGATGGCTCAATACCAACCTTGCCTGGTGTGTAAGAAGCCTGTCACCAAACCATCCATTTTGATGTGCTGCGAACAACCCTGTCATCTAACCTGTGCCAAACAGCAGGGAAAACAAAGTACCTATCCTCACGCTGGTTGCTTTAGATGTCAACACGGAAGTAGCATCCACGTCCTTGAAATCCTTCATGAAGAATGGAAAAAAGACCCCCAATTTATGAAAGAAGTCAAACGTTACTGGTACCACCATACTTTTCCGGGAATCATACATCACCTCCTTCCTCTCTGGTATGGTATCGCTTATGAATTGAAGTGCGGTGAACCCATATGTTTGGGAGGCGTCCAAGGGTTCTGGGGAAAACACCACCCCAGGTATTGCTCATCTCAAAAAATCGAGTTTCTTGGCCACACCCCCAGCGAAGTCATTTCAAGCATGAAAGAACTGAATCCTTTCCCCACCACCTCGTGTGCCGTCTGTCACAAAGATGTCACCTATCAAAACCTATTGATCTGCTGCCGAAAACCCAGTCATGTAGCCTGTGCTGACCACTGGAGAAAGAATCCTCATCTCATCCCCCAATGTATTTACATCCGACAAAGCCATTCCACCACAGTCATTGAAATCCTCCGTTACGATTGGAAACAAGACCCCCGATTTGTGAAAGAAGTCGAACGTATCTGGAATGGGCATCTGTGGTATGGTATTTGTCATACAGACACCGGAGCCGCTGAAGGATTCTGGGGAAAAATCTTCAAGAATCCGGATACAATCAGCAACATACCCCATTTTCTTGGCCACACCCCAAGCGAAGTCCTTTCACACATGAAGAACATTTTGAGTTCTCAGTAAGGACCCCATGTTTTGGACTCACTTGTTGTATACGAAGGACCAATAAAGTATGACACTTTGTTGTTGTTGTGATCTTTTATTGATTCTCTACACAATCATGTTCGTTGACTTTTTCGGGAGAGTTGAAGGGTGACAATGGTTCGGCCTTGTTTGAATGGAGCCGGCTGTCCATTCGCGGTTTGAATGTCTATCTCAAGGCTGTCAAAGATGGTCTTGCCTAGAGGAAAATACATCCGTTGCGTCGTATCAAATTGATGGTTGGTATTGCCCGCATCCAAGGTACGTAAAAACCCTTTTTCTTGATTTCCCACAATGCTCGGGGCCACCAAGTCCGTGTAAATCATCAATTGTTGTTGTCCTTGTTGCGGTTTCACCGTAGGGGTGGTAGGAAAGGGTTGTCGACTCAGATTCGGACCCAAGAACAACTCATACTCGAAATCGGGGTGGGTAAAGCTGACGGAGACATGACCCATCGGGGGATATTTGGCCACAGGTCCGGTGGTTACTTCCCATTTATGGCGATCGTTGTAATCCACAATATGTTTCACCAGATAATTCTTTTCTTGCACCACGCGTTCCGTGGGCGTTCCATCTTTCACCAATCCCATCAAGCCAGCGAATTTCCATTCCATTTCAAATTCCATATTGGCCGGGATGAGGACATACAACGAATCTAATTCAGGGGCGACGCCCGTATTGGTGATTTTCACATAGGGTTGAGCCAGGTTCAGCGCGGCTAGTTGTTTGCGTTTGGCTTGATCGTCCACATCCATTTTCGCTATATCCATCATGACGTCCATGTGCTGTTTTTCCATTTCGTACGCAATGGCAATCCAGGCTTCTTTCAAATTGTGGTAATACCCGGGCGGTAAATAAATTTGTTTGGTGACTTTCAGGGGCGCCGTGTTATCCGCCCGTTTTGGCATGTATCTCACATCTGTTTTCATCCAATGTTTTTGACTATCCTCTTGCGTCCAATTCTGCTTGGTTTGATCTTCCAAGGATTGATTAAACCCCGGGTGGGACATATGTACCAACGCCACTTCCCAATCATCTTCCACCAAATAATACGAACGAGGCAGTCGCGCCGTAAATTTTTGACCCGTGCCTTGGGCTTGATCACTCAGGAGCGTGATGTAAACACTCATGGTGACTACTCCCTCACTTAGGGTTTACCCCCTTTTATATTTAACCCCACTTGGACTTGTGCCATATCAAAACCATATCAAATCCATATATGGGCCATATATGGGCCACCCCTCTTCCCCAAATTGGACTTTGGACTTTGAGCCCGCGTTTTCTCCGCGGTTTTCACCCACCTTGAGCCCACGATCGATTTTTCACACTCGCCAGCGGTTTCTCCTTCTAAACCACGTGACTTCCGGTTGCATGAGCCCGCGATCCCTTTTTTTTCACACCTGGTCAGCGGTTTCTCCTTCCAAAAACACGTGACTTCCGGTTCCGGGTCATGACGTCATTGATTTGCTCTCGACCAATCAGAAGCTTCCATTTGTGACAGACGAGCCCCCTTTACTACTCAGGCATCCGGAGGAATTTGAAGCCGAAGGTTTTGTGGGTGTTTCACCGCTAAAATTTAACCTCTTCTCCGCCATTGAATAAGACCATCTAAAATTATAAACTCCGCGCGTATGCCGTAAAAGTAGACAGTACATGTCTGCAGTGTTGGCGCGCGATATTTTGCCGCGAGAAAACATATGTTTGGTGTCTGGCGTCATTTCCGGCGACCAGTAACTACGCATAAATTAAATTTTTGAATTTACGTCACAGACACGATCGGCCACTCACGCGTCCAGCCGTCTCTTCTCGGGGAGGAACAAAGACCGGACTCGAGAGAGCGGCGGAAATCGAGCCTAATAATAGGACCGCTCACAAATATTGGCCGTGTTAGAAGCAAGACCATTCTCGAGACTAAATAACTGAATAACAGATAATAAATACCAAACAACAAGGTATTGTTTTGTAAATTTACTTCCAATTAAAGATATTTTTTTCCGTGGCTTTCCCCCATTTTGGATTGAAGACCTAGTGTTGTCACTTTGCATTACTCCCCTGACCAAAAGTAGTAACTCGATATTTTAACTCGAACTCGATATCTTAACTCAAAACTCGGACTCGAAACTCGAACTCGAACTCATGAAATGGACAGACCCCCAAAAATGCGGTTTAAACTACTTTATCATTTTTTCTCTCCAAGTGGAAAACACCTGAAAAGCTTGTTAATAAGTAAACTGGTCTGTGGCTTGTTATTTATAAGCTGCGTTTGTGTTCTCCCAACATCCGTAGAGGCTTTGTTTGGCCAGTAAACCACAAAAATGCGGTCTAGACTACTTTATCAGTTTTTCCTCCAAATTCCTTTCAAAGACAGAGGAATTGGTATGAATTCATAGATCGAGTATCGTTTTCTCGTGACATTTCCATGAAATTTCAGAGTTAAAGTTTTATTTTTTTACGATCTTATTAACACTTTTTTACGGCGTCACATCACATGGCGAATTAAAAGTTACATAATAAAAAAAATAAAAATAAAACGTGGTTTAAAAATACAGCTTACACATTTTCAAATATACACGTTACACTATTTTGAATATTCTAGCTGTTTCTAGGGCTACACAGGCTTAAAAAGTTTCAACAGCCTCAAAATATGGCTGCTAAATTACCACATAAGATGCAGTGTTATTTTGATGACCTAAGTTGGTAAAAGAATGGAACATGGGAGAGCCAGGCAACTTGCCAAGTTGATGTTGGCAACGCACTCGCTCAGACGCTTAAATAAAGAAGCATCGTTTTTAAAAATCCAGGTAGATTTATTTGACTCATGTTGCCCTTAACTCATTTATTGTAATTCTTTATCGAGGCTCCACAAAGAACGTATTTTAATGACTGTGATACCGTGTTCAAATAAAGATGCTGTTGATCTTCTTTTCTGTCCAAGAAAAGCATTCTTTTGTAATCAATTTGGTTCGACTTCTCTACACGAAGGATATGAGCTGACAAGAGTATTTTCAGGACTGTGTTTTATTCAGGTTCTGTTGGCTCCATTCCAGGAATATCACATAATTCACAGGCTTGATTCCGCGAATAAACGCAAGAAAACTACTAAAGTTTCACATTGGGTACAAGACGGCTTCTCAAACGAAACAGAACGTTCTCACAAAATTCCCAGAAACACTGGCAATCTCAAAAACAATTACGTCATCACGTACAATGAGCTGATAGCCAGTTAGTAGCGGGCCAATCAGAAGGCGCACTTACTGGAATCCAGGGTCTGTCTTAATAATAAAATAAAAAATACTCACCTAATGTTATTATATAGTTTCTACTTCTTTGCCTGATACCGTCGGACTGGGAAAACCTGTTAACAATGTGCACTTCATAGACTGGCACGTTAGCTGAACCCAGGTCCACTCGCCACCAGCTTGGGTCGTTTTCATAAGTATGTGAACAGTGTCCATTGTCAAAATTGGTATCAGGATTCTCATCTACTGCTTTACCTGACTGACCTCCCGGGTATGTGGAAGATTGTGTTGTGTTCTTACCAGCAGCAAGGTTCTCTGTGGAAGTGGACAAAGCAATAGTTTTAATGTGGAGCTCTTCAAGAAAGTTTTGGACAACTTCCAGGGGAGAAAGTGAGGGGTATAAAATAATCTTGAACAGTGTAATCTAAGAAGCTTCTTACCAAACTAACATTGTGACTAAGGCAATTCTCAGAAAGAACTTTCCAGTACATAAACTATTCAGAAGAACGTTTACCAGACACGTCTAATTTGATTTCACTTTTCTCGTTCAATCAGATAAAAAAGAATAATTATATACCTACTTCTTTTTAGCAAGAATATCAAATTAGCTATGATGCCGTGTTTTTAGTTCCGTAGTGGTAAAACAATTGTGTTACTTAGTGATCCAGTATTAAAAGTGATGTAATAGCCCCTTGCAAATGATGTTGTTGAATAGAGTTCCAGGCAACGTTGTGGTGTTTAAAACAAGAATGATCACAGTTACCTGGTTTCTGTCTCACTCCAAACACTTCTGTTCTCATGCAAAACTTATTGTGCTTTGTTTTTCCAACAAAACGCAGATATCTCGTTAAGAATCCTTCATAAATAATGTTTTTATTCTCCGTGTTTCTGTCGTTATTTCCCATGAAGATCTAAAATCATTAAAAAAACAAATCTATAAGTAATTGGTGACAAGTCTGTGCAAGCCATGGTAACGAAATAAAACTACAACATATAAGTCTGTCGGAAAAATGGAAGGGCTCTGAAATGGTTCTTTCAATTTAATAACGTTGCCCACGGGAGGCACGATCTAAACCCCAAATCAACTAAGAAACGACCTAGAGAAACTCTGAGCAAACGAAGCATTAGAAGGGCCACTGTATGCATGCTGTAGCTATGCCGTCTTTATATGGGATAAAAATGTGAGATCTTTTATCATCACATGATGATTTTATCACCATGATGATTGATCATCACAGTTCCAGAATCCTAAATGCTAACAAGTTTAAACGCGTATAAGGCAAAAAAAAAAAAGAAAAAAACAAAAACAAAACAAAAAACACAAATAGACATTAATAACCATAAATAAGCTATAATTTATCCATTTTTAAAATGAAACATACAATGGACTTGCAATGACGAATTAAGAAACTTTATGTACATATCTGCAATAAAAATAGAAAACATCTAATTTTAATATAAACTGTAAGCTGATGACACACTAACCTTAACTTGTCCAAATTCTTCATAATCTGTCCATGTTGTCCCATTTGAAGAGATTTGCAGGGTGTAAGTCTCCACCCACTGATCTGCTTGGGAATTCCCCTGAGTGGACACAGCACAGATGATATGCAGAGTCTGTAGATCAATCTGTAGATATGGAGTGTTGTTATCAGCCGTATCAGCACACCACGATCCAGCATTGTTCAGCCGGCCATTCTTGGCTTGTGAAATCGCAGAAGAGGCAGTTATATTGTTGTCTGGAATATTTCCACTTTCCATTCCTAGATCCAAGTCAATGCAGTCTCCTAAGATAAAAGACCAACAATATCTCATTAAAACATATATTCTTGTAGTTTTGTGTGTCACCTAACAATCACACCCACTCACCCATCATTTACTGAGGCCTAGTGTCCAATAGCAGCAGCGGTGACAATCAGAATAAAAGGACGACTAAAACGCTCTTTTGTTTATCAGTCGTGAAAAGGTGGTTTCTAGAGACTGAGCGCTTTATTGATTCTAATATAAACGGCAAAATCTGGCCAAATGTGAAATGCCTGGCCTCATAATTTGGTCGGAGCTGTCCATGCACAAAAATGGCTAATATTTTGTCTCTAAGACCTTGTTATCCGATCACTTTTGTAACTAAAATCACTCAAAATAAGAAGTCACGCTTTTCCATTTTTGGGGGGTCTGTTGTCGCAATAAAGAGACCTCAATTCAACATCCTGGCAAGAAAATCATTTTTTGTTGATTTTAGTGGCGTTGGTGTACTTGTCTTGCTGGTGAGCATCGTAAGTAAATAAGTCGAATGCTAAACGACAATAAGCACTCCTCTAAGGGCCCGTTTAGATGGAAAGAGGGTGCCCCTGGGGGATAGGGGCACCTTACCTACTAGAGTTGAAGATACCGTCGTTCTACATGCAAAGTTCGAACATGGTAGGGGCACCCTCCAAAGTAGGGTCAATAGATAGCGTCTTTTTACATGAGCTGAATTGTCCCTACCTCGGGGGCCTAACTAAAGGGCAATTTTTAAAAAATTAAAACATTTTAAGACAAATTTTTTAAAAGCTAAAAAAAAGTTTTAAAAATTGTTTCAAAAAAATTGACAAAACTTCCACTTTCTTCGTTGACCAAGAAAATTTCTTCGCCCTCTTGTTGCTTTTACTTTGGCTTGCCGGTGCTTTTCGTTTGTTGACGTTTGTAAATGATTTCGCGCTTGCTCTCTGGGCGTATTGATCGGTTTCTTCGACCTCGAAAGCACTTTCCTCGATCAGATCTCCCTCCATTGCATCCCTCGTCGTTTCTGAACCTTCAGGTTGACTTTCAGTCATTATTTCGAGATGAAATCTCCGAAAATATTCTCCAGGTTTGTAGCTTCATCTTGAAGAGTTCGAATCCATACCCCAATTTGGGGCCTTTTACGCGTGACCAGCGGTAATCTGAGAACAACGAAACATAGCCCTACCTTCTAGGGCTAGCCCTACTTTTTGGTTTTACATGGGCTTATGTAAACAGAACTTGTCCCTACCATGTAGGGTTTCCCTACCTTGAAGGTAGGGAAACCCTACCCCCTAGGGGCACCCTCCCTCGCATGTAAAACGAACTGCGTAATACAAAGGAGAAGAGAAACTCTACTACCTAAGGTAACCCTACTGCCTAGGGGCACCCTCTCTCATGTAAACGGCTCCTAACAGTCCAATTTGCCTTAACTTTGCACTCATTGGGGTTACAGTTTTTAGTAACGCTCTCTCCTTTTAGTGACACCTTGTTAATATCGCTTCGTTTCATTCACTCTGCTCTAAGGGCACACTCACTCACTCACACTCACATTCAGGAATATTTTTATCTAAAGTTCCTCCATTTTATAATACCATTTTATTAGTCTTGATAAGAAATTTCTTTGAAATACATTTTGTAATAAAAATTAACGATAAAAGGCCACGACGTTTCGATCTCTCGGAGGTCATTTTCAAGTGCGAGTAAAAAAAATGAAAATTAGCATAAATAGATTACAAGCGGTTTAAAAAATAGTTTGAAAGGTAAGAATACAATGAACATTAAAATGCACAATAAAATGCATAAATATGTAAACGATAAGTGATAAAATATTTAAAAATTGAAAAGAAATGATTATAATAAGGCTAATTAAAACCGATCTAAACAAATAATTTAGCGCGGATGGAATCGCACTGTTTGTTTAGAGTTGGTTTCAGTTCTTTAATAAAAAGCATTTCAAAAATAAGGCAATCAAGTTTGTTCTGGCACTTCCCTAAAATTCGGGGACATATGGTGCTGATCCTTCAGGTGGTTTCCGATTGCAGTTCCCTTGTGCTCTTCAATTCGCTGGTGAAGGTGTCGGCACGTGAAGCCGACATAACCTGCATCACACAGGTTACACAGAAAATGATAAACAACGCATTGTTGATTCACAAGGGGTGGCTTGTCTTCCCTCACTTTGATTTCGTCCTTGATCTTTCGACTTGTGTACACAGGGCTGATAGTTGCATTGATCTTCCGACTGAGGTCTGCGAGTTGTCTGCGTACTGCATCTGCAGATTTCTGGTCCTTAAAAGGCAGCACGATTCTGATTGGGGCTTCATTGTTGTCAGGAACTTGTTGTTGTGTTTGTGATTCCTCAGATACTTTGGAAGCAACAACTTGGCGGATGGTAGATCGTATGAGTTTGTCAGGAAACCACTTGAAGGATCAGCACAATGTGTCCCCAAATGACATTGCACGAAATTTTTAAAATTTTAAGGAAGTGCCAGAACAAACTTGATTGCCTTATTTTTTAATGCTTTTTATTAAAGAACTGAAACCAACTCTAAACAAACAGTGCGATTCCATCCGCGCTAAATTATTTGTTTAGATCGGTTATAATTAGCCTTATTATAATCATTTCTTTTCAATTTTTAAATATTTTATCACTTATCGCTTACATATTTTATCGCATTTTATTGTGCATTTTATTGTTCGATGTATTCTTACCTTTTAAACTATTTTTAAACCGCTTGTAATATATTTATGCCAATTTTCATTTTTTTACTCGCATTTGAAAATGACCTCCGAGAGCTCGAAACATCTTGGCCTTTTATCGTTAATTTTTATTACAAAAAGATTATATTAGTGTATATTTTTCAGTAAGTCATCCATGTTTGCTATACGATGGATACTCACGGTTCACTTTGACAGCAAGCTAATAAGTTCAAGGCCATGTCTTCAATTCAGTTACTTTGTAATCTATTAAAACAATTTTGTGGTTTGTTCTGGTAGAGCTAAGCTAATTAAAGAATTTCACAAGTATGGGTGTTAAATGGCAGAGGAAAGGCCGCACTATTGCTTGGCCGGTGATGTTGATTGAATCTATCCCCAAGAAATGTATCACGGCATTCCTTAACAACACCCCATCTTCACCCCATCTATTAATAGTGTTCGACATTCAGAAGCATTGTTAATGCCATAAATCTTGTATTCTAAGTTTATAAATATTACAATTTTAAGACAAGTTTCGGAGAATAGCTTGTGAATATGTTCAAGCTCCTATGTAATTCTAGTTTAATAATCACAATTCTAACTGGCAAGCAATATTCTAGAATAGAATTGAAATAGGGAAAACTAATAAACCACCAAGAAAACAGAGGACAGGGTAACAAAAACACGTATTATAAATAAACATAGTTTCGAAGACGACATGAAAGCAGTGTGTAACTGTAACTGCAATGTCTTTCTGCAGTATTGAAGATTTAGTAGTAATTCTCAAGAATAATAGTTACTTTTCATAGAACGCTGACCGCTAAATCTAAACTCTTACTTCATTATGATTGTAAAGCGCATTTGAAAACGTTACTTTGAATTTGCGCGATATAAATTATTATTATTATTATTATTATTATTATTATTATTATTATTATTATTATTATTATTAAGTGTTTAACCAACTGATATTAAGTAGGTATGACAGTAAAGGAGATTAAAGTCACGCTCAAACCGACCCCTCTGGACTCCGCAGTGTCCTTTTTCTCACTCAGCCACTTCCCGGCTAAGGGGAATTTTGTCATCGAAACGCCGCTCACAACAATTCATGTGTGCACTTCAAATGAAAACGCCCTTCAGTAAAGGTGAGTTTCGACTTCGATTTGAAGCCCATGCGAAAGATCAGAGGTAGGCCAAGGACCCGAGAATCCACTTTAAAGTCTTATGGCGATTCGTTTATTCCAAGATCCAAATCAATGCAGTCTGATGTGAAATGTGAATGTCTCGTTAATAAGTTAGTATTGGTCAGCAGAAGCAACATAACGGTGACAGTCAAGATCATGATCCCAAACACGGCAGCTTTGTATCGCTTATCAGCAAATGACTCGATAGGAACGTTCGCAAACGTCTATATGACGGGCGAGCTTTACTTAAAACATGTGGTTTAGCTCTACCTCCGTGACCCTTTCATTTGTCAACAGCCGGCGGCAACATATTGCACGTCCATGGTGTAGGATCTTGTTCTAAATGAATGCAAAGGTCTTTAAAAAAATCTTGGAGGAATGAAAACGTACTTGCTTTGAAAAGTACGGAATTCGCAAGGCTATTAAACGCATAGCTCATAGCTCTCGCCGTGTGAACGACGCAACTTCCTTCTTTTAAGAGTTTACAAAGGATCAAAAAAGGCTCGAAAGGCTGTCGATGATCACGTGAATTTCACGCTGTGTGTATTTTTATTCCAGAGCCAATCGCTGTTATCTATTTCTTATCAGCTTATATGTAAATCTGAAATGGTCACTACATGTATAAATAGTCAAAAGGAAACTTAGTGAAGTGTTGCAAAACTCTGTTAAAATTTGCATAGCGTTCCTCTTGTGTCTGGGAAAAATGTCATGGTAAACAAGGGGAACAAAGATTATCACTTTGTGAAATATTTAGCCATGAACATGGCACGTTCGAAAACTTTCACACTTTAAAGACTTAAAAATAAAAAAGAACGATTCACCCGCAAATTAAGAGCAATTAAAACGAACGTTATGAGTGTTTATCAACGTTTCAATCAGAAAACGATTTTCGTGGATAATTTTAGTAGGTTATATAGATTGTGTAGAATTCGTTTTATATAACACTGCCAAGATCAGTTTGGGATAATGACTGCAGAAAACTGCAATATCATCTATTAGCTGAAATCATGAAACTCTTAATCATGTTAGCTAGCAGGAAGGGGTCAATTTTCTTTGTATGCTGCAAAGTTGCAGCGCGAGTTTCATAACTGGAGTACACCATCCTTATCATGATAAGTCCTGTCCATACAGAGTGACACGCAAGGCTGGGTGAAAGGAGCTATAAGCTTGACATGTTATTCGATGCGAGGTTGTCATCAAATTTCAATATCAACTTGTAAGACGGATTATTCCGACTCACTTGAAACCAACTGCTAAATGTCCATTTTATCTAACTGCAAACAAAACAGAACACACATTTCTCAAAGGACATATGCTTACCTGATACGAAATATACAACCAAAGCAAGGAATACCACCCGGAAATACAGCTTGGGACCACTGTGCGCCATGTTGGGCATGTTTCAGTTTCAGCAATCTTGCCCTGGCGTCATATCACGTTTCGCTTGGGTAGCCTTTTGCTTCCAACAATGATTTATTGATTGTCGGCTACCGCCTTTGTTATATTTGTATTCTTGGCCTTAGGATATTCAAGGTGCAAGGTTCGTTTTTGACCGCAAACTTGAATGGGGTGCGATTTTCAAATGTACTAAAGACATTTCGGGAAGAAGAGAAATACCAGTGTTGGATCAGTTTCCATAGAGTGGCGGTAATTTAGTGACCACCCGAAAATACATTGTCATGTATTTTTAAAGCTTTTTAAAAATTCTAGTTACTTAATTATCTCTGAAAAATACGTGGTTATCGACAATTTTGGGTCTGTGTTTCAATAGCCCTTGCTAGGATCTGCTTTTTCCACATACTCATAACCTTTAAAAAAACTTTGTATTAGGAGGCCACTTTTGTTTTTATAGTTTTTTGAAAAGCAATGAACTTCCGTAAATGAACTGATTTAAAACGATTTGTGCGATATATTTAAAACGGTTGAAATATCATGTGCAAGTTTCCATGCATTAAGAGTTAATGGAGGCTTGAAAGAGTTTCTTTAAGGCTCCTCAATCCAAGATTCATTAATTCCTTGACAATCGCCCAAAAATTATGCCTTTTATTGCGTTTGTAACAGTCATCTTCAAAAGACGCAAAGAACCTGATTGGCGAACGTAAAACTGCAGAGTTACCATCCCTTGCGGTCATACTTCCTTAATATAAATAAGGAAGGCTCTAACGTCAATGAAATTTGTACAAAACTTCTGCTTATCACCAACTCTTACTTTTAAACTCAAACAGTTTTTACAACGCTTTCAAGACAGACAATAAAAAAGCTGAAATTTTAAATGCTATCAAAAATTCTCTTCACAGAACTGCTATTAATAAATTTCGATTAGGGGATCATCGACTGCTGATTGAAACAGAGTCTAAACAGGGAGACACACTGTTCCCAGGACTCCCGGAAATTTGTTCTCTTGCACACTAAGTTATAAGGTTCGCTCCAAATTTGTCGACGAAGTCATTACAAAATAACTTTTTTAAGACAGATTTCAATTTAAAAGTTTTGTTCCCTTTTTAAACCGCATCGATCTCTTTATTTGTAGATCAGTTGCTGCTTTTATTTATGAACTGTAGATAAAAAAGTTATTTCACAAGTAAATTTCATTAGAAATAGGTAGGTTACGTATAAATATGGAAATACAACAATTAACTGTTGTTGTTTAGGACCACAGAACATGGCGGCGATGACGTAACATGAAAACCGTCTTGACTCGGTTTTCTTTGTTCTCAGTTAGAGGAGTGTGTCACATCACACTAATTAATTTATTCAGTGTCTGGAAAGGTGTGTCGGTTTTGCTTGTGACAGGGGAGTGCGGAGCTGAAACAATAGCAGAACAAATAATAAATGCAAATATTCAACTAAGCATACTGTTTACCTCTCCCTCGGGGGTATGTATTATATTCACCTGGTACTGTCCCGACTGGAAAGCGTAGCCCGCGGGTCGGTATGTGGTGAATATAGAACTTACCCCCTCCCTCCGGGTAAACAACCCTAACTTGTTAGTATATGTAATAGGGCTACATGCTGTCCATTTTGGAAATAATTTGATGAGAAAAATTTCGAGGATTGCCAATTTTGCAGTCAGCAAATTTTGAATTCAATAATGTTCAACTTGGACAGATATTAAGTCCTATTCAAATGACAAACAAAGCAGCAAGGCTGATCTGACTACGTAGAAAGATTTGACTCTGCAAGACATCAACACGACACTAATAGAACTTTAACAGAGCAGGGTTGCAGCCGTAGACAGCTTTTTACGTAGTCAGATCAGCCTTGCTGCTTTGTTTGTCATTTGAGTATTTCTTTGGCTGATTAGGTCTCGTTTACTAGATCCTACGTACACGTGCAGCATTTTCGTTTGCGGTCCTTTGCTGATATTGTTCTACATTAAGTCCTATTACCTGTTAGTCTTTTAAATTGTGCATAAAAAAAAATCAACGATGACTTTACTAGGAAGCGAATGGACAAAACTGCATAGTCGAAACTGGGTTCAAACGTTTTTTCTTTAATTTACTTTATTTGTTTTTTTAGTTTTGCGAAACATCATGTTGCCCTTGACGAGGCAAGAGAGGGCACAAACCTACCTTTTTCAACCTCAGCTTAAATTACACTGACCGCCTCAGTGAGCGGGCTCGCATGTTAGCAACCATCAGATCGGACTATTACTTTTCAATCCCTGGTCGCAGGCTCTCGTTTGTGATTTGTCCCATGAATATCGTTTACGTAGCATTCTTCGCTGCTGGTCAGCAAAAGGGAGGAACGAGGGCTCTTTAAAATTCGAACGTCGTACTCGTACTCAATCTCGTACTCGTAGTCTGATCTGAAAGTCGCTATTGAGTCATTCGCGGGAGTAGGTTGGTAAGTAACTTCTTTCACTCGGACGATCAAACTGCATAACCCACGTTAAATCGCGGTTGCGGAGTCCATAGTGGGCAAAACAAAAATATTTACACCGAATTGAAGAAACGTTTTCGGGTAAAAAGCATAAATCATTGATAATGTGACCCAGTGGTGCTCTGGGAAGCGTAGAAACATGCCTCTTTCCTTAGACATGTCCACGTTATAATAACCAAGTATGCCTCAATTTATTCTTGAAATACTCTCTGAAAGAAAGAATTTTAAATATAAAAAACGAAGCCCAGTAACGAAGCTGCCCCTGAAATTTTTCCAGAGTTCCATTGTGTCGCATGCTCCGTCGTTTATACTTTTCAACCGACAACGTTTTTCAAACGGATACATACCACATGTACACGAGCAAATAGAGTTCACCGCGCAGTTTGATTGGCTACTCAAACGTGGGATAACCGTTGCTATTCACCAACGAGCGAAGCAGCAGTCGCCTCACGCGATGTTTTTGTCCACTGATCAGTGGACAAAAAACTTTTGGAAGCAAGGCATTCACTTGTGTGGTAAATGATAACAACGTACGCACTTCAGTGTAGGTGATCAGTGAAGAATGGTTACCGTATTTTCTCGTTTAAACGCCGGGGGCGTTGATTTAAAACTCGGCCTTGTAGACCCGGCGCTTATTCGAACCTGGCGTTTATTCGGGGCCCGGCGTTTATTAACTAACTACATTTTTCAGCCATCAATTCTTTATCATCAGTGAGTGACAGAAGGTTTATTGAATTAAGAACCAAATTTCTACAAAAACGTTAAAAAATTTTGAAACAATATCACCAACTTTGTTTCATCTCAGCCGTTTATCAAGAAACACCAAAAGGGGGAGAAAGTGTATCGTCAACTGCTCGACAGTGCAAGCAGTTTAAGAAAAGGTGGTGTCCAGGTTCCTGCTCCATCAGTTCTGAGAAAGGCAATATTATGGAATGATTTAAGGAACTACTGGAGAAACGCTGGAAAGACCCTCGAGATGATCCTCGCTTGATGGAAAAGCCCGAAGAAAAGCTACCATGATTTAAAAGAGATTGCCGCGATACTTAATGCGCTGTTTGTTACATCTGCTTTAGTTACCAGAAGTGCAATTGTAACTGGTAGTTTAGGTTTGAATATCAGCGTATAAATTCAAATGAAATGGTACAAAGAGAACTAGTATGCGGTTACAACACATAATCCTGATTTAATATACCCATCTCGAATAAACGCCGGGACCTCAAATAAACACCAGGACCCCGAATAAACGCCGGGCGCGTTTAGTTTAAACTGGGCCTTATAGACCCGGCGTTTATTTGAACCCGGCGTTTATTCGGGGTCCGGTGTTCAATCGAGAAAATACGGTACCTCCAGTAAAACACGAGACTGAAAAAGGAAAACAGAGAAAAGGGTGTGTGATAGGGATAGGAGGTGCGCTTCACATTTTTTTCATTATCTTTATTACGTCATTATACAGCAAGCCCAGACACATATTTCGATATAATGACCCCTGTTTCTTCCTCTACAGATTTTTCATCTCGTCCTCCCAGGTTTGGCGCAGTTGAAAGAAGCATGCAATCAACGTATTGACTCTGCAAAATAAAGAAAAAATACAAACATATATATTTTACTGAGCACTCATGTCTGAATGAGACGACATTTCGAAATCTCTATTTCAAAGTCGGTAATTATTTAAAATAACCAGATCAGACCATCATGGAAAAGCACTGCTCAGAAGCCTTCAGGATTTCATCCACACACATTCTAGTTATGAGCATCTTCTACAGCGTAAGACCACGTGTACAACACTAATTTACTGCTTATCACTTGAATCCTCCCACGATGAGATGCAGAAAGCCACCCCTCCCTTGTTGACAACTTTGACATACCAGAACAAGCGGATGATTTGATTCTGCCAATCCCTGTTCGCTGAATTCTTCGACTTGAACCACAAGGTTACCAACCCCTGCGATCATCTGAAGTACATCCTGTTGTATTCGCTTACCAATCCCAACTGCAACCGGGAGAATACCCTTTGCCTGTAATAAGAGATAAGAGAACTGATCATGAACTGATAACTTTATTTATACACAGTAAAATTCATCATTAAGAGTCTCTTCATTGCAACAAATAAATGTATACATATATTGACAAAAAGAAAGAAAGAAAAACGGTAGTGGAGGAAAGTGAATGACTGTGTAGTAATGAAGTTAACAAACATATAAAGCCTGTTAATAACCCATGTCCTGCACTCACCTGGCCGAGAAGCACTATCGATAGAGCATCGGTGATCTAAATCCCGGGGATGCGGGTTCAAATCCCACCTGGGTCAAAGAACATGTCTTTACCCTCGGGTGGTTACATTACTCGGACAATGCTCATAAACTTGCATTACAGATTTAATTCTCTGAATGGTAAGTTTTATAACTAGTGCTGCCCAGCAACATCGCATTTTTTGTACTTAAAAACGTGACTGCATCTGTAAATTTCTTTTATCATTAAAGAAAACTATCGGCTATTTTGTACTATTTTGTGCTATTGTAACAAGCGTTTAAGAGGTTAGAATATCTGGTGTTTGCTTTTGGAACGGCCAAAGATTGATGCAAGAAATTGAAAGTCCGATATCTTCAATGTTAACTCAATTAAGAGCTAGCCGAATACCATGTTTATTGTTAACTGTTTTAAGGGTCAAATAAAAAGATAAGGCAAATGAAACATAGCAAAAAGAAGTCTCTTATAGAAGATACGAAGATCCGAAGTTTTAACAATTTCAGATCAGATTCAGATCAGATTCAGATCTAAGGAACCAGAATTCGGCCTTTTTTGTTTTCAAAACTCTTCGAAATTATTCCAGTGCTACCAATGTTATCGAAATGGTCCAGGTAAAGTCAGACATCTTTTATTTCCTATGTTGCTTAGAACTGATTTTTTTTGTTGTGCATTTTTCCTCGCGTAACACATCAAGACGTCAGATGAAAATTATACTTTATTTTTACCTATATTTTTAATTATACACGACCTCGCAAGCTTTATGGAGCTATGTAGCTTTCTGTAGAGCTACTCTGTAGAAAAGTCATCAATAAACCGTTATTATTATTATTATTATTATTATTATTGTTATTATTTATGGTTTAATTACCATCGTGTTCTTACTTATTTACTTACCTACTTATTTACTTACTTACTTATTTACTTACTTACTTACTTACTTACTTACTTACTTACTTACTTACTTACTTACTTACTTACTAAACAATGAGTGTACGTTGTACGAAACATGTGGCAGATATTCCCTTCTTACCTTTATCTTTTCCGATAAGTCTTTGAAAACATTAAAATCCACCTCCGCACCGCCTGGAAGTTTTGGTCTGCCATCTGTGGGCACAATCAAAATATTGGGTTTGTCTGGCTTGTCTCCTCCTTCTGCACTGAATAGCTCATCATTTGCCATTCTTAGAGCAAGGTCTGTGCGGGTGAGAGGTGCCAGCTCAAGTGGCTCGCTTGCTATCTTTTGCAGCAGGGCACCCTAAATAACGCAAAAGGACACAAAGTTAAACACGAGACAAGAAAAAGACTTTTTGCAGCCTCATTTAATTTCTTTTACAAGGTTATAGATGAACTTGCAAGAAAGGGCAAGTTGAAAGATAAGACCCATCCTCCCTTTGTGCCCCCTCAACCCCCTTAGGCTTAGGAACGCCAAAAACAAAAACAACAACAACAACAGAAACCAAAAACAAAAAACAAGCACAGGCTGAATCAGCTTTTCTGCTATTTAATTACACTGGTATTAGTGGCTTATGTTACCTTTCTTAACACATTTTAATTTTTTTCCCCGGGAAAGAGATGACCCAGAATTCCTCCACTGACTAAACTACTAATCGATGAGATGAGACGAGACGGGACGAGAATAGATGAGAAGAAACGAGAGGAGACGAGATCAGTTCGATGCTGTTTTATGGGATGAGATAGGATGAAACACGAGGAGATGAGATGAGATGAGTCAGAGATGAGAAGACACGAGACGAGACGACTATAGGTGAGACGGATGGAGTTGATTCGAGGTGAAAAGTTGAGATGAAATGAGTTTACATGACATGCCTTGAGATAAGGTGCGGAAGTCTTGAGATAAGGTGCGGAAGTCTTGAGATGATGTGGAGTCAGACGAGATGAGGTAGGATGAGAAAAGATAAAAAAGATGTCTGATTTATGAAAGAGGCCATGGATGGAAAGGGAGGAGAGGTCTCTAACTGACATCACACTGTTTGAATTTTCGTTGAACAACCAATCTCTGTCATCTTTTTCTTATCAACTTATACAGTGTAAATCTGAAAGGGTCACCACATCATGTATTCATAGTCAAAAGGAACACTTAGTGCTGTGTTGCAAAACTGTGTTAAAATTTGCATAGCATTCTTGATGTGTCTGGGAAAATATGGTAAACGATGTGAGCAAAGATGATAACTTGTGAAATATTTAACAATGAAATGGTACGTTTGAATTTTTCCCACCTTAAAGATTTTATAATAATAAAAAGATCTATTTATCTGCAAATTAAGAGTAATTAAAACAACGAACGTTTGATTGTTTATCAATAGCTCAACCAGAAAACGATTTTTGTCGCCTATTTTGGTATATTACGTGTTAAAAATGGATTGTCTCGAATTCATTTTACAGAAAACTGCCAAGATCAGCTTAGAAAGATGACTTCGGACAGTTGCAAGCATGTATCGTCTATTAGCTGAAGTCACGAAACTCTCAATCATGTTACGCAGCAGGAAATTGGTTGATTTGCATGCTACTAAGTTGCAGCACGAGTTTGTAACTGGAGTACACCATCATTATCATCTTTAATCCTCTCCATGCTAAGTGACGCACACAGCTCGGAGGAGTACACCAAGGGAGCTTATTCAATGCGAGGTTCATTTTACTTAACGTTTGTCCGTTTTCAAATTTCAATATCAACTCGTAAGGCGGATTATTCCGACTCGCTTAAAATCATTAATTAATTGTTATTAATTAATTGCTATTAAGAGGCTGTCTCTGTAAAAACCACCCACTCAATTTCGCGTCAAAAATAAGTTTGCCTGAAACTCTGCCAACAGAAAGACGTTACCGAGGCTAGAACTAAAACAAGTTTGGTTTGGTTCAAAATGATTTTCTGGCCGCGCTGGGAGCTGTTAAACATTTTGTCCCATCTGGGCCCGATTGCACGTCTCGAAAATTAAAAATTAGGCTTTTTTTGTAGCGTTATAAAAAATTCGATTCGCGTCATCTAGCAATGAATTTTACGTCATTTTTCTCATAAGCCTTTCTAGTTTTCTAAATGAGAAACAATTTTCTTCTCTATTAAACCTGAAAGGCGAAATCAGTAGTTATAGAGTTGGCGGTTCTAGACCACTTTCTTCGAAAGTGTTCTAGAATCCGCCAACTCTATAACTACTACACCATTAGATGGAACCATTTTTGAAAACTATATGTTATGGAATAATTTTTTTGAAAAACTATATGTTTTTTCACATGGTTTTATGTGATGGTGAGGAGCCGAGCTGGCTCGGGAAGTCGCTACGAAGTAGCGAGTGAGGCTCCGTCGCGGTCTCACGTGGGTAGATTCTAGTCTCGTAGAGACTATGAATCGTAGGGCACGTGAGACATAATGGGGTTCTATATGTTTTTTTTATCACATGGTTTTATGTGATGGTATTATATACTATATCCATTTTTGCGATGCTGGTTCCATTTTATGGGAAACTATATGTATTTTATCACATGGCTCCATCACATGATTCCATCACATGGCTCAATCACGGCAATAGACCCCCCGGCATGCTAAGTATTTGAATGATTGCGTAGCAATACATTCAAAGACTTAGCACGGGGATGGGGGGGTCGTTATTGCAAAAAGCGTCAGGCGGGAAGAGCTTTTGCTCTTCCCGCCGTCAGGTGGGAAGAGCTCTTAGCTCAAAGAGCTAAGAGCGATGGACGCTTTTATTATGTGATTTTATTATGTGATGACATTATGTGATGACATTATGTGATGGAGTCATTTTATGGATAACTATATACAAGATCCATTTTTTAAGCATTGGGGAACAAAAGCGGAGCTTTTGTGAGGCAGTGAATTGATCGCTTTAGCGATCAAGAGGGGAAGTTTCTTTTTGCGATGCTGGTTCCATTTTATGGGAAACTATATGTATTTTATTACATGGGCTGAATTGATTGGATTTGGATACTATATGTTGTATCTCATGATGCATCCAACGCATTATTCCATCACGTGACCAAAGACAACATAAAAGCATAATGATTCCTCAAATTGTTGTTGCGGAGAGGAGTGTGTTTATATTTATGTTTTTCAAACGCAAATCTATAGCATTTTTCATCTTCAAAGTCAGATTCACCGATTTTGCTAATCCACCCTTTGTTTTTTTTGGATCTTTTTTTGTCAATTGTACCGTTAGGGAATTTTAATTCAACAGAATTGCAATCAGTATAAGGTGAAGACCCAATACCATCGTGACTTATACTAATGTTTATAGTTTTTTCACATCCATCTTTGTAATAAATAGTTGTTGAAATATCTGCAATTCGTTCTTCTACTAGAATATTTTGGTTTTCATATTCAGTGTCAGATTCATCCATATTCCCTCTGTAAGTGTTTGATCTGTCTTCGTTAATTGAACCGTCAGGGTTTATGTATTCAACCGTCATCCATCTTAAATTTGGTGTCTTCTCATCACCATTGTAATATTTCAAAATATTAATTTTTTTTGTGCATCCATCTTTATAATCCATAGTTATTAACATTTGTGATTCTCGGGTTGCGATTTCCATTTATATATAATATAATTTAGATAATATTTAAGTCGTTTGAAACGTACAGAATGTTGAAAAATATCTCATATAATAGTATAGAATGAATTGCAATGAAGATATTCACAATTACTTGAAAGAATCAGAAGTTGTTTGTCCTTTTTGTGACCAGCAAATAGATTATTCCAGAAAACCAAAAGATGATAAATGCTGTGATAATCAGTATATTATTAACGACGATGGGATGTTAGCATGTCTAAGTTGTGGTGTAGTACAAGGATATAATTATGTGAAAGAATATGTTAATTTTTATGAGAACAGACATAAATTTATAAGAAAATCTGTTTACCATCGAGAGTACCACATCAACAACATATTACTTGATATCAAAGAAAAATATAACATTGAAATATCAAACTGTCAGAAACATAAGATTGATATAATCTATGCAGAGATTGGTAAGATTATAAATGAAGTTAATGGTACAAGGAAAAGGATGATTAGCGTAAATTTCATTATGAGAAAGATATTCAAGATGATGGGAATACCTTACAAAAATATTCCAATTAGTAAATCGAAAAAAACATTAGCTTTTTACGATCGATATTGGGCAAGTATTATGTCTCTTATTGGTGATAAAATAAAATCTATTATTAGATGAATACCTTATTATATTTCTTTTCAAATTTGTCAGTTAAAGGACACATTTCAATGATTATTTCATCAAGAACTTTAACATGATCAAGAAATTCTTTTTCATTATACTCCAGTCCTCTCATAAAGGATCGTAAATGAGTTAAAACCTTTTCATACGTAGTGTACGCGAATTTACACATCTCGATCTTTCTTTTATAATTTTTGACCTCTGAATATGTTTTTAGTATAAGCCCTGCGCCTGATATTGATCCAAGTACAGCGGGGTTTAACGTCACACCACCAGCCACAGTCCCAGTTACTATCAATACAACAGATCCAATGTTACATGCCATATTCTTTTTCTTGAAGCTTTTAAATGACTCTTTGTGGAGCCAGTATTGCTTATGGTAGAATTTGTACAATGCTTTCAACTCAGATATTTGATCTTCTGTTAAATTTTCTGAAACATGGTTCCAATTGAATATTCTTTTACGTCTATCCATATATATTATATGGTTACATTTTTTCTTTTTTGAACGATTTCTTAATACTGATGTATAATTTTCTAATGTTTCGAACTATTTTTTCTATATTCTCAATAATTTCGTTGATTAAAGTTGATGTTTTCATATTATATTGTTTAGATTATTCATTATGTTTTTCATCGAAAACCTCAACGCTTATTTCTTTTGGGATAATATATTCTAAAAAGCATTCCATACTCCAATCAGATGGATATCCGCATTGTGATATATGATGAATGTAAAAATGTTTATGGCACTCTATATTTAACAAACATTAAGAGTTCTTGATTTTTCACAACTGAACCCAGTTCCACAGCCAAATGACCAAACGTTAGTACTAAATTGATATTTATTGTCTGTGATTTAGTTGATTGGGTTGAAGTGTAAGTGATTGATTGAGTTAAATGGTCACTGTGTTTTATTTTTAAAGAAATAGGCTTATATTTACTTTTGAGCTTGAAATAGAGCACTGTTATAGTTAATATGTGGCTATGATTTGGAATAATTATTTTGTCACAACCATTCAATAAAAATGTGTTCCCGTTTTTCGTATTTAAATACCCATGTATATAATGAACTGAACCACTTAATTTATACCCATTTAAAGACAAATCTGTTTGCATTACCATTTTACCATTTTCTACAACGTACGCCGTATCATACACATCCGAGTCTACATTACTCTGTGATCCTTTGACTCCATATACAATCAAATAACCAACTCCTTGAGTGGAGCTACTTGCAGTGCCCTGACAATGCATGTCAATGTAAATGTATTCGGGAGGAGTTATGCTCCACTTATGTAAGTGAACAATCGATCTACTGTAATTAACAAACAGCTTAGTTGATTGTTGACCAATATTTAGTGAAGTGGAAACGACACTCATTGACAAATTTGTTGTGCTTGGTGGGAAAAATTCAATAGCCAAAGTGTACTCGCCTTCTGGAAGTTTGAACATGTTAAAGCCAATGCGAGAAGAATACTCATTTTGAGCGTCTTTCCCCATTTTAAATTTATAAGCTTTTTTGTTGACATTGTGGAGGGAACCAGAAAAGTCAACAATGCCATCAACTATTATGTTGTTTTCACTTGAAGATTCATCGGCATTTTCCATGAGATACCTGAAAACGTCTTTCTTGTTGGTTGAGCTGGTGATGTGAGACTCCTTGATTTTTGTGTCAAAGTAAGTTTTCAGCCCTACAGTCACATCACCTTTGGCGGTGTGTACCTTACTGCTGACATAGCCGACATTAGCTGCTGATTTTATGTCTTTGTCATCGGTGTTCAAGTTGATTATTGTTTTTTCATTTAAATTCAAGTTTCCAGTCATATTGTTAGTGCCATCAACTTTGAGAAACTTTTTTTGTGTCATGTCATCAATTCTGTTGTTAACAAACTCGACACATGCGGCGTCTCTTTGGTTTGATGGAAGATCAAGATTGATAATTGAATTATTTTTCATATCAATATCAGATCCTTTATCCAGTTTTTTTTCAAGCTGATTTTCGACATACTTTTTGTTTGTGGCTTGATCTGCCTGTGTTGGGTCTTTCACATTTGTGATGAAATTATTGTTCATGTTAATGGGTTGCTCCATCCGACCTCCTTCTTTCTTTGACAAGAATATCTCCCTTTGTGATTCATAACTTATAACCTTGTTGAGATCACCATGAACTGGATAATTGTCTTTTGGGACAATGAGTGACCCTGTCATCGTATCACCAGATATTGCAACAAATTTAGATGTATCCACACTTGGAATCTTAGCTATTTCACTATCTAACTGGCTTTTTGTAACCACATCATTATTATTGGTTCCTTGTTTTACATTCACTAATTTTTTATTCTGCATATCATAATCATTATTAGCATCTAATTTAAATCCAATACCAGGTAAACCTCTTGAACCTATCTTACCTAGTCCTTGAGAATCATCATGATTAAGGATACCGTTGGTATAACTCATATATTAATGGTTTATATTCTTTCATCGAAATTTCGGGCTACCTTTTTTTTGACCTTATCAACATACAAAAAACTATATGGATCCTTAGTAGCTTTCTGATAATCTGATTTATTTATGTTCAGTTCTCGGCAAATCATCGATTGCTCGTTTCTTGATGGGAAATCGTATATGCAATAATGTGAACTATTCAGTCTTATTGTTTTATCGGTTCCGTAATAGCTTTGACTTAAATATATACAACAACAATTTTTATTTCTTGAATTGGTGAAGTAGTCTCGTATCCGTTCGTCATTTTTTTTACCTGTATTCAAATAGTCATCAAATATGATTAATTTTTGGTTTTCCTCAGGCAAATCTGTAAGAGGGATGATTTCATCGTTACTTGCTTCTATCACGTTATAACCCACCTCTTTTGATATTGGTTCAAGAGTTTTCAACAGATGCTTATATTTGCTTTGGGAGAGATTTCGAGCATAAAGGTATATCTTGTCAAAGTATAAGAGTCTGTAGATCATATCGAGAACCAGCGTAGTTTTACCCATCCCAGAAGGACTGCAAATAAGCATCCTGAAACATTTTTTTGGCATGAAACTCTTTAATTGGATAAAATCGTTATTTTCATCGTCTTGAATGTCATAGTTTTGAATTCTCATATATCATTTGTTTATACAATTTTATCGCATGGCGACACGCTATGCGACACGCTATGCGAGCGTTTTTATATATGATAACCCTAATTTTTCCGAACAAAATACGAAATTTTATGTAAACAAATGATATAATGAGTTTACTCAAATGGAAAGAAATGGCTGAGAAACGATCTGAGCTTGGTAAAAAGATTAACACAGTAAGAGATACAATAAAACAAAAAAAGATATCTGATCAAATGGGTGAAGTCGAGGCAGAGAAACTTTTCAAACCTATAACATCTGAGTTAAAGGAACTTACAGCCCCAAAAGCACCGTTGAGAAGATTGGTAAAGAAAAAGCGACCTGTTCCAGATTATGGAATAGCTATTGATGATGAAGTGCCTGATTATGGATTGGACGATTTGTTTGATCAACCTGTTTTACCTGAAAACGAGAAACAGATAGTTCCAAAACCTCCATCTTATGAAGATGTCCTTGAGGATTTAGCATCAGGTAAAAAACAAATGTATATAGATCCAGAATACATGTATGAACCTGAAGATCTTCCTCCAGAATACGAAGAAGAAGTACCAGTACCAGATTACGAAATTCTTGAAGAGGATAGAATAAATCAAGCTTTAGATCAACTTCAAATACCGAATTATGATGATATTGAATTACAACTTCAACAAGAAGATATGAATGACAAAAAGAGGAAATCTTATCTTACCAAAACCCTTAAAAAGGCTAAAGAGAAACGGCAACAACTAAATGGTTATTGGAGTGATATCACTAAAAAATTAAAAAGTGGTTTAATGACTGAAGCTGAGGCTCAACATCGAAGAAAAATTATTCAAGATACAAGAAAGGTTCTTACTGATTATATGAATTACCATCAACAAAAACTCCAAAAACTCAAATCTATTAAAGGATCTGGTTTGAAGAAAAAAAAAAGAGGTGGACAGGTAATGTTTTTCAACAATCCGACAGAAATGATTAAAAAACTTGAACTGATTATCGGATCGATGATTGCCGGAAATAATAGCATCGAATTACGGAATACAGGCGTCGCTCTTCTCGACATCTTGTTGAGAAATTCAATACTCAATAAGCCACAATACAACAAAATATACAAAAACTATTTTAGTCTAAACTAATCATATATATGAATAGACAACTTGTATTATCATCCCATACAGTAAAAAACCAAAATGGTAATAAACCATCGGATTTCACAATCAAATACCGTAATCCGATAATACTAGATTCAAACAGACAATATGAAATCGGCCTAGACCGAATCATTTCGATGTCATTCACTTGGTTTAATGTGACAAACGAACTCAATAATCAGAAAATAAGATATTCGGCAGATAGTGGTACTAATTGGACGGAAATTATATTTAATCCTGGAGTCTGGAATTACGTTGATTTTGACAATTTAATCAAAGAAAAAACAAAAACAGGGACTTCATCAAACCCTCAATATCCAATCACTCTGGAGTTTAACGATACTGTATTCAGGACAATAATAACACTAGCCTCAAATTACAGATTAGATCTCACTCAAAGTAATTTTAATGATCTTATTGGTTTCAATAAAAAGATTCTAACAAGTAGTGTAAATGTTGGAGATTACATTCCTAATCTCTCACAAGACAGAGAAATATTGAATGTTCATTGTGATTTGATAAGTGACAGTCTTGTCGATGGTGAAGAGTCAGATATTATATATAGTTTTTCAACCAGTACTTTAACACCGAGTTATAGTTTCACACAAGAGCCTCGACGAGTACAGTTCAATCCTGTCAATAAAAATACGATCAATAAAATAAGAATTTATATCACCGACGGTAAACGAAGAATTATAGATCTTAATCATAGTGACACTTCATTCAGTTTGATTTTAAGAGAGAAGAGAGATTAATCTAACTAATAGTTATATATGTCGTCGTATGAATACAAGCGTATTTATCATCCAAAACTTGGACGATTTGTTTATAAACATAAAGGATCTGGGATCATTGTTGATAACATTTTCAAACCGGTTGGAAGGGTGTTAAGTAAAGTTCCAGAAATGGTTTTAAAACCTTTAGCGAAAAAAGCGCTTCAATCTGGTATTTCCCATGCTGGAGACAAACTGGGAAAAAAAGCAGCTGAAAAAAGCGGAGAGCTTATTATGAGAAAATTACACGGTTCAACTAAACAATCAATGAATAAAACCATGAAACCAACCAAACCTACTAAACCAAAACAAGAAGAAGATTACAACACAATTCTGAATAGACTTATATCTGGTACTGGATTAAGACGATAAAATGTTATTAAAAAGTGAATTTTATCCAATTATAAATAGACTAGCAAGTGGGAAATGGTTTATATAAAAAGTGAATTTTATCTAAACTACTCATATAAATGAGTTTCAGAACAAGTGAAAATCTGCAACGATATGAATACGTTCGTTTCCATTTGGATAATGTCATTGAACAGCCTGGTAACAATCAATCACAGAAAAAGACAGGTTACAGATTCACAATCAACGATAGGTCGACTATGTTCGATTTTTTTAATGGGTATTTCGAAGTAACTAAAGAGCTTCAAAAAAGGGCAGATGGTGCTGGATATGCTGCAGCGGATCGCATCACAATGATAAACGGATCTCACAGTCTAATCAGACATATGGTTATTAAATCGTCTGGTAAAATCGTGTATGAGAGTGATAATTTGCATAGAATTACGAATGTCAAAAATCTCCTTGAATACAGCGATGATTATAGTCGATCTGTTGGAAAGAATTCGTTCTGGTATCTTGACACTGATGGAACAACAGCGAATACCAACTTAGGATTCGAGGCACGTCGTATTTTAACCCAGGCTAATCAGAATGACGGCGGCGGAGGAGCTAAATCGATTAACGAGATGATACCGTTGAACCGATACAGCTTTTTCCAGGAATTAGAAAAAAAAATGCTGCCCCCGATGCAGCTCACGATTGAATTAACATTGAACGAAGATAGTGAACTGATTCACATGGCAAATGGCACAGACGCTGGTCGTGTTGTAGTAAAAAGATTGTATCTTTGGCTACCAAGACTAATCCCAAAAGACATCATGTATAGTAATTTCGTTTCAAAGTTTCTTAAGCCAACAACCTGGACATATATGCGAGATATCTACAATCAGTCAGCAAATACCAGAGCTATTCAGAATATGTTTCAAATCAGTCCAGCTATTGATAACGTTAAACATGTTTTTATATATCTCCAGAGGACAGACGCACCAAATAATGATGAAGCAGAGAGGAGTTCGTATTTGTTTGACACTTTCAAGTTGAATGCAGCTAATGCTAATAGCTCTCTATCAAACTGCAGGCTTGAATACGGGAATAACGTTTTTTACCCAGAGCTGGAATATGATAGTGACTCTAAAATACGGATATTTAATGATCTCATGTCATATGCATTTCGTAAGAACGATTACAATTCAGGAACACAGCTTAATGTATCCAATTTCACTAGTTTGTATGGATTATTGTATTTCGATTTGTCATATCAGAAAGAGGTGGTGACGAGAGATCCCAAACAGTTGATTCTCCATTATCGTCTCAATGTAGCCCCAGCAGCAAACGTCCGAGCTCATAGCATCGTATTTTACGAGAGTGAGGTTGTTGTTAAGACAGTTGGAAACGAATTGATGATAGTTTAAATAAATAAGTTTTACATCGATGAAAATTTAAATGAATATGTTTTTTAAAATAGAATTTATCTAACATATAATATATGACACAACTATACGAAATTAAAGTTAGTTTATCACCAAACCAGAAAAAGAATCTTAGTAACGCGTATCATAAAAGAGAAACTATCATTTTGAGACTGACAAAGGACTCTCTATCTGGGAATGACACTCTATACGTACCTCAGAATATAGTTAAGCGATTGAATAAAAATAGAAAATTGAGAAAAGGAATGGACATCAAACTAGCCAAAACAAACATTCGAAAGCAAGTTGGTGGATCACTCCTCTCTACAGTTCTGTCGCTTGGAAGAAATTTCGCTCCAACGATTGCCAAGACTATTGGATTGTCAGCTTTGGCAGGTTTAGCATCTGAAGGAGCATCTCAGATTGTTAAGAAGATATCTGGAAAAGGTTTACAAACCGGTGGGTTCCTAATACCACAAAATAAAATCAACCAGTTGATAGCATATAAACATCTTTTGACCACAAAACAAAAACAAGATATATTAAATGCTCTACAAACAGGCTCTGGTGTTCATATAAAACCGACAAAAGTACAAACAGGTGGGTTCTTAGGGACTCTCCTTGCATCAATTGGAGTCCCTTTAGCTATTGAGGCAATAAAGAAGATGACTGGTAAAGGAGCTCCTCAGATGGGACGACCTAAACAAAGACCACCCAGATCTATACCAGAACAGGATGGTGGTTTGATGACCAACACTTATAGAACACCACCTTTTTACGGAAATTGGCCAGACGATACAATCGGTATGGGGACTAAAAAAAAAAAAAAATCTCAAAAAAAGGGCGAAGGTCTACTATTAGGCAAGAACTCGCCGTTCAAAAACGTCCCTCTTCTAAACATTCTGTTGTAAAACCCGAATTCCATAAGAATGTCCCATTAAGTAATTATGATTTAATAAAATGGTGTAAATATCTGAATATCCCAATTAATGATGTATTGTCAAGAGATGAAAATGTTCCTCACAATCATAGACAGGCTCTATTCATTTACAATCTTGAACCATCATATATGAGCGGTAGCCATTGGGTATCCACATATGTGAAAGATAACGTCATCAATTACTTTGATTCATTTGGTTTGCCTCCATTTCAAGAAATAGTTAATCATGCTAAAAAGAAGAACTTAACATTGCTTCATCAGAACAATCAAATACAAAATTTACTGACGACAACATGCGGTTACTTCTGTTTATACTTTTTGAATGAGATGAATAAGGGCAAATCATATTTTGATCTGTTGGAATTTTTCGACATATTTAACACGGTTAAAAATGAGAAATTCTTAGAACAGTATTTTAAAAATATCTAACTCATATATATATGAAATCATATTGTGTGAAACAAAAAAAGGTCACTCTATGTGTACCAGGCAGTGAAAGATATGTAAAAGCCAAAAACGGGCGAACCATGCTTAAATGTACTTGTGCAGAATGTGGAATCACTAAGAAGAAATTTGTCAAACAATCGGGAAACGGGGTCGCCCGTCGAAAGGGGCGGGCTTACTAGATACAGTAGCATCGACTGGTACTGATTTATTGATTCACCACGGTATTCCTTGGCTTGGAAAAAAGGCTGTTGAAATGGGAAGATATTATGGATCAGAAGCCTTGAGAAACCCAAAACTGCAGAAAAAGGCTATCGATTATGCTCTCGATAAGTTGAATCCAATGATTCAAAATGTCGGAAGTCAAGCTCTTGATCAATTATCAACAAAAATCAGACCAAATAGAAAGTATAAAACCGACAGAAAGGATTTGGATGGCGCTGGTGTTGATATACATAAACTAATTGGGAAAATACCGAGACCAAAAGCTGGATGGACTCCTGGAAAGTATAAATACATGGGGGCATATAACCCTCTCGATAAACAGTTAGAGTATGATAAAAACACTGGAGAGGTCACCAAGTGGCACGTACAACCTTACAATGAAGTTGATAGAATATCAGCTCATCATGATATTTGTTATGACATGGGGAGAGACAAAGGTGAATGTGACAGAAAAATGGTCAAGTCATTGGATCAAATACCTTATGGTGAAATGCCAAAATGGGGACAAACAGCACGATTTCTAATCAACACGAAGCAGAAACTAGGTCTAGGTGTAAAACAAAGGAAGACAAAAAACGTGAAAGGCCGTCGAGTGAAGAAAACTGGCAAGAAAAATTAGCTGATGAGCTTCATAAACCGATAAAGCGTAACTTCACCCGACGGCGGGTAATTGTGAATCATAGTGACAAATTTTGGTGTTCAGATATCGTTGAGATGCAAAAATTCAGTCGATGGAACGCTGGATACAGATATCTTCTAATGGTTTTAGATGTATTCTCTAAATACGGTTGGATAGTCCCTTTAAAAGATAAAAAGGGTGAAACAGTTGCTAAGGCATTAAAAACAATATTCAAAGAGGGGCGTAAACCACAATATCTTTGGACAGACAAAGGCAAAGAGTATTACAACAAACATGTTAAGGAACTACTTGATAAAAATAAAATAACATTGTACTCAACTGAAAATGAGGAAAAGTCGTCGGTTTGTGAAAGATGGAACAGAACAATCAAAACCAAAATGTGGAAACAGTTTACTGTTCAAGGTAATACACAGTATTTAGACATGCTACCTAAATTAGTGAAACAGTATAACAATACCAAACATTCAAGCACAAAGATGACACCTACAGAAGCCAGTAAAAAGAAGAATCAAGGAGTTGTTTACTTTAATCTATACGGTGATATGGAAACATTAAAACAAAAACCAAAGTTCAAAGTTGCTGATAAGGTTAGAATAAGTAAGTATAAACGAAATGTGTTTGATAAGGGCTATACACCAAATTGGTCTGAGGAAATTTTCACAGTTGATGAAATACAACATACAAATCCAATCACATACAAACTAAAGGATCTCAGAGATGAAGACATTCAAGGTAGTTTCTATGAACCCGAATTACTGAAAGCTGAACAACAGGTATTCAGAATTGATAAAGTTATTCGGAGAAATTATAAAAAGAAGCAAGCTTTGGTGAAGTGGAAGGGATACAGTGATGAATTTAACAGTTGGGTTCCAATGAAGGATTTAAAAACAATATAATATATACATATATATAGATGGATACAGGAAATCAGCAGTGGTTATGTGAATTTTGTAATAAGAATTATAGTTTGAATAGAAAAGACAAACATCTTCTGACTAAAGTTCATAAAAAGAATAAAGAACGTTCAGATCATGAGGAGGAACTTGAAGAATATATGATACGTCGAGATATACTATTGTCGGAAAATATTGCAGATATGGATTTTGAGGAGTTCTTGAAAAAACGTGTACTTGTTGATAAACAACTTAAAAAAGAATTTGGTCGAAATTACAAAGTCCCTGAATGAATTTAAACGCACAAGCCAAAGTGATTTAAAAATAAACATATAGTATTATATATGGATAAAAACAAAAGAGGAAGACCAAAAGTATATTTTACTGAAGAAGACAGAAAGGAGGCTTTAAAAAAAAGTAAAACAAAGTACATGCTGAATAAAGAATGGTATTGTGACGTTTGCAAAAATAGAATAAATTATACTCTTGCAGGTAAATGGTGTCATTTGAAAACAAAAAGGCATAAGAAAAACGCAAATAATTAACATAATGTATTCAGTTCAAAGGATTCATGCTTGGATCATTTGAATTTTTGACTATATTTAAACGCACTAATTATAGACACTTAAAAATAAAAATATATAGTAATATATAGAATGGAATTAAATGAGACAATGTTGAAAATCAATAGATTAGAACAAAAAACATCACGAATCAATGATGAAATAAATAAGAGATATAACCTTATCATTTGCAAATTTCATAGTAATTCACCAGCAACACATCGACTAATCACTGGCGAGTATCCCAACTATATAGAGACTATGATATGTAATAAATGTTCAGATCATATGAACAATTTAACCTGCTATGAACTTGATATTAGAAAAATTGTTGACATATATAAGTTATAAGGTTTAAACGCGAGTTAAAACTACTTAAAAAATATTTACTATAGTAATAATATATGGAATCAAATAAGAAAAAAAATTATTCTCTGGTATACTTTGGTGCTGGATGGGATTTCAAACCAATTAATGACCAAGTATATAAGAAATTCAATCACTTTATATTCATTGATAGTCTACCTATGATGCCGCATTATGAACCAGGCATGCCAGGGTATGAAAAAAGCAAAGATAGAGAAGCATTTATAAAAACTCTAAAAAATAAAGCTATGAAATATGGAATGACATTATCCAGTATCAGAAAAAATTTATTAACATTCAAAAACAATCACCAAAAACTCGAATATTATATGAATACAACAGTTCTAGATGCTTTGACGAATAAAATTATTAGAAAGAAATTAAACAGGGTTATATGGGTACATGAGAATGGATTCAGACCATATGATTATGGTTTAAATATAGGCGATTTGCCTAATCTGTTAGAGTACCGTGCGAAAATACATGAATTATAAATATCATACGTACATAATTAAAGATTTTTCCCATATATAAATATATACATATATATATATGGTAAATGAACAATTAAAAAATCATCTAAAAAACTTCACCGTAAAGGAATTGAAAAAGGAGGTCATCGCCGTGAAAAAGGGTTTCCAAGTTTCCAAATTAAGGCGAGCTGATGTAGAAAACGTCATACTAAAAAATCATCAACACTTCCTACACTTACTAAAAAAGAAGAAGGTGAAGAAGGCTAAACCACTAACGAAAGTAAAGAAGGCTAAACCAATGTCGAAACAGGAGAATGCTAAACCAAAAAAATCACAATATGAAGCGTTTATAAGAGTAAAAGAGTACATAACCGGACTTTTAGATGAACTTGACGAAAAAGCAGAAGGAACAAGAAATTCCGTATTCGTTGATGAACGATTCAGTGGTGTCACTATACAAAAAATTAAATCACAGTACGTCATCCGCGATAGTAATGATTTCAGCAATATAATACTACGAGCTACAACTGATCGCAAGAAGGTTGAAGACCTACTATACCATATGTTAGCATAATTGGATCATTTGAATTCTTGACCATGCTTAAACGCGAGTTGAAACTACTTAAATAATATTTTACTATAGTAATATATACATAGAATGCAAATGAAAGAATCTAATCATATTAATATGGATAAAGCTAGTTTGAAGAAACTCAGCAAATCACAACTTATTAAATTGCTTCTGAAGCAGGAGAATAAGAAGCCAGTTCAACAAAAAAGAAGACCAATACCAACACCTCGTAAGAGTGTCAAAGAAATGGTCAAGCAGTATGAAGATAATATTATTCCAGAGTTCCGGGATAATTACAAACCAGTCCCGACGCCCAGAACTGTTAAAAGAAAACCGATACCAACACCAAGAACCATAATAAAACAAACAGACAAAGCTTTAAAAGGTTTTGCCAAATCTTATGAAATTAACATAAGAAACAACAGAGACCCATTAGCTCAAATGCAAAATACACGAAACGGTGCAGAACGACAATTAACAACTTTGCTGAATGAAATGAAAGGCTTGAAATACGTTGAAACATTGAAAGTAACATTTGAAAAAATATCAGCTGATGTAATAGTCGAAAAGTCAGCATATTTCAATAGTGCAAGTCAAACAATAATCAACCAAATGGAAATTAATGAAGCATTACAAATGTCTAAACAAAATATCTTAAACAAGATAGCTCAATGGATTGCAGAAGGATCAGGATGGACGGTACAATCAGTTGATAACCATTACCTGAACATTGCCAAATACGAACCTATGAAAGGATCCTCATATATCCAACTGCCTTCTGAACTGAGAAATTCAAAGAAGGGCTTAATAAACATGAAAAATGAGGATAATGAATGCTTTCGATGGTGTCACATTAGACATATAAATCCACAAGACAAGTATCCTCAAAGAATAAAAAAGATTGACAAACAATACGTTGAAAAGTTAGATTACTCAGGTGTTGAATTTCCAGTCGGTGTTAAACATTATAACAAAATTGAAAAGCATAACAGCATCAATATAAATGTATTCGGATATGAAAACAAACAACCGTACCCCATCTATGTTTCAAAAGAAAAGTATGAAGATCATATGGAACTACTTCTGGTAACTGAAAAAGAAAACAAGCATTATGTTCTTATAAAGGATTTTAACAGATTCATGTATAACCAAACAAAACATGAACACAGAAAACACTTTTGTATGCACTGTCTGCAATGTTTTAGTTCCGACAGGGTATTAAGCAACCACAAAGAAAACTGTATTCAAGTGAACGGCACCCAAGCAATTAAAATGCCTAACAAAGACAATAACATACTGAAATTCAATAACTTCCATAAACAGCAACCTGTATCATTTGTCATTTATGCCGATTTCGAGGCTATAACAGAGAAGATTCATGGATGCCAACAAAAAGGTAATGAATCATACACAGAAGCTTACCAAATACATACAGACTGCGGATATGGATACAAGGTTGTCTGCTGCTATGATGACAAATATACCAAACCAATACAACTATATAGAGGTGAAAAGGCTGTATACAAATTCATGGAAAATATTTTAGAAGAAGTGAAATACTGCAAAAGAGTAATGAAAAAATATTTCAACAAACCATTGAGAATGACTGAAAAGAATGAACAGGAATTCAAAAAAGCAACAACATGCCACATCTGTGATAAAAAATATACTGAAAAAGACACTCGAGTGAGAGATCATTGCCATATTACAGGTAAATTTAGAGGCTCAGCTCACCAAGAATGTAATCTGAAACTTAGAATAAACCCAAAAGAAATAAAAATTCCTGTCATATTCCATAATTTGAGAGGTTATGACAGCCATTTCATTATGCAAGAGATTGGTAAAATAGTAAAAGAGTACACATACAAAGACAAAAAAGGAGAAGTAAAGCAGATGAATATTAATGCCATACCTTGTAATATGGAAAAATACATGGCGTTCATGCTTGGAAACCATCTAACATTCATTGACAGTTTCCAGTTTATGAGTTCTAGTCTCGATAAATTAGTCAGCAACTTACCAGCAGGAGCTTTAAAATATACAAGCAAAAGATTCCAAAAAGAAAAATTAAATCTTATGACGCGAAAAGGTATTTATCCGTATGATTACATGGACAGTTTTGAGAAATTCAATAAAACAGAATTACCGACTAAAGAAGAATTTTACAGCATATTGAATAATGAGCATATTTCAGATGAAGATTATTGTCATGCTCAAAAAGTGTGGAATACATTTAAATTACAAACGATGGGTGAATACCACAATCTATATCTCAAGTCTGATATACTTCTATTAGCCGATGTATTTGAAAACTTCCGTAAGACTTGTCTGCAGTATTACAAATTAGACCCATGCCACTATTTCACTAGCCCTGGTCTGTCATGGGACGCCATGTTGAAGATGACTAATATTCAATTAGAACTAATGACAGACATAGATATGTTTCAATTCATTGAAAAAGGTATGCGTGGTGGTATATCTTATATTGCCAACCGATATGGAAAAGCAAACAACAAGTACATGAGAGAATATGATAAGAAGGCGCCCTCAAAGTATATCATGTATCTTGATGCTAACAACCTTTACGGTTGGGCTATGTCACAGTATCTACCAACTGGCAGTTTTAGATGGATGACAGAAAAGCAGATTAATAAAATCAATTTATCAAAATACAATGAAAACAGCAATAAAGGGTTATTAATAGAAGTCGATTTAGAATACCCAAAAGAGTTGCATGATTTGCATAACGACTACCCATTAGCTGCCGAGAGAGTTTGTGTTAATAAAGATATGCTGTCTGAGTATTGTAAAACAATAGCTACAAAATACAATATATCGACAGGACTAGTAAGCAAACTGATCCCTACATTAAGCAATAAAGAAAAATATGTTCTGCATTACAGAAACCTGCAACTGTACCTTGATCTTGGATTGAAAATAAACAAAGTCCATAGAGTTTTAGAATTCAATCAGTCGCCTTGGCTCAAACAATACATCAACTTTAATACTGAAAAACGTACTCAAGCAAAAAATTCATTTGAAAAAGATTTCTTCAAACTCATGAATAACTCAGTATTTGGTAAAACAATGGAAAACATAAGAAAGCGTGTTGATGTCCGACTTATCACAGATGAAAAGAAATTATTGAAGATGGTGAGTAAACCAACTTATGTAAGCAGTAAGATCTTCAACGAAAATCTAGTTGCAGTGCATAAAATAAAGGAAACGCTCACTTTAAACAGGCCGGCATATATTGGAATGTGTATCCTTGATCTGAGCAAAACATTAATGTATAATTTCCATTATAATTACATCAAAGAAAAGTATGGAAATAAAGCCAAATTATTATTCACAGACACAGACTCATTAACATATGAAATTGAAGCAGAAAATGTTTACCAAGACTTTTGGAATGACAAAGATCGATTTGACAACAGCGACTATCCAGAAAGCTCGCCTTATTTCGATAAGACAAATAAAAAGGTAATAGGTAAATTCAAAGATGAAGCTTGCGGTATTCCAATAACAGAATTCATCGGTTTGCGATCAAAAATGTATAGCTACATAAAAGACAATAATAAAGGCGGAAAAACAGCCAAAGGAATCAAGAAAAATATAATAAAGAACAACATCAAACATACTGACTACAAAAATGTTTTATTAGAAAATAAACAAATGCAACATACTATGAAGACAATCAGAAGTATTAACCATCAACTTGGAAGTTACGAGCTTAATAAAGTGTCACTCAGCTGTTTCGACGATAAAAGATATATAGCAAACAATGGAATCAAAAGTTTCGCTTACGGGCATTATAAGATCTGAAAATAGTACACCACACAACAGCTGTGGAGATTGTCATACAAGTACTAACAAACACAGTCTAATTAATGATCCATTATGTTCCACAGCTTTCCCATCAGGTTGGTCATTTTTAATCACTCTTCATTAGTGCTGTAGTATTTCCATTCCTCTGGTAGGGGTTGGTCAATAATCGGCTCGTTTGACGATTATTCTTCACATGCTCTTTGAAATTTTTAACTTGAGAATTCTTCTTTATTTGATCCGCCAATTTCCTTCTTGATCTTTCAGATGTTATCATTTTCTTATATTCTTCAAGAACAATGATGTAACGATCCACAGCATCCCCCACTGGTTTTAGATCCAAAGACTCCAAAGTATAGATCTCTCGATTGATATCAAATGTGAAGACTTCTTCATTACCCATTTGACTTTCAATAACCTTAATAGAATCCTGAATTCTATTACACGCAGATTGAAACCTGGAACTCAGCTCTTCAGATGAGGTAGGCATTTCGTATTTTATCGGAAAATTTATCAAAAACTATATTTTATCAGATTTTTTATCAACTGGTAAATTTATGGGTACGCTTTTAATTGGTTGAAAAAATCATACGACTATCATGTGGCCGTCTCATGACCTTGGAAAATAGATGAGTCATTTCCTGTTTACATCAAATATGTCTGGACTTGTTTCTGAGAAAAACTTCCTGCTTTTCCGAGAATTATAAACTTCCTGCAGTGTGGCGTCACGTGAAGGAATAATGCGTTGGATGCATCATGAGATACAACATATAGTATCCAAATCCAATCAATTCAGCCCATGTAATAAAATACATATAGTTTCCCATAAAATGGAACCAGCATCGCAAAAAGAAACTTCCCCTCTTGATCGCTAAAGCGATCAATTCACTGCCTCACAAAAGCTCCGCTTTTGTTCCCCAATGCTTAAAAAATGGATCTTGTATATAGTTATCCATAAAATGACTCCATCACATAATGTCATCACATAATGTCATCACATAATAAAATCACATAATAAAAGCGTCCATCGCTCTTAGCTCTTTGAGCTAAGAGCTCTTCCCACCTGACGGCGGGAAGAGCAAAAGCTCTTCCCGCCTGACGCTTTTTGCAATAACGACCCCCCCATCCCCGTGCTAAGTCTTTGAATGTATTGCTACGCAATCATTCAAATGCTTAGCATGCCGGGGGGTCTATTGCCGTGATTGAGCCATGTGATGGAATCATGTGATGGAGCCATGTGATAAAATACATATAGTTTCCCATAAAATGGAACCAGCATCGCAAAAATGGATATAGTATATAATACCATCACATAAAACCATGTGATAAAAAAAAACATATAGAACCCCATTATGTCTCACGTGCCCTACGATTCATAGTCTCTACGAGACTAGAATCTACCCACGTGAGACCGCGACGGAGCCTCACTCGCTACTTCGTAGCGACTTCCCGAGCCAGCTCGGCTCCTCACCATCACATAAAACCATGTGAAAAAACATATAGTTTTTCAAAAAAATTATTCCATAACATATAGTTTTCAAAAATGGTTCCATCTAATGGTGTAGTAGTTATAGAGTTGGCGGATTCTAGAACACTTTCGAAGAAAGTGGTCTAGAACCGCCAACTCTATAACTACTGAAATCAATCGTCTTATGAGCCCTTCCAATCGCCATCCGAACGAAGGCTGAAAATGCCCTCGATTTGGAAGCTTATTTTTATAATCTGGGACTTAGTTGACAGCTCTAGCTTACAAAGCGGAAAATTGTAATCCTTTATCGGCACACATATGCAAAAACCCCTGTAATGACGATGTCAGTATTTCAAAAGTTATGGCCGTTTTTATCAGCACATTTGCCCGCATTTGTGATTTTTCAGCCTAATGCTAATCGACATATTTCGATCAGATTTTGTCATAAATACAGCTCACCTGCTTTGCAGCTCGGGCTTATTTCCAACTTCAGCCATTTTCCAGTTCCTGGGATGGCTCAAACAGTGGCTCGCAAGCTAGGAAGATCCTAGCACTAGAAAGATGCTAGCGCTAGGGCCAAGTTCAACATTTTGCATGTAAACTGAATACAGAAAACATAGAGCTAGGATGATCCGCCTTCTAGGATCTTCCTAGCGCTAGGATCTTCCTCCCTCCATGTAAACAGCCCCTTATACGACTGCTAATGATAAGAACACCTGTAAAATTATATTACATGAATAAAGTAAAACATATGGGGTCCTGAATAAAACAGATAAAATAGTTTTGAACATTAGGAGTCTTATTAGACGGGCCAGGCCTTGGGGGCCCTTGGCGCCGCCTTAAGAAATGCGAAGGTTTTTTCGCAATAGGGATATTTCAGGTCGCGATGTTCGATGAGGGAAGGGAGAGAAGAGGTTTAGGTTTTGGAGGTTTGGGGCAACCAGGAAAGAGCTTTTTGGTCGATCAAATATTACATGCTTTCAAAAAATGGCGACTTTAGTATATTATCGTATGCAACAATTTTCTAGAGGGCTTTTTAACCTTACGGGTATCAAAATACTGAAAGCTGAAAGCTGAAAGCGAAACGGGGAAGCCCCTAACATAGACTCGCTTGCAAATGGACTGGAAATTGGAGGGCTCAAAACAACGAAACAATTCTTCGAGGATGTTCTGAATGTTGGCAACTGAAACATAAGGTATACATTTTGGACCCTGGAGTTCATGCATGAGGCCTTTTGAAGACTATTCTCGATAAAAACAAGAAGCCAATTACACGTGTAATTATGAATTTATTTTGTCAGTGATCGTGCATTTGTCATCTGTCATTAAATTCAAACATCACATGCCAATTCATACGTTTGAAATCTGGGCCATTTAAAGAGAGAACAAAAACGCTAGAATCAGCACTGCGTTAACTTTATCGAATCAAAACATTTTGCATAAAAAGACAAACAAAATGCAAAATATTTCTTTTTCAAGAGAACCTTTTTCCCCTAGCGTTTACCTGGAGTATCCTCTTTCAACAAGAAGTCACGCAAATACACAGGTAACGCAATTTTATAAAACGCGTGGATATTTACTACTATATTGCAAAATACTGAAAGTACAAGGGAATTCTAAGGTTTAATTATTCTAGTAATTACGGTTTGGTATGAGATTTTTGCACGTTCCCATTATTTTGAGAAAAAAAAAACAGTTAGAATCCTGAAGCAATCAGCGGTTTCCCCATTTGTGCGGACCTTCGAGAAAGCAGCGTCGCAACACAAGTCGACGATGCGTCATCAGCTAATTCGGCGATTTAATGGAAAGATTTCTTCGAGATTTAAGCCCTCAGTTCTCGGTTATCTTCCTAAATACCAAAGTTGGATAGTGTGTTGTCCGATTCTCGAGGGAATTCGGCTGCAAATCGATGTTTTAATCACCTATTTCTAGCGGGAGACGTGGCCATGGTTTCGAGTTTCGGTTCGCTAACAAGCGACACGGCAGAGGCCGTGCTCAATCTTCGAAGGCAATACCCACCTATTTACAGGATCTATCGTGGGATTGAGCCATCCCAGGAACTGGAAAATGGCTGAAGTTGGAAATAAGCCCGAGCTCCAAAGCAGGTGAGCTGTATTTATGACAAAATCTGATCGAAATATGCCGATTAGCATTAGGCTGAAAATCGCACATTCGGGCAAATGTGCTGATACAAACGGTCTTAACTTTTGAAATACTGAAATCGTACAGGAGTTTTCGCATATGTGTGCCGATAAAGGATTGCACTTTTCCACTAGGTAAGCTAAAGCTGCCAACTAAGTCCCAGATTATAAAAATAAGCTTCCAAATCGAGGGCATTTTCAGCCTTCATTCGGATGGCGATTGGTAGGGCTCATACGACGATTGATTTCGCCTTTCAGGTTTAATAGAGAAGAAAATTGTTTCTCATTTAGAAAACTAGAAAGGCTTATGAGCAAAATGACGTAAAATTCATTGCTAGATGACGCGAATCGAATTTTTTATAACGCTACAAAAAAAGCCTAATTTTTAATTTTCGAGACGTGCAATCGGGCCCAGATGGGACAAAATGTTTAACAGCACACAGCGCGGCCAGAAAATCATTTTGAACCAAACCAAACCTGTTTTAGTTCTAGCCTCGGTAAAGTCTTTCTGTTGGCAGAGTTTCAGGCAAACTTATTTTTGACGCGAAATTGAGTGAGTGGTTTTTACAGAGACAGCCTCTTAATTGCGCTTTTTACCTAACTGCAAACAAAACAGAACTCACAATTCGCAAACAACATTTACGCTCACCAGATACCAAAGATACAACCAAAGCGAGGAATACCACCTGGAAGTACAGTTTGGGATCACAGTACGCCATTTTGGGCATGCTTCAGTTTCAGTGATTTTGCCTGTCGCTTCACGTTTCGCTTGGCAAGCCTTTGGCTACCAATAATGATTTAATTAGCGGTTACCAATATAATTTGTTAATTAGCGGTTACCGCCTAGGAAAATTGCAGCTAATTGTTGTATTGGCCTTAGCCGGGATATTCAAGCGCAACACCGGAGGTACAAAGTGCTTTTTGACCGCAAACTTGAATTGGGTGCGTTTTCCAAACCTACCAAATATATTTCGGGAAGAAGAGAAACATCAGTGTCGGATCACTTTCCATCGAGTGGCGGCAGTTTAGTGGCCGCAGTTAAGCCTTTGAGAATTATGGTTGGTTAATTATCTTTGAAATATACGTGTTATCAACGATTTTCTTTTTGGGTTCCAATAACCCTTGCTAGGATATAGTCATAACCTTTGAAAAATTCGTTTGTATCATGAGGCCCCTTTTGTTTTTATAGTTTTTTGAAAAGTAATGCGCTTCCGTAAATTAACCGATTTAAAACGATTTGAGCGTGTTATAAAAATTTACAACGATTTGTGCGATAAATTAAATCGGTTGAAATGCCGTAATTTTAGCAAGTTTCCATGCATTAAGAGTTAATGAAAGGATTGGAAGAGTTTCTTTAACGCTCTTTAATGACCTTAATCCAAGATTCATAAATTCCTTGACAGTCGCCAAAAACTATTCAGCCAGTACAGTTTTGCATGTTCGGTTTTCTTTTTTTTACTCTTGGTGCGTAAAACTGTCGAAACAGGCACACTTAATGCTTCGTGGCTGCGTCTTCAGTCTAATTTCTTAAATATGTATTACTTTGACGACAAGGCGCAGCCACTAAGCTATTGTAGATGTGCTTAGCCAGAGCGCCTGTTATTACGTTTTTAACAATTCCAGTATACATCCTCAAAAGACGCTGCCGCGATAATTCCCTGTTCTCCCATGATGCCCCGTTTTTTCACTCATCGTGATCTTTGCGCTATTTTCTCAGATTTGGCTCCGTCGGAGTAATCCAAAAAGGGTGAATGTGCTTTAAAACGCATTTAATCTGAAAAAATAAAGCATCTTTGTCGACAAAGGTTAAATTTAAAGCTAATCCGTGCCGATAGTACCCGGCGCATGCGTGCAGTAAACCCGTCCAGTGCCAGATAAAACAGGCATACCAATATGTTTCCAAAATGTCCGCTCGAAGAACATTGGCAAACGAAGAACTGCAGGGTTACAATCCCTTGCGCTCAACGAAGTACTTTCTTTAATATAAATAAGGGAGTTTTAACAGTAGGTGATAAATTGTTTTGTTCTTGTGTGGTTACGTTTACATTTTAATGCCGTTTTAGTATCCTTGTATTGGTTTTCGTTACGTTTGACAAATTTTGTGATCGCCTGAAGTTATTGGAAGAAAAGAAAATAATTCAGCTTTTTTACCATCTTCGCAATTTGAAAGATATTATTTACATTTGCTCGTTTGCGAAGTGTTATGATGGAAAATTAAGCTCAAAGCACAAAGAACACTTGCCGTACAGTTCAGTTAAAACCATTTCAAATATTTTCCGTCAATTTTTCAACAACACCAGCATGTGGCTTGTGTTGTTGGGCTCCGTCTCTCTGATGCATTTGTTAGTGAGGTTTCAGTTTAACGTGACTGTCTCCGCCTTGATCCTTAACTGACGCACAATGCCTCTGAGACTAATTTTGTGTCCTCAATACAAAATGGGCGAATAAAAGACAGAAGAACAGAAATGTATTTATTTTGGCGCTTTCTGATTGGTTAAGTTTTAGCTTTCCCTCAACAGCTATTTTTAGGAAGGCACTAGCTCTGCTAAATCGCGTTTTAACCATCTACAACTTTCAAAACAAACTTACCAACACATCACAAATGACATATCGCTTACCTGAAACCAAAGAGAGGAACAAAGCGAGGGAGACCACTCGGAAATATAGCTTGCGATATGATCACATTGCGCCATGTTGGCATGTTTCAATTTCGACCACGGAATGCAATCCTGTCGTGACTTCACTTTACGCTTGGCTAGCCTTTTGTTTTCAACATGTACAGTGATTTACCAATTATTGTTTCTGCTGTGATGGTATTGGCCTCAGGATATTGAATGCAGTCGCGTAACTACAAGTTTCGTTTCGGTTCAACTCGTTGCTTTTTCGACGTAGCGGGCGCATCCGAGAGATGAGATAGAAAGAGATAGATAATTTATTGACAACAAATCGTATTGCAGCCAACTGGCTGAATTGCGTAATTTACACGGTTTAAGAGTTGAATAACAAATAATAAAAGACTAAAACTAAATCTCAAAACTATCTGTTTCCGCTCAGGGTTTTAGCGAGTGGAGGCACTAAAACTGGCATTGTTTTCGCACGTGTATCAGCTGAGATCAGAAAAATGCTAAGTCAGGAGGACGCCCAGCCCCTCTTTCCAGAAGCGGAATAATATGGCATCAAGAAATCCATGAGTTGGAGCTCGAGAGGACTTAGAGTTAAGTTCACGTTGAGTTCGAGTCAACGTCCATAATGACAATAGGCAGCGTAGTACCCTATCTGAAAGCTAACCTTTTAAATTTCCCTAGCCTTGAATACTAAACTACTTTTTAGTAATTTAAAATATTATTAAATCTGTAGACGTTTTTATCGTTTCTCCAGCTCAGCTCCAACATCGAAGTCATGAATTTCCTGGCCCTATTTAAAGTTCCTATTTACCCTTTTCAAAATACATGTGGCGTTTCTGTTGTCTTCAAGAATAGCTTAATCATTCAGACATTTCATTCTACGCAAAATTGTTCTATGAAAAAAAAATGTTTCAGGTACGAAAAATGCTTGAAGTGATCCACTGTTTTGCATTCGTCTTTGGGAAGTTTAAAGCTATGTTTAGGTTTATGGTGTAATGCCATTTTTTGTACTGTTTGGACAACATGGCCTTTTGCAATCTTTCAGACCGGGCACTTTTAAACCTCCGGGACTGGAGGAAAGCTAATTAAGCCCTTCTCTCTTCAACAGCATTAACCCTATCAGGGTTGAATCTTTCCACGGAGACATTGGACGTTCATCACCTTTTTGAGTATGATGCGAAGCAACTAAGACAGACTCAAAGTACAAAATTAATTTAGAAAGGACAATGCAGGCCAAAAAATGTAAGCTAAATAGCAAAGGAAACATCAAAAGGCAGTTGACAATAGATTTATCACTGCGGGCCGCACTTTGTCGATCAAACTTGTCAGAGAAAATTCGATCACGAGACTGAATTACGTAGTGGCGAGTTTCGTGTTTATTTTTCAGTCGTGGGAACCATCATGATCTCTTCTGATTGGTAGGGTAGCTCTCTTTCATTCAGGGTCACTTTCTTAACCAGTGCGGCCAAAAACAGTGGCGTTTGATTCCGCCGCTAGTAAGTTAGTAAATCACACATTGCAAAACAGCTTAATGGGATGAATGTGTTTAGAAATGCCACTTGAGGTTTAGAATTTCCCAAAAGTCCTTCGCTTCTCATTTACAGTTTCGGTGGTGGGCCCGGCGCTCGGGCTCTGTACTGTGCTCGCCGGCGCTTCGCGCTCGGTCTTTGGGTTTTTCGCCCTTTCGGGAAAAAATTCTGAGCTCGACTTGTGGGTAAGTCTGCTCGAGGTTAGGAACCTTAACACATGTCAAGTGCACTGAAACTATAAAGTGTCTTAATGGCTACTTACCAAGAGGAAGATAATGGATTGTTGGGTTAATCTGAATACTGTAAGGGTTATTGGGGCACAGAATGCGATTTCCCCTTAAATGAAAAAGCCGAGTAATTAAATAGAAAGTCCATTTTATCGTTGTTTAGCATTTTTTGCGGTGGCCAGAAGAACGGAAAAGAAAAAATGCAGCCATTGAAACAAGCTTTCAAGCAAACATTCCTATCTTAATAAAACATAGATAAATGGTGAACAAAAGTTCACAGTACTGCGTGGCACTAATTAAGATGAAAATATAAAAAACAAAAGGTAGTGAAGTGCCAAAAATGTTCTTAAAAAGCCCAACGTTTCGGGCTTAGCCCTTCATCAGTGGCACTGATGAGGGCTAAGCCCGAAACGTTTGGTTAAAGAACTTTTTTGGCACTTCACTACCTTTTGTTTTTTTATATTTTTATTCCTATCTTAGGTTCACGTACATCACAGCGTAAAACGTACAAAGTTTACACCTGTTGAAGTTCAACGTTTCATTATTTGTGCCTATATCGTCGTTTTGGGACAATCCTCATCCTCGTCATTTTTTTTTTTCAATGAACAAACTAGTCAAAAAAGCGACACCGTTAAGGCCGTCAAATTTCCCTTTGGTGCATGGTCTTATTAGCGACGATCAACTGCCCTACTCTGAGGAGAGTCTGCGTCATCTGGAAGAAAATACGTTTTCTAGGTTGACGGTTAGTGCCAATTCTCGCACTGAGAACTTACTCTTGGCTGTCTTGAACGACATTTTGACCTGCAATTAATTTTAGACTTGTTATGTATGTTGCAATTTTCTACCGTACAGTAGTTAAAAAATTGACTTCAGTTACTTTGCAATTGGAATGCTATAAAACCATAGGTGCTTCTTCGAAGCAGTTTCTGATGACAATACCTATTGCACGTTTCTTGAATAAAAGCTGAGTGAGCGCTTACAATTTTTACTACTTTATAGACTGTAAACGGTCAACTTTCAGACTATAGATTATCATGTGGGGAAGAGTCCAATTTCAGGCCTGGGCACTCCCTATTTCATCATACACCTCTTCATTTTGTGCTTTGTCTCTTCTTTTGTAGCCCACATTGTAATATCCTGGTACTGCGTTTTTGACTTGTAATGTCTGATACTCCATTGGTACACGTGACTCCCCCACCGATGGCCTGGGGTGGAGTTCCAGGTATACATCTGACTCTGATACGTGGTGATCATGTGCTGAGTCATGCCTGTCAGTGGCAGTAGTGCACTTATTTAGCCTATCTGTTTTGTAAGGCATTGCTCGTCTCTGACGCCATAGAAAGAAGGCATTAACAATAAGCTGAAGGACAACAACACAGGACAAGGCGATGACAACGGCACGCAATACATGTTGTTGATCTAAAAAAATATAAACAAAACAATTATGGGAAAACAGATAAAACTAGAAAGGTTGCAAAACAATAACGACTTTTTCAGTTTTAGACTATGCTTACACAACGCAGATAGCATTTGTTTCACAAAAAAAGCACACTGGGTGCGCCTTCAGATCACTCATGAGACGCTGATTTTGACACACGGTTTTGTGTGGAGGAGTCAATCCACTGTCTAAAAAGACAAAGAAAAAATCTTAAACTTTTCTTTGGCCATTTTATAGTTATTTTGCGGCGAAAGAACAATTTTGTTATGTACATTAGACCTGCCATCTCGAATTCCCCGTTATCTCGAACTGAAATTTGTGTTCCTTGGTTGAGACTGCCCATCTATTTATTACCGGCTATATCGACATTTTTGTACAAGGAAATAGTTAATAATTTTCGAGCAAGAACCTAAAAGCAAAGAACTCAAAAAAGTTTATTGCTTTCAGTTTTTCTTGCCACATGCCTTTCCTACCAATACATTCCCTGTTAGAGGAAGTAAAAGAAAACTCTTTAACCTCACAAGAGCAGCTAAGGTAGCAGATTTTTTTAACACTCACTTTTTTCTCCCTCTATCCTGTTAACAGCAACTGAACACTCCGGACACTCTGACAGCGTGATGTTGTAAGATGTAGCGCCAAAGCTGTTCATAGCATTACACACGTACACCCCATAATCCTTTGTTTCGCGAGGTCTGATAGTCAAAGTGCTGTTGATTATTTTAACGTCGTCCCCTTCTGGGATCTCGCCATTCTTTGTCCACGCATAATTGACTGGATAATCACTTTTTGCGTAGCAAGATAGTACACACAGGGAATGTTTTTTACATATCACTGATGACGTGGAAGCGTCTTCTTCTATGCTAGGTGACACTGTATTAAAAACAGAACACACGCAAATAACCATAGAGAACATTAGTGGGTGGGTTTGTCAACTCATGGAAACAGTCGCGTATTTACATATTTGAGTTCGTCCGGCTTGCAAGGGGGCCCGACCTTAAAATAAACGTTCTGGAAGGAGTGTGGCTGGATAGGGAAACACTCCGCCTTTCCGTTAGAGCGTTCTGGAGTAAAAGATATATGGAGCTGTTTGCATTTGCAAATAGTACCTGTTGCTTAGAGGGAACGTTCTCTGTCTAATCTGTCTCGAAAACGATCAGTTTTCTAAAAAGACTAAAAAGGACTTTGAAGCTGAAACCAGGAAATTTAGGGAAAAATGTTCAAACGAAGTTTGCTGAGACGGTTACAAATAAGCCTTCCTTGGTCTGAACCAATCTTAAACGGGCTCAACGCGATTAGCACAATATAATTTGCTAGCCTCTGTATGAAAGCGAGCTTTGTAGTCCTCTAGCCCAAGTTCCCACAATAAATTTTCAACGGGTTATACGTGGTTTTTGGAGTCCAGAACAAACCTCGAGGAATCCTTAAACCTGGTCTTTCTTAGACGTCGATCATACCATCGACCCTAATGTTTTATCAGGTAAATTCCCTGTTGCCCCCCCCCCCCCCCCCCATTTCTTTTGTGTTCAAGTGAGAAGGCGGGCTGGCCCGGCTACCAAGGTTTGGGAACATATCGACTCCGAAGATTATTCTATATTGGTTGTAAAAACGATTCGTTGTTGTTGTTAGTGACAGTTTAGATTCAAGAATTTTCACGCTTGCAACAACTAGAAACACGAGCAGGTTGGCTCGGTTATGCGGTTCATATGAACAGGGCCTCATAGGCCGAATTTGCTTGTTTGTTTGTTTGCTTTGGTTTTTCTTTGTTGTTGTTGTTGTTTTTCTTTAAGCATTATACAGCATACCGGCGACTACCATGGTGGTAGCTGTACGACTTTCTCCAAACATGTTCCAAGCTCTACATTCATAAACACCTCTATCACCAGGAATGACATCTTGTATGACGAGAATGCGGCCGTTATTCCGGAACTGCGCTCGCGGAATATTGGTATCTCCGTCTTTGGCCCAAATAACAGAAGGTTCCGGATCTCCGCTGACCTCGCATGTTAAGATTGCCAGTTTTCCGACTCCAAAAATGATTGTTTCTGGTAGTTGTCGAGCGACAGGCTTATCTGAGAAAGATGAAAAGTATTATTTTCAACAGGTGACCGACTGGTTAAACTACGTACTTAAACTTAAAAAATGTATCGTTCTTAAGATCTTCAAAATTGACAAAATGAGGTAATATTAGTGAACATAATAGCGCTGCTGAAGCGCGATTGAAACACACCGCACGTACAATATAGTTGAATTAAACTAGAATAGTCTCTGTTACCTTTTATGTTAATCTCCAGGAAGTTGCTCGAAATATACGCCTCCTGCAAACATAAAAAAATGGCTGAAGATTTTACTCAGAGGTCTGAGGGCTATCACTAGTAGATTTACTACTGAATAATAGTGAAAATTAAACCTCTTTTCTTGGGAAAGCCAACAATGTGATAGTTAACTGACTGACCATTATTACAATTCTTTAGTTTTTTCCATCTTTTACGCCTTTCTAGAGGACCTTTCAGGACGCGAGAGTCTCAAGTTTCAAGGGCGGCACATGGAATACCATGGTGGGCAGCGGTATATCCCTGTCTAGCCGGAATGCTGATAAAGAATTGAAGACTATGCCGAAAAGCAGGAAAAATACAATCTGATATCAGGTCCTCAGTCAACTTGCGCAACACCAAATTGGAATGTGGTTGGGATTTTTTTTAAAACAGAGTAGCCGGCTCGTATTCTAATTTGGTTTGGTCATTTTCTACATCTACATCTACATCTACGGTAAAAAAAAGTCCGTAGAAAATCGCGAGATATCACACCAACTGTAAAAATCTGAATAAAACCAATACAATGGAATATTAAAAACTAAATAAAACTAATACAACAAAACTAATACGATGGAATATATAATAAAACTAATACAATGGAGTATTTTAAAAAACTATATAATAACTTTGATTTAAGTAACATTCATTGATTGTTCGTGGGAAGAAAGAAAACTTAAAACTATCTTTCTTTGCCCTAGGAACTACAAACTCAAAAGCGTGGCCCCCATGGGTTCTTCTTTCATTATTTGGTTTTAGATGGGCTGCTACTGAAAAATCCGTCAGATTGTGGGAGAGTTTATACATAAAAGATAGTCTGGCGGTTTTCCTTCTAGTGGTTAGGGTTTCCCAGTTAAGTTCCTGCAGCATTTCTGTCACGCTTGCATAGGGGTTGTAGTCGCCCGCGCAGAATCGCGTTACCTTTCTCTCATTCTCGTTCCCAGAGCCTACGATCTGTTCGGCCAGCGGTGGGATCGTAGGGCTCTGGTATCAGCCATTACCGGATGTCGTGAAATTCACGACATCCGGTAGCGCATGTCTAATTCGTTAAGGTGCTATTGCGCCTGCTCTATTCTCGTTCGTGGAGCTCTGGGCATGACAATTCTGACAACAACTGAGAAATTTTGAATTCCTATCGATCGAGTCGTGGTGTTTTCTGGATCGACTAAAAGCTGTTCGGGACCCTCAAAATCTCCTGCAATTAGCGGAAACCCTGGAGCTTTAAAAGGAATAAACTTAAGAAGCTGCCTTTCGTGCCGTAGTTGTTCAGAAGAACGATTTTCCCTGCATTCTGCTCACGGGTTTTGGATTTGTATCTTGCCTGATTAAAGGTATAATACTATTGCATTTGCGTTGTACTGAATTCTACAGTTATTTTATTACATTCGTCTGGCTTCTGTTGTGTGAGAATGTCAACTGTATACTTATTGTTTCGCCACTCAAGCTATACTGTATTACGTTTTATCCCATCGAAAATTTCCAGAAGCATTTGTCGCCCAAGTTTTTAAACATCGACATCAAGAGGTCATTACGAAAGTTGATGAGACAGTTACATGTAAGTTTATTTATGGACAAGCTGTAGTTTTTTTGAAAATGCTGTAGCGAGGAAAGAATCGCTGGCATTAAGCGACAATCTCAACACTTTGAATTCAAAATTTGGTAGCTTAATCTGCCCTGAACCGCATTCTTTCCGTGGAAATTGATCAAGTCAATATATTAATAATTAGTGCCCTTATTAATTCAATCGGAAATAAAACGTTATGCGTAGAAGCCAAAAAAATTTAACGTTATTGCGCATACAGTTTGAATCGGCTAATCAAAATAAATAAATTTTTGGCCGTTACCAGAGCTACAAGAGACGTAATTTAAAAAAGCCGCGTAGCTCTGGGGACGAGAATGCCTTTCTCTGAACTCTCTCCAGCTTGTGAATATCCTTCTCGTAGTAGGGATCCCATGCGGCACTTCCATATTCGAGGGTTGGCCGGACTAGGGTCTTGAACGCCGTTTCTCTTACCCATCTGGTAATGTATAATAGTAGATTTTGTATAGAAATAGTGTTTTTAAGTCCTGATGCGTTGACCGTGATTAAATAATCACGCTCAACGACCGTGGTTAAATAATCGCAATCCATCCATCCAGCCAGCCAGCCATTCCTTCTTTCCTTCCTTCCTTCCTTCCTTCCTTCCTCCATTCCTCCCTCCCTTCCTCCCCCTCCTTTCCTCCCTCCCTTCCTTCCTTCCTTCCTTCCTCCCTCCCTCCCTCCCTCCCTTCCTTCCTTCCTTCCTTCTTTCCTTCTTTTACGTTTCCCAAAATTTTTACTTCCAAATTTGAACATGTCCTAGCATGATTTTATCAATCAAATTTTGGCTGTTGTATCTGTTCAGTATAGAGAGTCATAAGATGCTTTGGCATGTTTTATTCATCCTTTAAGTGGCTTTTTAACTTACTTTTATTTTTTAGCACTGTTCCCATTTTTGCTTTGGGAACGTTCCGATTAAGAGATGATTGTTCCTCTTTGGAGTGGTCCTTTTAAGATCAAAAGGAACAAATTGCTGTTAAAAATAGGAACAAAGTGTTCATTTAGAGCTAAAAAGAACCTTTTGTTCCGAATTTTTAACATTGAAAGGAACTTTTTGTTCCTAAATGAGTGGCCTAGGAACAGGTGTTCCCAATGGTATTGTTCCTCTTTTATCATTTTGGTCCTTTTTAATCGCTTGAGGAACAATTGTTCCTATTAATGCGTTCCCTTTTAGAGTGGCTGTTCCCTTATGCTGACACGAGGAACTTTGGTTCCCAATTAATAACGTTCCTTTTTTTGTAAAGGAACGTTTGTTCCTTTCTAACATTGTTCCTGCTTTGAAAAATTGGTTCCTTTTTATTCACCTGAGGAACAATTGTTCCCATTAACGGTTCCGTTTTGAACGAAATGTTCCGTTTCATTGGCACGTGGAACAGTTTGTTCCTAACCATTAGTTCCTATTTATGTAAAATGGTTCCTATTTAGAACTGACAGTTCCTTTGTACATCTTGTTCAACAGAAACACTCTTCTTTTCTTGCCATCTATGATTTTATCGCTTTTTAATTGACAAAAACATTTGGTGTAGTGTTTTAAGTTTCAAACAACACGAAGCAGAGTCAATAGCAGATTCTTAAAGACTTTTCGAGGCCCTTATAGACTTGCCTGGGCAAGGTTGAATATAATCGCACCAACGCCATATATCACCTTAATTTTGTAAACTTACTTAAGAATAATGAACAGTGGCAAGCAGACACATGCCTGAGCAAGCAGGGGCAAGATGGGGCAGGTTGGGGCAAGTTCAAATTTGCACAATGCAGCCATTGTTTTTTTTGTCGCCTTTGTGTTTTGTTCACTATTTATGTAAGTGGAGCAAATTGTGTGAATCACTCAGATGTCCGACAGGAACAAAAAGCGTAAGGTTGACTGGTCGAAAATTGATGGCTCGTCACCAAAACCAAAACGGCTTCACTTGGAAAAAGAAGAAACAGATAGCTTGTATATCACTGTCCAATACAAGCGTGTGATCACATGGATTTAAAAGTCAAAGTGGCTGCAGGAAACATGTGAACACCAAGCACAGTTGGTTCTTTTTCTTTGACGAAAAACCCGACATTTCAAGTACCAAAGAACTTGCCGATGATGATACATCGGGTGAAATCACAAAACAAACTGCCAAGGTAATGCCTTCGTTTTCAGTTACCAGCCAAATTGGCGAGTTATTCACGAAATGGTTGACTGGAAGTGGTGGGGGTTGCAAGAAAGATCGTGCAGCACAGCAGATAGCCAAGAGATGCTTTAAATTTCTCACATTTTGCTGCGAAGATGAAGAGGAATTGAGTTTTGAAGTGCTGGACTTTAGCCTGTGTTCTCATAGTCTGTTGTTCAAGTTTATCGACTACTTGCAAGATGAATGTAAACTCGGACACGGTGGCCGATTGGGCTACATTGATGCGATCTCCGAATTAATCGACTTCAGAAAAATAAACAGCCCATCAGACCTAGTTCTTCGAAATTTGTCCTCAACGGAGCTGTACCTTAAACGAGCGCGCAAGACGGTGGCAAAGATGATGAGACTGCAGTGGACACAAGATCTAGACATTGAAACTTTGGATGCTAGGGGGCACTGGGCAACCATGGAAGAACTGTTAGAAGTGGTGACATTTCATTTGCCTCGTTATGAGAACACTGTGAAGACGTGCAAAACTATTCCAGGTCAAGTTAATCCTTCGGACTTAACAGTTGCCACGAAATTTGTCGCAGTGTATTTGTTCATCAAGGTGAAGGGATCTCGGCCTATGACTTATCAGTATTTGACAGTGGACATGGTCAGAGCAGCTCAGGAGAACGGGGATTCATCAACCAGAAAAAGTTCAAGACTGCTAGCAAATATTGATTTGACTCCTTAATTCTGACCGATGAAAGCATGCAGGTGCTCGATAGCTACATCAATTTCGTAAGGCCATTGCTAAAGCCCCAGTGCGAGTTCGTTCTGGTCACGAGAAATGGAGGCCAGCACAGCAAATTGGGCGACATCATGAGTAAATTAGTGTTTGATGCAATCGGAAAGTTCATTCATCCGACGCGCTATCGTCAAATTGTCGAGACGCAAAGCCTCAATCTGCTCACAAGCAAGGAGCAACAAATTTTGTCCGAAGACCAAAAACACAGTTCTGCCGTTGCAAAAGTTCACCATCAAAAGCAAAGATCGCGCGAAGTTGCTGTCAAAGCTCACGAGTGTCTACAAAAGCTACAAGGCACGAAACGCTCGGAGGTGGATAGGGAAGTGCAAACGAGGTTTAGCGGCTCAACTTCAAGTCTTGCAGCTCCAGTCGAAACAGCAGAAACAAAGAGTGCGCCCCCTAAAGAAAAGGATTCCCCGCCCACAAACCAATTGCGAGTTCAAAGAAATTATCGTCGGGTGTTGAAATTCACGGCAGACGAGGACGATTTTCTCAAGAAGGGAATCGATCGGCACGGGTTTGGGCAGTGGACGGCAATTCTGAGGGATCCCGATCTCAAATTTCAAGACGGAAGAACGGCGGACTCTCTCAAGAAAAGGGCTGGAATGAAAATGCAGCTATTGTATAGCTTGACATAATATTTAGAAACAAAGTAATGTGCCAAAACTCCGGTCCTCTAATAAAATATGGGACCGACCCGACGCACCCTTTATCGTGTAAGAGATAGTCGAAGTAAGCAAAGTTGCACTCGAAAAGTGACTTTCTTTTAATCAAGGTTGACATTTTCCTTTCCTTTCCTTACATGAATTACTTAATCGATACGCTAACTTTCAATCGACGAGATAACAAAATAAATCGCAACTGACAAATTCTACTGGTTCATTCTTGTGGACTGTCTAAACCATTCTGAGAAAACATAAATGACATTCATCATTTCAACTGAGAAATACATTTGATTTCATCTCGCACAATGTCAAAGAAACAACTTAATATTCACACTCGTGTTTTTTTCCTACTGTTTGTGTCTTCTACGCTTTCAGTTAACAAATTACATCGAATAACACTGACTGAAAATAGTCACTTGAACAAAATACTAATTTCAAGGGCGTTGCTGTGACAGGAAAAAACTGGTTATTTTCTTCTGCTGTCCAATGGACGACTGGCGTTCGGCGAGGCGAGGTCTTTTTCTCGGGGTCCTGGCCAACGAGAAGGGCGACGGTGGACACGGAAAGTCGAATGAAGTGTCGTAGGAAGGCATGTAGGAGGGCGTTTTGGGTTTTTGCGTGATGTACATCTCCTGTTCGTCTTCTTCGTCGTCGTCAGTGCCGTTCTCGCTTTGCGGTGGGTGCATAAGCCATCACGGCTGACCACCTTCCTCGCTTCGTTTTGGTAACAGTGTTTCAAGGACGAGCTAACGAGGTCTTGCATGAAAGAATTTGTGATCTTTCAACACTTTGTAGAGTTCTGCTGTGGCTGGGGATACTTTTCCCTCTTGAAACTGTACCTGAAGGATATCAAATTGAAGCATTTTACCAACCACGGTTCTACGTTTCCTTTTTCTTTACTGACTGACCGCTTGTATCGTTGATTATTATCATCATTACTATTATTAACAGCAATCAGGGTGCACCAAAACCCATGTCCAATTGTCCGGGACAGGTAGAAATTCAGTTTGGACATGTAAACCTTTGACATGACTTTTCCGTGGGACAAGCACATTTTCAATCAGAAAATAACAGAAACAATTGAAAACTGAGTTCATCATTCCCAGTCACAAAATACAAGTTGATAATAGCAGTGTCACAAGAAAAAACTACAGTCTTCGTTGTTAGGTTTTCTTTCAAAACAACTGAGAAGAGAAAACATCTTAATGCTAGCAAAGAATTAGATGAAGCAAGAGAGGGCCATTAATTGCCTGTTTGTTTTTGATTCCCGAGTTTCGAGCAAACCGTTTGGACAAAACCTCTTTGGCTTTGGCTTTTCCTTACTCTGATTCTTCATTTTTTTAGTTCTCAATTTTGACTAATATGTTCACGGCTAAGGGAATGTCTGGGTTATCGAAAAGTAAGAAAATAATTTAATCACCTGTGTTGCTGTGACTTCCAGTCCTGAATTCAACAGGGTTTTGTGTACAGAAATTGGGCTGGCGGGCGCACCGTTTACTGTAGACAACGCCACCCAGTATGCGGTGGCAGGGCAGAGTGATTTGTTTACGTTCGTTAAGTTTCCTTCAAGCCATTGTTGGGAAATAGAGCTTGGAATTTCATCGCCAGAACTGCTCTCCTCGTCTGTGTTCTCGTTAATACTTCCACTTTTTTCTCTTGGCTTGCTATGGTGCTAAAGAAAAATGCTACGTTGTGGATACCTGCAGTATTAGAAAGATAAAATGCGTCGAACTTTTTCACTAAAATGTTCTTTGAAATCTCATCTGAAATCGGCGTATTCAAATACTAACCTGATATTGCACGGTCGTACAAATCGCGTTTTCCGCAAACAGTTGCCCACGCCTTTGGCAAGGCCTTATCATTCACTTTGCAAACACATTTAGCGCTGATAATTCTACAGCTTCCGCTTATTACTGGCGTAAGGTAGCACAAGGCCGTACTCTTTATACCCTGACTGTTGAGCTGTCGACATGGTTGTCTTGTTCGCTGCATTCTTCTTTCGTAGCACAAATGTTGTGGCATGGGTGCGGTGTTTATATGGTGGATCAGCGCTGTGAAATTTTGACGAATAAATTTGAAAGTTTAGACTTTTGTTGGCTATGTTTTCGACGTGCTGATGAATAACTGTGAAAGATGATTCATTAGTTTGTTTGTCATGTTTTGAAGTCAAATTTGTTGACGAGGACGTGTCGGAGATGATGTAACTATGAAATGAGCGTTATAAAGGGCGTTCCTTTTTTTGCACGTTTCTTTAAAGCATGAGTCGCTGTTGTTAGCGCAGGACAATAAGGACGCTCTGATGTAATTTAGAGGGCAAGTTCAACGCAAAAAATGCGATCGCTTCATTATGATAGTGCTCCCCAGGAAAAATCGAAGCAAAAAACCTACCCTTTTTGGTGAAATACAATAACCATAGGATCATTAGACTTGTTCTCTGACTTGTTTTCTCGGACGCTCAAACAATGCAATCAAAACTGTCATTCAATCCAGGTAGCAGCCGGTGCCTTTTCTCAAACAATGGTTCAAAGGAGCGACCGAAAAGATGTGATGCATTTAGTGCCACCATTTAGGAGCAAACTTGGTAATGAAATGCAAGAAATGATTGTCTTTCTCATGCCTTTTCACAACGGACCTTTTTTAAAAGAAGTTTCTGTAATGCTCAAGGTGGAACTTAAACTCAACCGAAGCTTCATGTCTCTGGGAAATCTATAAAAAACAATTGTCTAAAACGAAAACAAAAAATGTATGAAAATGTATGAACTCGAAGCTCCATGGCTCCACAAAATCCGTAAAATCCATCTTTTCCGTGTGTGGTGAAAAGTTCTTTGAAATGGAAAAGAAATGCATTAAGCATTGACTGCTGGTGAAATTCATAGGCAGTAAAACTCTTAAAAAGAGTAGCGGAAAATACGGATTTCACGGATTTCACGGAGACATGAATGTTCAATAAGATAACTTGCAGTCCTGACTGACTGCTAACTGAAAAAGACTCTTAAAAGAGTAGCGGAAAATACGGATTTCACGGATTTCACGGAAATATGAATATTTAATATTATTCAAAATTAATTTGATATAACACTTCTCTTTTTACTGTAAGTATCTTAATAGCGGAACTCCTTTGCGGCCGAAGGCCGCAAGAGTGGAGCCCCATACCCATACTAAGAGGCGTCCTAAGAGGCATGCTGGCAATATTTTATGGTCATTGGCAAGCGGAATGACTCGCGGGCGCGTCCGTACGTACGTCGCATTTCATGACATTCTTACATGTACCAATTTTTGCGCAGCTTCTAGCCAATGGCGTGCGAGGAATCGCGTAAGTCTTTTGGCGCGTGTTGCACAAGCGACTCGCGTAGCGGTAAAGTAACTCTTGAAAACAGTGGATAATTTTACAGTAAAATGGTATCCAGCGGCCATAACATGATGAAAAACAGGATTCTACATTCAAGGATGTAAGGTTAGAGCAAAATCAAGCTTATAAGTCGAGCAGAAAAGTACTAATTTGCGAACAAATAATTCTGACCTAAAGCATGACCTTTGTATTTTAAAACGAATGAAGCGTATCCGTTTGCCAAACAGAATTAGAAGAACATAGCTTTCCAATTGACAGTTGTAAAACAGAATCAAAGTTATTCACAATAAACAGATTGAATTTACGACAAAATGTGTCAAATGTGTGCAACACTGTGCAATAATCTGTAAACAAAACCAAAAGAGAATTTCAACAACAACAACAACAACAACAACAACAAGCCAATTTCTAGTAGTTTCGAAGCGAACACGCGTCTCCAATTACAAAATACAAAGCGACAAATAAAATAAAAGCAATCAAAACAAACGAAAAATGCCGATAAACGATTAAATGGATTTGCCTAGCGAACTTAAAGTGAAAGCACAAATAGATAAACTAGATTTGCTTGAATCACGAAACAGAATTATAACTCTAAGTTAATACTAAAATGATACGCTTAATAAAACTATACAGTAATTAACGAGGTCAAGCACCTAGGTTAACAACAGTAAACAAGATTAATTCTGAAGAATTTATAGGCGGCCGATGGTAACCGGTAGATATGGAGTTCCGCTTTTAGGCTTGGCTAAATCTATATATTACAATTATATATTTAACAATTATTCTGCGAGGGCGCGCTGGATATCAAATGATAGATAACCAACGAGGCGCGTAGCGCCGAGTTGGTTATAATCATTTGATATCCAGCAAGCCCGAGTAGAATAATTGTTTTATTAAAAACTTAACCACTATTAAAAAAAAAATCGAGAAAGAACGGGAAAAATGAGAAAGAGATTACATGTAAAAAGGGAACATGAATCGATCACATGACTGAACGAAAAAGGCGCCAAAACCTTGCGAAGTGTTGCAGCGTTTCATTGCAAAGCTGAATGAATCAATGAAAACTGCTCAAAAGTGAACAAAGTGGCACAAGGTTTGGAAAAAATCTTCTAATTATTGGCTCTGAAATATGGTACGTTTGATTTTTCCTGAAACATTGTTGTAATCATCGTTCAAAGCGGATTGAAGCTGAACAATTTCACCGCTATTAGCTGCTGGAGTTGAAACGGAACAAGTTTGTAATCTGTTCGCACAACGGAGCTATCATGTGCGTATTTGATCTAACTGAAGACAGAACAGTAATTTGAACTCGAAGAGGTAATTTCTATGCAGCTCAGAAGCAAGATTACTGTAGCGAGGAACATTAGAATTCGCCATCATAGTTTGTTAACAAAGCACAAAGTGCAGTTGTTCTCGGTTTAGAGGTTGCGGACGGAATGGTAAAAACAACATTCAAGCAACTGGGAAAGCGATTCAACTCCGTTTACATGACATCCGATTTCTATCTGACCAGCATTTGGACCTGTTGGAACATAGAGCTACAAGAGTGCAGGTAAACCAATGTCAACTTTGCGTGTTAAGGCCGAAAAAATCTCGCCCTTCCTTCCTTCTCGGTAATTTTCAGCTGTAGTTTGTTTAGCACTTGCATGTTTAGACTGCTTCATGATTTTCGCACCAACTCGCCATGAATGTGTGATAGTTTTTTATTAAATGCCCCTGCCTCATTTCACTGTTTTATTTTATGTCTTGTCTTGATATTTTGAAGTGGAAAGCCTTCCTTATAAAACCTACCGTTTGTTCAATTTTTATGACCGACGTGACGATCGATGAAAGAAATTGATTGTAAACACAACGCTTGATGCTTAAATTTCTGTTTCTGCACCGTTTCTTCAAACAATTTTGACCTGACAGTTAGACCACGCTGTTGGTGATGCTTGCTGGTGACGCTGTTAGAATTTCTGCTTAATTTAAATTCGCCCGCCAAGTGATTTTTCTCGTCCATTTTTCTCGCCGGGTTGCTCGCGAGGAAAAAACTTTCGGCTCACTTTGTTCATTTTGTTGTTGAGTGTTCATTGACCATATTTGGTCGCAGCAAGTCGCAGCAGGTATATGAGCTGATAGTCTAGCTCCGTTCAGCCAATCAAAATGCTAGAAATCCAATATACCTAGTCCAGTTTTTAATAAATATATATATATATATTATATCTTAATACAATTAAGTATCTTAATACAATTATATATATATATATAATTGTATTAAGATACTTACAGTAAAAAAGAGAAGTATTATATCAAATTAATTTTGAATAATATTAAATATTCATATTTCCGTGAAATCCGTGAAATCCGTATTTTCCGCTACTCTTTTAAGAGTCTTTTTCAGTTAGCAGTCAGTCAGGACTGCAAGTTATCTTATTGAACATTCATGTCTCCGTGAAATCCGTGAAATCCGTATTTTCCGCTACGTTTTTAAGAGTCTTTTTCAGTTAGCAGTCAGTCAGGACTGCAAGTTATCTTCTTAAACATTCATGTCTCCGGGAAATCCGTGAAATCCGTATTCTCCGGTACTCTTTTTAAGAGTTTTACCGTGTATGAATTTCACTAGCAGTCAATGCTTAATGCATTTCTTTTCCATTTCAAAGATCTTTTCCCCACACACGGAAAAGATGGATTCTACGGATTTAACGGTGAACCACCAAAGATCGTGATCGACCTTTGCTTTAATACAATTTTTGCAATCCAACACTGATTGTATAAACTCAACGGATATAACGGATATGCCGGAGACAAACTCACGTAGATATCATGAAACAAAATCGCTCTGGGTAAACCTTGTTTGCTGATATAAATTTAAGGCTACAGTATAGGAACAAGCGTGCCTTTCCATGGCCGATCCCCTTACGAGGAACGCTTTTGCGGAAAATTGTCCAGATTTATTTGTAGTCCTTAGCCAAAGATCTGAGAATGTGCTTTTTAGCTTTTTCCTGCATAAGACTACCAACAGATGTAATTTTAGAAAGATTTTCGTAGTACTTAGTGTTAAAGGCTTCAAAAAAGGGGAACTGAATTTTTGGGAAACGATTCTCCTTCCTTCCTTCCTTCCTTCCTTCCTCCCTCCCTTCCTCCCCCCTCCTTCCCTCCCTCCCTCCCTCCCTTCCTTCCTTCCTTCCTTCCATTCCTTCCTCCCTCCCTCCCTTCCTCCCCCCTCCTTCCCTCTCTCCTTCCCTCCCTCCCTCCCTCCCTCCGTCCTTCCTTCCTTCCTCCCTCCCTCCCTTCCTTCCTTCCTGCCTTCCTTCCTTCGTTCCTCCCTCCCTCCCTCCCTCCCTCCCTCCCTTCCTCCCCCCTCCTGCCCTCCCTCCCTCCCTCCCTCCCTCCCTTTCTTCCCTCGTTCCTTCCTTTCTTCCTTCCTTCCTTCATTCATTCATTCATTCAGTCAGTCGGATAGCGGGACACGGGACAAAGGTAAACTTTGAGTCCTTGTAAGAAATAGAAGCAGTTGGGTGTAGTACCTCAGTAACAAAAGCCCGTAGAAACACTCTGTAGTTGGTATTTGGCTGGAGAGGTTTGTTTTCATATTCCTTAACGTCACGGCTTCTCTTTTTCCTTGTTCTACTTCCAAGAACAAATATCTGGTATTTATTAAAATCGCTTCCTGCAAACTGGAAGGTGATATACGCGGCAGGAATTGGAGACCGATGTGCTTCTTCGTACGTCAGCAAATCTTGAGGAGTAAAGCTCTGAGGTGAGTTTATAACGCCACTGTACTCTGGACGAATTGTTATGACGATGACTTGGAAGAACCTGCAAAGTTTACGCCCTTAGAAAAAATTTCCAACATAGCTAAGGAAACCTCTTGCGAAGTGACATATTACTTAATATTTTTTGAGGCGGGGGGGGGGCGGGCGTTAGATGATGTGAAACCTTGTTCTTATAATCGTTATTTCGGTGGCTTTATTCATTATTTCAGTGCATGGCCCAAGAACGTCGAACAGTAACAATTAATTTATATTCTGTGGTAATACTAAAATGAGGCAACAGAACAGATTTCCTATGATATCATCTGCCAAAAGAGAAGTATATTGCATAGTTAAAGACTTGTTTGTGGAAAGACTGGAGCTAAAAAGTTTGCAGCCTGAATTTCAAGCCTCTCCATCGGTCGCTTCCTCCAAGTTAGGCATTTTAGAATGTAACCAATACATATCTCCACTACCGTACATCAAAGACAGGAAGATATGTTAAGCAGTGTTCTGTTTTCGTGACTAAGTTACGAGTAACTTAGTAGTTTCCAAAAAATAACGTCATATGAAGAAAATAAATATTGAAAGTCTCGATAGGAGTCTAATTAGTGGGCGCTTGGCATATAATTTGATCTTAGGGTTGACCTTGGGACAACTGACTGTTTACGCAGAAAACAAAACGTACTGGACATTAACATCTTAATATGCTAAACATTGACTCAAGGAAATTAACGTACTTTGCATTTCCTGGAAAGCGTGGCAACTGTATATTTGCAGTTATTCCTCCATCACTAAAATTCGTAGAAAACGAAGGTGAAGATGGCGCTTCTTTGGACCATAGTAATCCTGCAAAGATAAAGTTTAGACAAGTTTGTTGAACATTAACACTACAACAGGCCGAGTAAGATCTGATTGGACCCCCATATCGTTTTTGCAGTTTTCATACTCGAATGTCTAAGGTACATAGCCTGCGTAGCTGGCGGTGTTGTCTTTCAAGATAAAGTTTTGGCTGCATAGCCGCCAGCTACGCAAGCTATATCTATTAGGTACAGTGCCCACGTGTCAATGATAATGTTTTCCTGGCTTAAAACAACGTTATAAATTCGAACAACCGCTATACTGGATCTTGAATTTGCGTGACCTATTAAAAACCTTTTTAGAAAAAAAACACACACACAACTAAAATAACACAATTTAAAAATGTTTTCTGTTCGATTTAGTTCAATTGTGTTCTGTTAATCAGTAAATTCAAATCTACACAACAATTATAACCGTTAACGACTTTACGTCTAAGAAGTACATATGAATCAGCTAATGTGTAAAATATCACTCACCTAATGTCTGAAACGCTATTGATTTACTGTATGGTCCAGGTCCTGCCATAGTGTAAGCTCTTACTGCCACATCATACCGTGTGCAAATCGAGAGACTGGACAAGAGGACTTCTGTGGTAGTTGTGTTGAGCGTCATGTAAGCTGGAGATTGAGCCACCGTACAAGTTTTGTTTAAAATTAGTTTGATTTGGTATATTTTGATATTGCCATTACTGGCCTCTTTTGGCAATGAAATCCAAGCTATCCGAAATGTTGTGTAGTTCACTTCTGTGGTGGAAACATTTTCTGGCCCACGGCTAGGCACTAATAGAGAGGAAAAAATAAGAGCAACCTCATTTCATGAAGAGGATCTCAGGCCACTTACTGTAGACAAATCCTTCCAGTAAAATTGCTTCTTAATGCTCCAGCCTAAGTAGATTGGTCTAAGGGCTAATTGCAGGCCTCTCTACCCAGCCCTTAACCTTAAACCACAAACATATCATCATCGTTGGGTGAGCGTCAGATTTAAATTGCAGCGTGTGAAGTAAGCAGTTATGACCGACGTCAAGTGCTAAGTAATTGCCTATGTTTTCCTTGAATCAAATCATTAGTATGATTGCAATTCCTTTAATTAATCAATATGCTAAAAAAATTCCATGAGCAAAACAGCAACAGCTTGCTAAATATAACGATTCTTTCAAGAATCGTTATATTTTCTAAGTTGCCTAGTAATAACCACAATAATACTTTCGATAAGGCCTTTCAAATTTACAAAATGTAAAAGCCAATTTACTCTAGTAGTCTGACCATTGAAAATATGTTTTCTCTACTTGAGAAAAAGTTGTGAAAAGATGGCTACAAGTAGTCTGTTTGAAAAGAAACACTTATCAGGGTCTCAAAGGGGGGTCCTTGGAGCCCTGGAGCCCAGAAATTTTTGCCGTGGACTCGGAGTCCAAGGCCTTTTACTACTTGGAGCGCGGACAAAAATGATGATTCTTGCTAAATGGAGCCTTAAAGTAAAGCCACGGAGCCCTAGAACCCCAATTTTTCTGTTGGAGCCCTGGAGGCCTAAACTTTTTAAGTTGCAAGTTCAAACACCGCAAGATGATTTAAATAGTTAAAGGTTCCAAGGTTCAAATGGGGCCTAACACTATTGTAAAAAATTTTAAATCTAAAATCCAAGCTTTCGCCGATCAACAGCATCATCAGGGATAAGAAAAATATTCCGCGTAGGCCTATATATAAATGCAAAGTAGAGTGTGAAAAAAGCTTAAGAATGTGGCAAATATGTAAAATTTATAAAACAATAGGTACAAATATGAAAAGGAAACGAATAAAATGGTCTAATGAGGGAGTGTCATTGCACAAAGGGTCTATCCACATATGTTAAAACAGTCACTAGAACAAAAGGTCCGCGAATTCGCTACATTCCTCTCGGGAGTTGAGGGTAGGTTTGTATTTCCTTATGTAAAATGCTTCAAATAGGCGTAGATTTACGGGGTCGTTTTCCAGTACAATGGTCTTGAAAAGGCATTGAAAACAAGACCATTGTACTGGAAAACGACCCCGTAATTCTACGCCTATTTGAAGCATTTTACATAAGGAAATACAGACCTACCCTCAACTCCCGAGAGGAATGCAGCGAATTCGCGGACCTTTTGTTCAAGTGACTGTTTTAACATATGTGGATAGATCCTTTGTGCAATGACACTCCCTCATTAGACCATTTTATTCGTTTCCTTTTCATATTTGTACCTATTGTTTTATAAATTTACATCCCACATTCTTAAGCTTTTGTCACACTCTACTTTATGCATGGTTCAATTCTACCTGTTACCATCCCCCCCCCCCAGGCATAGCCCCGGGGATTTGCAAATTTGTTCTCACTTGGCGGTCTATTCCCCACCCCCGGCACGCAAAAAGAGACAATACCCCACCCCCGGGACTCCTCTTCGACCACAAATACGTTGTTTTGTGTTCAAAACATAGATTACGTTATTGATTTCCGTACAATAGCAAAACCAGACGTTTTGACAAGAACTTAAACGCTTTTCTAGAGTTGAACGAAGGGCACTACATGTATAATGTAATAAAAACAAGAACACTATATTTGAAAAAGAAAACTGAAGAAAAACCTCTAACCGCACTGGCATATGACTAGCAAGTAAAGAACTGGTCTTCGCCACGTGATTTATTCTAAATATAGCACATACGCACAAGAGGCCCATGAACAAATTGATGGCAGCATTTTAAAGGAGTTTTTCTTAGCTTGTTTCATAAGAATGGACACTGGACTGAGACCTCTGTTTACTATAAAGCCATGCATCCGTTTTCATATAGAGTCTATTTAAGTCGTCTTAGTATCCATAAATACGCTGAAGAAATATTTTTTTGTTTGTGTCGAACGCCATCAATTCGAGTACGCATCAAACACACATTCGTTTAACAATTTAAAATAAAAGTACCTTGGAATACAGATTTTAATTTTGAGAGATTATTCTTCTCTAACCAGTCTGCTACAAATTCTAGAGATTCTCCCTGGAAATAAGCAGTCTTCTCCACGCGGTCCGGCGTCAACCGAGAAGTGACGTACTTCACAAGAACAACAAGAAGTGATTTTCGATTTGCCCCGCCCCCCTCCCCCCGGGACAAGACGGCTTCAAACAATTCCCCACCCCCGGGACCGAAGGGCTGGACTTGTCCCCGGGGTTTTCCTAGGGGGGGGATGGTAACAGGCAAAATTGAACCATGCATTACATTTATATATAGCCCTACGCGGAATATTTTTCTTATCCCTGATGATGCCGTTGATCGGCGAAAGCTTGGATTTTAGATTTAAAATTTTTTACAATAGTGTTAGGCCTCATTTTAACCTTTGAACCTTTAAGTTTTTAAAAATGCTATTGAAGGACAACATTCAAAGATGATTGATGTAAATAGTGTTTTTAAAAAGTGATTTCATCTCACATTTTTATCTGAACTCGGAAAATTGGTTTGGCTGATAAAGACAGTGGCACACATTTCAACATATTTTGATCAAGAAATGTTACCACAACAACAGCAAAAAATTATAAAACCAAATAGAACAGTGAAACGTAGTAATCACAGAAATACTGGGTCCGCTTTTCACCAAAATTAAAGATGAACAGTGTGTCGCAAAATGCTAAAAGTTGAAATACGCCATTAAACGTAATGGAAAAACTTAATTAAACTGAGTTGCCAGTGATTTTTGCTTGTGAGCAATCGCAGTAACACCCTCCATGAAAAACAGTATCTTCACAATTTAGAGCCAAACCTACCGTATTCTGGTATGACCACATGTAAAGACGCATTTTCCCCAGGTTTGACAGTAACAGCTCTAACATAGAACTGATAGGTCAAACCACCGAACACATCGACTGACCAGCTGAAAATACTTGGGCCAAAGGTTTGTGTATAAACACGCTCTTGGTCTTTGTTGTTGCTATACATCAAGTTGTAACCTCTAATTATTCCATTCTCTTGCTGAGGTCTGCTCCATGTAAGGTTCACTCTTGGACCATGTGACTCACTTGGCGCTATAACAGTGTGACCGAGGTTGGTAGGAGCGCCAGGAGCTGATAATACAGACACAGCAAGGGTTACAAAAAAACTTCATTATTGTTACTGAGATTAAATACTAATCCTTTCTTCTTTGAACTGAATTCCGGCGTACAATGCAATGCAATGCAATGCAATGCAACGCAACGCAACACTACACAACACAACACAACACAACACAATGCAATTCAAATAAATCCAATCCAATACAATACAATCCAATCCAATACAATACAATACAATACAATACAATACAATATAATACAATACAATATAATACAATACAATAAAATACTTTATTTTAACGTGGAAACATACGCTTAGCTATATAGTTTGAAGAAAACTGCACACTACTAAACACTTTCGATCATTAAGATCATAATCAGAGTGAAGTGTTGCACTGGAGAAGAACACTGAATTATTTGGTTGTACAACTGTGTGGTCACTTTCCATTTAATAAAAGCAAAAGCAAAAAGACACTCACCGTATTCTGGTATAACCACAACTAATGAGGCGTTTGTGCCAGGCTTGATAGTCACAGCTCTAACATAGAACTGATAGGTCATACCACCTAACACATCGACTGAGTAGCTCAAAGTATTCGGCCCAAAGGTTTCTGTGTGGATATGCGACGGGTCTCCCGTGTGGCTATATAACAGATTATAACTTCTGATTATTCCATTCTCTTGCTGAGGCCTGTTCCATGTTAGGTTAACTCGTGGACCGTGTGACTCACTTGGCGCTACAACAGTTTCACTGAGGGCAGTAGGAGCGCCAGGAGCTGATAACACAGACACAACAAGGGTTAAAAAATTCTCGATTGTTGTCATAGAGATCAAATAATAATCCCAATTTTGGGCTTTCGTGAGTGCCAAGATAACAGTGTGCCAAAAATTAACTCAGAAGGCAAAGATGTTTGCATATTTTACGTACTGTCAGTTAAATCCCTACTCCTCTTAAATTCATATCGATGAGGTTTAGTATCCTTTGTAACCATATTATGTTTCTCTGTTTCCTTGTTATGTTTCTTTCCTTTTTTACTATTATGTTTTAGATTACTTTCTTAGCTACTGTCGGCCAATCACAGAATGAAATGATATTACGGTATACTTGTAATAGTTTACAACTTACCGCCTTCGTTTGTCGTGACTACTTGCACAGACCTCGGGCCATTACCAATAGACGAGAAGGCCAACACTTGAAACTCATATTCTGTGTATTTACCGAGTCCAGTGACCTCTCTAGTAAGAGTTGAATTACTTCTAATGGTTATAACAGTGAGTGGATCTGAAGCAGAGCTTTTATTTCTGTACAGCAGTTTAAATCCTAAGATAATACTAAACATTAAGTTTGCTGGTGGTAGCTGCCAGGATGCACGAACACTCGTGGAGGTCAGCGGCGTCATGTTAAAGTTGGTGGGGGCTTGGCTTGGGCCTTAAAGCGTAAGTGAACGTGTCAGTAAAAATACGTTAGCTCTATTCTACGGATACAGGGAAAGCTGATCGCAAAGGTTCAAGCCAATGCACGAACCGTCGATTTTCGAGACCTTGGAGGTAGTTTCAGCAACAATTAGAAAACCACATAAAATAATTTAGCAGCAGTGAAAGAAAATAGTAGCTTAGGATGCATTTAGAATCGTATTACTGGGAGCAAGTTAGTTACCTGCAGGTTTAAGTACTCCATACACTTCTACCCTCAGAGCTTTGCGATTATGAAATGCAGTTGGTTGAAACCGGATGAACCTTGCTCTTGTGACGCCCGCAAGATTATGTTTTATTATGTTGGTTCTTTTGTCATTACCGTTAAAGATCTGCAAAAAAGACATTTTTTTTACTTAGTAACCGACTAATAAGATAATTTTTCGTCACCTTAGCCACAATAATGCTTTTCAAACTCGTCATAGCTTACAGGTGAGTAAAAGTAATTTTTTTCAGTTGATAATTAATAATAATAATTTGTTTACATAGCGCAAATTCAACTACCGTTTTCAAATGCGCTTTACAATCATAAAATAGGCAAGAACGTCATGCTAGCCCACATATAAGGCGCTAATAACATTACAATCCTATACGAATATATTCACCAACTGATTAACGTACTACCTCCACTAACACACACTATCCTTCACTTGTACTCACTTTCCTTCACTTGTACTCACTTACCTTCACATTAGTGCCTTATATGTGGGCTAGCATGACGTTCCTGCCCTATATGTGGGCTACCATGACGTTCTGGCGCATAAAATAAGAGCTACGTATAAAAAGTACAATTAAAAATATATTACGGCTATATAAAACGATGAAATTAATAATTAAAATTTAATATTACATTTATTAATATTAATAGGCTAGCTAGAATAGCTCGAATCCTGCCTTACGATCATCCTTTGGAAATATCTCATGTACTCATTTTTAGCTCATGAAGATGCGTAGCATTGTGACGGGTTCTAGCATGTACAGGAGGAGAATATGGGTGGTTGGTCGGTTAGTCATTGATGTATACTTCGTAGTTCCGCTGACCAGTCCTGGCCTGTGAAATCACATCACTACTTAAAGGGGCACAGTCACGAAACTGTGCTAAATTATCGGTAGCTAACTTTATCCATGCCCAACATTGTGTTTGAACATTTAAAAGAACATATTAACTTAATTTCATTAAGAGAAAACAAACCATGACCATTTAATATCGATTTAATGTCAACACACTTAAAGATTTTGAAAAGTTTAGCCTAATTTTTTCAAGTTGCAATCCATTTCCATCCGTGCCATCCATAGTAACAGACGAAAAAAAATAGTTTCAGTGAAGTAATATAGTCTTTATTAACAAAACTAGACCATTATTTGTGGGTGTTCATTGATGTGAGGACATATTTTTGATTTTTAAAGTGAACTAAAACAGCGTGACTATGCCCCTTTAATACTGCAGACGCATAGACTTAAACAAAATGGCGGCCGGGTCTCATTCATTATTACTCGTGGTAAAATTGTCCACCCAAGCACTTGTTCGTCTTGGTCTCATCTCATCGTCGTCTTATTCGTTGCTAGGAATCCCTTCTATGTCTTTTTAAGGCTGGTTTTGGACTATTTAGCACCAGTATCTTCGAGATGATTCATTTGTAAATTTAAAAAGAGCAACATCAGTTGATTTGTAAAATAATTCCGAGAAGCAGCGAAGCTAACATCCTAGCGTAGGGATTGGGTACGAAGCTGTGATGACATATTCGTTAACGAAAGTCTCAAATTGTTGCCGTCCACGCGAAAACGATAAGCCGGCCTTTTCGAATCGCTAGACTTTGGACAGCGATTTTGAAAGCCTCCTTTTTGGTGACCGAAAACGCCATTTATGATAAAAGAGGAGGTCAGAAAAGTATGCGTTTTCGTACGAAAACTTATACCTGTGGACAGGGCCTTATGGCCTTGAAGTGGAAATTTTCGTTTTCGTTTTCTTTCAATTTTCACTTGCTTCATATCGTCAGTTTAAAGGGACTATGTCAGCTGGGGCACATGCGCAGTAGAGTCCGGTTGGTCGCTTTCTAAGAGGAGTATTCCTGCGTAGATTTGCTTGATTTCTACAACCAGAATCACTTTCTGTAGAATATAGACAATTTTTCAAAATCAGTCGATATACCTTTACATTTACATCCAATGCGATATAACAGCCTCCTGAACTCTCTGACGGTATTTGAAAAAGTTGGGCCAACGATTTCAAAGTTGTTATTATCAACTTGCGCAAGCACCTGGGGTGACAAAGTCCCTTTAAGGCTTCAGTTTATTATAAGAGCAGCGAGCTTGTATTAGAAAAACGCAAACTCTTCGTAATCAAATTAGAGAAATCTCTCTATTTACTCTATTAGACACAAGAGCTATAAGAGTTAAATTTGACGTAGCTTACATTACATTTTAAGTTTGTCCGTAATAAAGTATACCTTGTCCGCACCGTTCTCTTGGTAAGTGACCCAGTCTGTGTTGTTAAGTGATACAAGCAACTTGTATTTCAAGGTCCATTCATCAGCATTTGGATTTCCTTGAGTAGCTACAGCGCAGATAAATAACTCGTGTTGCAGGTCGACTTGTAGGTAGTCATTAGGGTTACCGTTCGTACTTGGTGACCAGGCACCAGCCCCATTCAGTCGAGCTTTTGATGCTTCATGATTAGACCTTGACGATGAGGCTGAGAATCTGCTGTCTGGAAAGGCGTAGCTGCTGGCCAGACCAAGCGCCTGGATTTGACATGCTAAAAAAGTGTAGCAAAAAATATAGAATTGATTGGCAAAGTGAAAAACCTACTTAATTATCGGCAGAAAAACGCCTTCATGGAACCGGAAAGCACTGTTCAAACTATATTACTTCGCCTTTCTTCCAAGCAACCACAAAAAAAAAACAGCAACAACAAAAAACAGAAGGAAAGCGAAATAACTGTATCGTGGATTCTAATTCTAACTTATCCGAAGCACCGAAAGCAGCGCTAGCGGAATCATCAAAAAAGGTAAAAAAAAACTTTCAAGATTTGTTTTTTAAGAATTGCACGACATGTAATGTTAACGATCTTCATCAAAAGAAGACAAAGTCTTCATGTACTATGTGAACTTAATTGAAGAAAATAGGTGAAAACATTTTTAAAAAAAGCTTCCGAGGTAGTTGTAATATAGAACGCTAACATTAGCATGCTCTCAAGTAGTAGGTATTCGAGAATATAGTTCAAAACCACTTAACTTAGCATTATTGAACGTATTTTAGTATTTAAATGGTAGATATAGGCGTATTTTTATCCCCTAAAAACTTTTCATCTGTTCGGATTTCTTAGCTGAAAGCCTAGTGATCCGAAAATTATAGGGATCAAAACTTACCTTTTCGAAAATTTTAGCCAGAAAAAGGCTCCCGAAAATTCTAGGTGACCTTTTAAGGGTAGAAATCCGTTAAAAAATGGGCAATAATACCATATTTTAGATGTTCGAAAATCCTAGAAGAGGCAGGCAAGCAAGAAATTTTACAACAAATGTTCCGAAAATTCTAGATCTCAAATCGTCTTCCGAACAGATATTTTCCCGAAAATTGTCGTTGGGTGCCCCTGACATCTTTGATCAACAAATCAGAGCGCGTGCTTTACTGTATAACATGATGATTAACAAGGCGCAGCCCAGTTGATTATCGCTCAAAAGAAAATGCGGACAAGCAGCCTTCCCGTTTTAAGACATGTTTAAATACGCAACTAAAAGATTGCCAATGGAAAACGTTAACATTGGTAATACAATATATCCCTCAGTTAGTAGGGTAGCTGCGATTTGTTAATTTCGTGGGCCGTATTTTACTGTACGGACCGCAAAATATTGTGAAAGTCCAAGAATCCGATAACGGCGGTAGTTTTGTACCTTGAAAACTGAGTACTTAACTGGCTCATTTCTTAAGAGGTAATTTTGAAGAGGACAATTGTTTCCAAACTTGCTTGTTTTCTAGCTTTCATTTAAAAGCTCTTTTCAGTGCAGACCTATTCTTTCATCTGAAGTAAATGACTGGCGTATTGCTTAGATTACCTTAATTAATCATTAACGTAAAAAAATATAATTATGTATTTTCCAAATTTTTGACTGTAAACTCGTCTTGTGTACATAATCATAGACCTGCTTTACTCGGACGATTAGTCGAGCGGAAAAAATGAGGATCCGTAACTTATATTAAGGACCAAGAAAAAAGGGTGCTAATTAACAGTTATTCCGCGAAGCGATAAATGCACCAAGTTGGTTATAATCTCCTCGTATCCAATAAGCGAAGGTGGTTAATTGTGTTTCAGGTTGTCAACTTTGGTAATCGCTGCTGAATTCTTTGGCATATTTTTGGGTGAAACGTTTGCCTCACAGCGAAAATTTTTGAATTCAACATTCAATTTCTTTGTTAAGTAAAACACAAAATTATTCAAAATGCTGATAACCGGTGTGCGGTCAACCAATCAGAAAGCTGGAAATTCATTAACCGAGACTGAGAGGTATTTAGGTCGTGCAGTATCTACAAAAATAAATATTGCCTTTAAAACGCGCTATTGTTCCCTATCCGACTGTAAATAACCACCGATGCCTACAAAAATCGTTCGTTGTTGAAATTTATAAGGTTATAACTGATCCTTTGAATTCCAACCGTTTTACTCGTTTTTACACCTTTCTTCTTAGTGATCCATATTTGGAAGAAACAAGATCTGTCTTAATAAATCAGTCACTGTCGAGGATGACATACCCCTTCTTGCAGAATATACTTCAACTTCACAAAGCGTGAGCGCATCGTTTAGAGTGCTCCTAATCGTCACATATCTTCCGTACAAACTGGGGCGACAGAAGAATGATGCGCCTTGACCTTGAGAAACACTGTAACCACCAGCACCACACATGGGATTTGTCACACCTCCATTACTGGATGATGAACCTGACAGAACAAGAAAACGGGCACGTTACCACCTGTTGGGTTGTAACGACAGATAACAACGTCACTTTTTATGACATTGTTTTAGGAATTTAGGACGTTGATTACTTGTACTTCGCTTAATTTATTGCGTTTTATGTTTTCTGAACATCTCCTATAATCTGGAAGGAGGATTCAGCCAGGGCATCGTTAAAAATGTAATAAAATAGATATCTTCAATCTTCAACTAAAATAACTTGCAGAAAACATTCTATCGTTCTATAACATTTAAGCTCAGGGCTAAAAAAATGTCCGAAACATAAACTGAATAATTGTCTGGACACGATGTTTCTATGGCAACTACATGTAGGCTACTTGACGACCGTGATCCAGTAGTAGTTAATTGGTGTTAAGGCAAAGTGCAACAAGATGAAGTATATCGAGATGAGTGTTGACCTATGTTTGAGGTTTCTTTCTATCCTGTCTTTTAAAACTCAAAACAAACAAACAAACAAACAAAACAAATAGTACAAATTATTATTCAACAAATTGTCACTATGCCCATATATGGTAAGGAAGCCCTCAATATCTGTCATCCTACATGACAGATATCCTGCGATATACGTAAATGACCATATTTGGAAGTGCACTGCAGATTTTCTTTCATTACTTGTTTGGTGGCCATTTTGAAAAGCGAGGCAGTTTTAGCAGTGTTCTCCGCAAATTTTAACTCCCTGGAAGAAACTTTCCACGATTAAATGCTCTCAAAAAGCCAACAAGTATTTGCTTCAGCTCACAAAGATATCCAGAGGTTGACATCGAATTTTCATAGTGAGAACTCAACCAAGAAAATGCTATTGCGAAGTAAGCAGCAGACTTGCTCACGGAAAGTTGTAAAGTTGAAAAGATTTTATTCACAGGAAGAGGACTTATTCTCGGTAAGGTAGCAATATTTTTTTTTTTTACTTTGTCTTGTTATTTCCAGACATGAGTTTGTAAATAAGTCTTTTAAGTGAACGGTAGTAAACTTCGATTTCTTGAAGTTCTGTTTTGATTTTCATTATGTGTTGCTAGCTTTTAGCGTTTTCATCATAGAACCATAGTTTTTCTCGTTCTGAAAATGGTAGTCGATGAGAATTTGTTGAATAATAAAACAATTATCCTGCTCAATCTTGCGGAATATCCCCTGATTTAGCCAACTCGGCCTACGGCCTCGTCTGCTAAGTATCAGGTGATATTCCGCACGATTTCGCAGGATAATTGTTAAATAACTTTCAATTGAATTAAACGTTTTGGGTTAGGGTTGCAAAACAATTGCAAAACAAGTTTCTTACGGTTGCAAAACAATTTAATTTTCTTATTTCCCCAAACGGCGTAGCCCACCACTGGATAGTTATGAAAAATGGAAACCAAAATTTGACCTACCCACTCTGATCTCAAATGAACTCAATCTGGCACCACAACAGTCTCCTCTGTTGACTACGTACACTTCACTCACAAGCTCCACTCGCCCCAGGTCCACGCGCCACCAAGGGGAATTCTCAGTTTGTGTGTGTGTACACGATCCACTATGATAGTTTGTGATGATTTTTCCATCCACTGCTCTATTACTATTTCCACCTGCATCTGTGCTTGACTGGTCTGTTGGCTTGTTATATGCCAGATTTTCTTGAAAGAAACAGCGATAACACAAGGACATGATCGTTAGCCTGCCAATACAACTGCCCCATTGCCACTGGGTTGAAACCTTCCAAACATTTGTACCAAATAACATGTCAAACACAGTGTTTTTTAAAATTAAAACTAAGAAAATACTAGATGACGGCCAAATGTTTTAACATATGTTGAGTAGGTGTGGGTTGAAATTTTCATTGCGCATATGGGGAGTGTGGGTTCGAGCCACTTTTGCAATTTATTCCTCTGAGTTTGCGTAAAACCTCACGTTTCCCTAGGTGCCCATTAAGTGGATGGACGTTGTATCCTGTATTTTTCTAAAATGATGAGAACTTGTGATTACGCGGCGATTCGTTTTATTTTAAGATGACAGATCATTTTGATACCAAGCAATTGTATGGATTTGAACAAACCCTGTATCCCAGAGCCAGTCACGTCAAGTGTGAGAATATTGACAACTCGCCACTGAATTTTGAGGACAGCAGGGGATGCGAAGAGTCTAAGACAGAAAAGTTTCAAAAAGTGCAATTTCCTATTTGTAACCTACTTATCAAGAAAAATAAATGGAAAAATTGTAAGCGAAATCTATTTCTGGAGAAAAATTGAAAATAATGATATTAAAGGGAGTCGCTGCAATGGAAGCTGACGGCATCTGATTTTAGTGGAAAAATGTCGACTCCCATACAAAACCAACACCACAAATTGCACGACCGCACTCCCTCGTTAAATAACTCGTCACACGACGTCACAAGTGCGTCCGTCACATATTCAAGATGTAAAGATCTTTGCTTGCAATAGACAAGTGAATAAAGTCTAAAAGTGAGAAATAGTGCCCTTCCAATAAGACACTGCCGGGGATTAGGGAACATTGAGACGGATTACAAAATTTTTTGGCTTTTATTAGGAAAAGAGAGGAATCCGAAAACAATAATTGAGTAAAGGAAAAATAGGGAGGGAAGGGGCAATAGACAAGAAAACATCTGGAAAAAAAAAAGATGATTAAGAGGGAAGGTTGATGCCAACTACAAAGGATTTTCATAACAGTTTCTAAACGACTACCCACTTCACGAACTACAGACCAACAAAAAAACTCTATTTTTCAGATAAGTACAAATTCTTCAGATAAGTACGAATTAATTACCTCGCGAGTAGACTTCCACCTCGCACAGCTGTAGAAATTGTTTGATCCCGGTCCTGGTTCTGATACCAAGATATCGTCCAGTGTTCATCAGTGGACCTCTGAACCTATAACACACAGCAGATGCTATATACTGAATAAAAGAGTATCGTCCAACACACTCAGGATTGCTTGTCACAGTTGGATTGTTACCTGTCGGAAAGAAACGAAATTGGACTATGTGAAAAAACAAAATGCATTTGAAATAAAGGACTGTATGTTTCAAAGACATTGTTTTTTTCGACTATCAGCCAACTGATAATGCAACAACATTTATTTGACTAAATTAGTTTCTCGCCTTAAAAAAAGTTGTTAGCCGGCCGTTTTCAAAATGGCGACGACCGGCTCTAGCAATACCCGTGTTTTTCTTTTGCCGTCTTTTTCACTTTTCTCGCCGTTACTTGCCCCAGTCTTTCGATTTTCGGTCAGCCAAAAAAATACGTATCCCAAACGTCCGGTTCCGGTCTTGACATCACGTAGTTGAGAACTCGGGAATTCAGTGTAATGCAAGGTGCCAGAATAAAGTCGTGACGTTTTTCTCTACTGTGAAGCGCGTTACTGTAATATTCTGATCACAACATATTTATTCGTCATCGACGTACCGCTGCTAACTTTGTGGTAGTCGTAGGCGTCTTATATAAAACGCGTGCGCAACTAAGTTAAGTTCCTCACGTTGGCTCGTATCTTGAGTGACGCCCATCCCTAACTGGGGATGGTGAGACAGCCGGCTCTAATTCCCCCCCACCGCTCTTCTTGTTTATTTTAAAGTGCTCTTTATCTTAGTTAGGTTTTGTTTAAACTAAAACAAGACCTGGAGTAGATAGAGTTCGTTTTAAGCAGCAGACGGGGTGTTTGGAGAACACCTGAAAAGCTTGTGAATAACTCGCCTGTGGCTCATTACTTACAAGCTTCTCTTGCTTCTCCCAACTTCCCTCGAGGGTCATTTGACCTGTAAACCCACAGAAAGTGTGGCTTGATCTGCTTTATTAATGGTTTTGAAACGTAGGTCAAAGAGAGAGGAATTTATCTTAAATCAGTGATCGAGTATTGTTTTCTCATCACTGATTTAGATGAAACTTCAGATTCAGAGTTTTCTTTGTTTGCGATATTTATAATTTTTACGGCGCCACATTCCATACATAATTTACATAATAAAATATAAAAAAAATAAGTAAATAAAACGTGACCCTAAAAATACAGCGTGTACATTTTTAAACGTACACGCTACCCTGTTTTGATTATTCTAGCTGTGTCTGCTAAATTATGACATACAGTCAGGAATCAAAATCGGGGACGGAGACCGTAAGCGCGGAATCCACGCAGCCCCATCGAAAAAGACAAATGTGCTATTTTTAGAGAAAATTGCGCCACCCTCAACATCATAAACTCGGGTGGGTACACGCAAATTTGCGTACAACGAGGGTGCGCTGGATATGATAGATAACCAACGAGGCGCATAGCACCAAAATGGTTATAATTATTTGATATCCAGCAAACCCGAGTAGAATAATTGTTTTTATTATTAAAAACGCAATTACTAATTGCTATAAAATCAAGAAAGAGAACAAAAAGAGAGAGAAAGTCCGAGATAAAAGGGAACAAGAATCGATCGCGATCACATGACTGACCGGAAAAGGCGCCAAATCCTTGGGAAGTGTGCTTCTTTGCACAGCTGAGAGAATCAATGAAACTGCTTCGAAGTGAACGTACAAGCACAAGGTTTGAGAAACATCTTCCAATTATGGGCTTTGAAATGTGGTACGTGTTTGATTTTTCCTGAAAATTGTTGTAATCATCGTTCAAAGCGGATTGAGGCTGTACGAACTCACCGTTATAGCTGCTGGAGTTCAAATGAACGAGTTTGTAATCGCTCCGTTCGCACAACGCTGACAACGGAGCCATCATGTGTTTGTTTGATGGAAATGAAGACAGAATTCAACTATTTTAACTTGAACGATAATTTCTATGCAGCTCACTGAAACAAGACTACGGAGGTGAGGAACATTAGAATTCACCATCTTAAGCGGCCTTCACACGTGAAACAAATGTTGGCCAACTCGTGTTGGCAATCTCAAATTGGCGTGTGTGAACGACACAACAACATGTTGGCAAACTGTTGGCGACAAATAGAACTTGTCTCTGTTCTCGCCAACTTTTCGCCGACAGTTTGCCAACATGTTGTTGTGTCGTTCACACACGCCAGTTTGAATTTGCCAAATCGAGTTGGCCAACATTAGTTTGACGTGTGAAGGCCGCTTTACTTTTTTAAACGCAAACCACAAAACGCAGTTGTTCTCAGTTTAGAGCCCGCGGACGTAATAGCAAAAGCAACTCTCAAACAACTGTGAAAGCGATTCAACGTATTTTAACGCATTTGGAGCTGCTGGAACACAGATTGAGCTACAACGAGTACAGGTAAACCATTTTGCGTTGTAGAGCCAAAAAATTTTACCCTTTCTGGTACTGAATTTGTTCAATGCTTGTTGTTCAGACTGCTGCATGATTTTTGTACTGACTCGCCATAAAAGTGTGACAATTTTTATTAAATGCTTCTCTCCCTTTTTACTGTGCTTTATTTTGGAGTCAAAGCCTTCCGTATAAAACCTACTGTTTATCAAATTTGAAAAACAAGTGATTGAGTTGATGAAAGAAATTGTAAACACAGCGCTAAATGCTAATTTCTATTTATACAGTTTCTTTTCGTCCCAAGAAATCAGGCACTCTGAAACAACTTAGATTTGTGTCTCAGTGACGTTCAGTTGTAATTTCTCCTTAATTTAACTTCGATTCAAAGTGATTTTTCTAGCCGGGTTGTTGGCGGAGAAAAAAAAAATAAAAGCCTTCTCTGTCGTTGAAACCCTTCCCACGTTTACTGTGTTATGTATCCCTTCTAGGTTCGTAAATTGCTCAGTAAGTACTGTTCAGTACTAGGGCAGCAGGAAGTTCCACTTCAACTTTCTCTTTCTCATTGACGGAAGTTGTTTTTTTCTTGGTGTTTTTCCAGTTCTCTCTTTTGTCGACGATTGATAACGCACCGCGAGATCATTTCAGTTGAAAATGAAGTGCACTTTTTTGTCGTCATTTCGCCCACTTCGGTAAAGGCCTACATTATTCCCGAAAACATACGCTGAGAAATCTCGGCAAAAGCTTCATTTCTCGATTCGGTAGTTTGAATCTGTGTCACCTTTTTCTTTTGCAGTGGAAGAAGTGAAAATGATTTATCAGTGCGTCATTTTTCTACACACCGTGCTTGGACATTCATTTTACAGTCTTTGCGGCTGCCCTTCAATCTCCGTACCTCCTCAGAGGAAATACAATTTCGGTATGTCTTTTCCCATTTCCTGTCCGATTCGCCTTCAACTGTTTTTTCATAGTTCGACGCCTTTTTTGCCCACAAAACGTTTCATCCGTCTAATGGGGAAATCCTCGTCCGACGTGTCCGACGCATCTTCGCTACAGGAATTGTCTAAAATATTCTCACTGCCATCATCGGAATCACTTGTATAATCCTCGTATTCAGAGCCACTATCCGGAAAGTTCTCCCCAAGGGCTCGCCGTAAATTGGAAGTGACACTGATGACAGAAACCGAATTTCTTCATCTCCAACGAAGGTAATTTCCGACGTCGTTTTGTGTTTCTTTGTCCGGAGTCCTCGCAACATACACGCAAGTGTGTCACGCGCGATGGCGCAATTTTTTCTAAAGATAACACAATTGTCTTTTTCGATGGGGTCAACGCCACTACTGAAAATGGTACTTAGTTACGGTCTCCGTCCCCGATTATGGCTACTGATACAGTACGATGCAGCGATTTGTTGGATGACCTAGGCTGCAAATGGCTGGAACATAGAAGAGCTAGTCAACTTGCCAACTTTATGTTGAAAATAGTCAACAACATTTCTCCGTCTTATCTGAGGCGTATTTTTGCAAATGTATCCTATGTCTGTTTCTATAACTTGAGAAATTCCTCAATAACTCTTTATATTCTCAGAGCCTTCAGTACGGAGGACATGCCCTCTGCAACAATATCCCTGCTGAGGGAATATGGTAGGGCGGCCTTAATACCTTTAAATCGTACCCTTTAAATAAACATTTTTTAGTAATTTGTTGTAAGCCTAGTAGTGTTTTAAAACAAACTAGTACGTTGAATAGTTGCAGTAATTTTTGTAAATAGAAATTATACGTAGTTATATTTATTTATTTATTTGTTTAATCATTCACATATATTTTCTATTTATCACGGTTCATGTGATACCATGTACAGATGATGTTGTGGAGATTTTGATGGAGACGATAATGATGCTAGTGAAGAATTCCTGCAACCTTCACATTATTATTCTAGAGGTAAATGGCTTCTCCCCTAGTTTTGCTAGGTACTGTTAATAAGCCTAAGCTCCTTTTCCATCTCGAAAGGCAATTTCCCAGTGTAAACGTAACACGAAACTTATGAAATTTAACAATTATTATACGAAATTCAGTCTTACATGGGCTCACAGACAAGGAGGCGCAAGCCCTTAATCACGAGAAATGTAACAAACTTACCAAGCCATCTTTTCTGTCAAAAAGAGCATCTTTTCGTAATCAATTTGGTACGACTTCAATCAGAGGGCGCACCCACTGGAATCCAGGGGCTGTCGTTAAAATAATTCGTACTCTTTTTTTTGCTGTAAAAAAATTTCTATCACTAGACAAGGCATTGTGTGCAACTGTGCACAAAAAAGATTGAAAAAGTTAACACTGAACCTGAGATATTTTGGGGTAAAAAAAATTGGATCACAGTTTCGATTCTGAAGAGTAGCACTTTCCGCAGCTACATTCTGACGAATCGAAGAGGTGTTAATAATAATAATAATAATAAGAAGAATAATAATAATAAAAATAATTGAAAAAATATTACAGTTATAACAAGAACCTTCCCAGCATGCTTTGCACCTGAAAAATTTTCAATGCTAAATAACTTTAGTCAACTTGTGGTCGAAGAGGATATTGTATCGTGCGTTATTTACAATCGTGTGAAACGCACCCCTCATATCAATGCTAGGGTGATGGCGTCATTAGACACGTGACTATGACAAAAAAGATGTCTTAGCTCACTGCAAGAACAGGCCTCTACCAATTTAATAGCAGATAACGTGCCCTGATGGTCATTGGAACGGGCAATTTGGAAATTGCCAGTTTACATCTGGCATTTGAAAGTTAAGGTGGCTCTGTACAGGAGCATTTCCCAGGGGACTGGTAAGGAGTCTGTAGCTATGGCAGTTTAAGGCAGAGAAAAACAAAGCTTGGCTGGTTAACAGAACTTCAGATGAAAATAGCGACCATGACATGCTCATTCTTGTGGCGTCATTGGTCACGTGAGCAGAGCGCACGGAATATTTTAAATCACTTTAAAACTGCTTTAAGCTGAATAAATCTGTATTTTCTCACGGTAATATTGCAGAAAAAGTCGTAAGTTATTCGAAAATGTCCCTTATTACTTTTTCTTTAAAAAAAAGCTCGATGCCAAATGAACCTTAAACTTTCGATAATCCCCTGTTTTGTGAGGTTTTAATATAAATGTAACTAGAAATACGTGACTCGCAGAACTTCGTGAAGCTCCGGCACGGGTGCACCACAAAATTGAGCGATGGGGGTGGGGAGGGGATAGAATTTCAGTTAACTGGAGGTGTGGATGGGTGGCCACAATGGTCCCAAATTGGGAGTTAAGATCAACATTCTGGTTTGCAGTCGTTTCCATGTAACTTGCATCCAATCCTCTGTCATGTATACGAAAATACGTTCACCACCCACCCCCCGCCTTACTTCTCTTCATTCTAACATAAGGTAAATTGCTCTCTAGAGAGGATGTATAGTATTGCTGTGGACCTGTTGTCCAAGACAATATGTGTGGTGTTTCTGTTTATTTTGGTTGGGTGAGAGTAGGTTTATCAGAAAAGCAGTTCAAATTCCACCTTGGAACTTGTTATCTCCAACATTAACCCTGCCATTTCCTTTAGATTCTGTTGTACAGTTTTTGTTCTATTAACTGGGTATTGACAAGTGTCAATAGCTTAAACAATTCATTATTTCCCTTGAATGGTTGAGATACTGTAGTAGGAGTCTACTACTGCTGGAGAGTGATGCGGTGCATTAAAAAATTGTCCATTTTTACCCAAAAATTGAGATGAGAATAATACAGAATAATGGCAAGCAAAGCACAGAGTTTCATATGGATGTGGTAGCATGTTTATTCATTCCCCCAACATACTATAAAAATTGGATAAGATAATTGTCACAATAAAATAATACATTAACCCTTAAAGCCCCAGTGACCTTCATCTCCCTACAATATAACCTGCGATCAGGCTCTATTTTCGTTTCGCTCGGGGAAACGTTCAGGCGGGACGGGCGAAACGAAAAACAGAGCCTGATACAATTCTTCTACGGAACGTCTACCGCCCACTTTTTTGATTGATTGACATTCAACAAAACAGCCAATCAAAATTTCTTCTGCTTGCACGATCCTCGGTATGCAAATTTCCTATAACGGCAATTCGCAGAAAGTCACGCAAATGTCGGCAAAATAAGAAAATCATAGGCTACGATAGATCTTTTAGGCACAAGCACTCAAATTTACACGATTGCTAACTTGAAGGTTCCGGTATTAAATTGTACATGGTTGCTCTGTCTGAGCTGAAACTGAATGAAAATTCAAAACACGACGAGGTTGTCATGTACCAAAATATGCTGCATGCTTGAATCCTTCCCCATTTCAGACATTTCAGGTGGTATCCGGAAATATTCTTTACGCATTTGTCACCGATTTTCTTCGTAACAAACCTTGGGCAAATAAGAGAAGTACCTTCAGTTTCATTCTTTAGAATAAAGATATAAACAAAACCGTTTATAAACAAAGGAGTATTTTGTAATTTAATTTAGTTCCAGAAGTGATAAATATTTGAGATTAGCAGCGAGCTTTTATCTCTAAACAGCAGCAAATTTTAAAACGAAGAACATTTATTATAAAACTAGTGAGATCCTTTGATGTCAATGTCAGACATCAATAGAACGACATTTATAAACAATGAATGAATATAAACTGAAAATCGTTGCGACTTGATTGCGGTTCTCGCCAAACATCAGTTTACCGTTAAGTTTACCGAATTATCGGTTGACTTGTTGATCATTCTTGGCGAAAGATACTTGTTCGTCTGCTGTTCGTTTTGTTTTGTAAAACGCGGCAACAGCCACTACTCTGTTCATGTTATCAATACTAGCTGAAAGCCGTCAAATGAAAATTCCTAGACACGCTGCGATAACTGAAACGGAATACATACTTCACTGATGCTGTACTTCTCTGCTCCAGGTGAGAGACAGCTTGCGTCAAACCGAACGGCATTCTCAGGAGAGAAAGAAATGGTGACAATTCTCCTAGAACGAAGAGAATTTATGAGAGCAACACATTTTACTTCGGCAGACTTGTTCCTTGGTTGTTCCTTGGCGATCGTGGTCGGATCGAAATTGTGAGCGAGTCTCGTAGACAATTTACTTCCGTTGACAGCTCTATTGTTAAAGGACCAATCAGACTGCGAGATTTCCGCGGCCAAAATTTGGCCGCCGACACGAACTCCTGTGAGAGACTGTATCAGGCCCTATTTTAGCGAGCGACCAACGTAAGAGAATATGAGAGCGATGCTAAAATTCGGCCTGATCGCAGGTTACCTACAATAGCAATGCTATAGTTAGGTCATCAGAATTAAGGAATTGATCACCAAACATGAATAGTGTTAATTTCAGTAGAGAGAAGTTCTCTGCCCTAGTACTACAAGAAATGCATGAAGACCAGTAAGGAGAATTTGCAGGTTTACATTGGGGCTTAGGGACGTCAATTGGTATGGAAAGCTAGCCTGAATTTCAGCCGTCTCCTCTGGTCGCTCACTCCCGAGAGAGACGTCTGAATCAATGAGCCACTAACGCCGTCCAGGGACGTCACTGTCTAAAAACCAGAACGGTGTTGATTGGCTGATTCTCAATCATTCGGATAAATTATTTCATTAATTATTCAAAGTGCGAGGAATGTTTAGAAAATGGCGGTTGCGGGGATTCCACTTTGTGCAAAGGCTTTCAAAGAAGCAGTATCGAATGTTTGTGCAATCTTGGGGTTAACTAAGTTATACCCCGAACAGGAAAACGCTCTCTTTCACTTCCTGTCGAGGGTAAATGTTTTCGTTAATCTTCCGTCGAGCTATCTTGTTGCAAGTGAACTCTCGAAATCGTGTACACAGTTTGAAGCACACAGCCTCATTATTGTTATTTCTCCCTTGATTGCTCCAATGAATGACCAACTGGGATGTAGAAATCCTGTTTCGTGTAGAAAGCCACGTTTTTGCGAAGGCGGCGAAGAGTTTGAAAGTAAGTGAAGGTAAATTATCTTGAATTGCAACCGACACGTTTCTCAGAATATTGCTAGCAATTCCTGGAACTGTGCGGCGGTATTATTAATTCGATGTTTTATCGAGGATTCATTTTGTTGTATTTATTTAATTGAGTCATCAATCGATTCACAAAGAAAACACACCATTTTAACGTTGGAACCTTAAAGAACACTCGACGGTCGGTAAAGTGGGATGTGGAAAACTTATAGCGGAGAAATCCTGTTTCGTGTAGGAAGCCACGTTTTTGCAAAGGCGGCGAAGAGTTTGAAAGCAGGTGAAGAAAGCGTTTTATACCGGATGAAGCGAGGATTGAACGCGATTCGTTTTTTGAGGTAAAGCAGTTCTTATCTTAGTAAACGCTTTTTAAGCAAAGCAGGTCTCTTCAGAGTCAAACGTTTACCTAAAAATAATTGTTGTACTTCGTTCTCCATTCTTTCATTCAGGACGAAGATTTGGGGGAAAAACCTACTCGTCACGTCTGTGTCACGGATGCGTCACTGACGTCCGTCACGGGCACTTCCCTAACCTGCGATCAGGCTCTATTTTCGTTTCGCTCGGTGAAACATTCAGGCGGGACGGGCGAAACGAAAAAATAGAGCCTGATACAATTCTTCTACGGAACGTCTACCGCCCATTTTTTTTTGATTGATTGACATTCAACAAAACAGCCAATCAAAATTTCTTCTGCTTGCACGATCCTCGGTATGCAAATTTCCCATAACGGCAATTTGCAAAAAGTCACGCAAATGTCGGCAAAACTTCTAGGCACAAGCACTCAAATTTACAAGATTGCTAACTTGAGCGCTCCGGTATTATACATGGTTGCTCTGTCTGAGCTGAAACTGAATGATAATTCAAAACACGACGAGGTTGTCATGTACCAAAATATGCTGCATGTTTGAATCGTTACCCATTTCAGGTGGTATCCGGAAATATTCTCTTCGCATTTGTCACCGATTTTCTGCGTAAAAAACCTTGGGCAATTAAGAGAAATACCTTCAGTTTCATCCTTTAGAATAAAGATATAAATAAAACCGTTTATAAACAAAGGAGTATTTTGTAATTTAATTAAGTTCCAGAAGCGATAAGCTTATAAATATTTGAGATTAGCAGCGAATTTTATCTCTAAGCAGCAGTGAATTTTAAAACGAAGAACATTTACTATAAAACTAGTCAGATCCTTTGATGTCAATGTCAGAGATCAATAAAACGACATAAGTATTAAACAATGAATGAATAAACTGAAAATCGTTATTGCGACTTGATTGCGGTTCTCGCCAAACATCAGTTTACCGTTAAGTTTACCGAATTATCGGTTGACTTGTTGATCATTCTTGGCGAAAGATACTTGTTCGTCTGTTCGTTTTGTTTCGTAAAACCCGGAATCAACCACTACTCTGTTCATGTTATCAATACTAGCTGAAAGCCGTCAAATGAAAATTCCGAGACACGATGCGATAAAACGGAATACATACTTCACTACTGTTGCTGTACTTCTCTGCTCCAGGTGAGAGACAGCTTTCGTCAAACCGAACGTCATTCTCAGGGGAGAAAGAAATGGTGACAATTCTCCTAGAACGACGAGAATTTATTAGAGCAACACATTTTACTTCGGCAGACTTGTTCCTTGGTTGTTCCTTGGCGATGGCGGTCGGATCGAAATTGTGGAGCGAGTCTTGTAGACAATTTACTTCCGTTGACAGCTCTATTGTTAAAGGGCCAATCAGATTGCGAGATTCCCGCGGCCAAAATTTGGCCGCCGACACGAACTCCTGTGAGAGATTGTATCAGGCCCTATTTTAGCGAGCGACCAACATAAGAGAATATGAGAGCGATGCTAAAATTCGGCCTGATCGCAGGTTAGCACTTCCCCGTCACGCGTTTCACCAACGACCAAGATATTTGTGTTTAATTCACTTTTGGCCGATTAAACCACTGTTCCTCTACATGCACTTTACCCGCAGCACTTCACTTTCCAATGGAAACCACTAGTTTAACAGTTGCGATGAAAGACATAACACAGAAGCAAAACAAAAGGTACTTGAACCTTGCCATCGAGCGACAGGCGTGCGTCTATCATCGACTTGAGGGCGGCAAAAGCTGAATTTTTCGCGGGAACAGAAATAATTCGCATAAATTAACATTGAGTCGCCGTGACGTCACTGGACGGCATTAGCGGCTCATTGATTCAGACGTCTCTCTCGGGAGTGAGCGACCAGAGGAGACGGCTGAAATTCAGGCTAATGGAAAGCAAGAGTAGCTAATTAAGGGAAAGGGTGAATGTAGATTATAGCATGTGAAACCTTCAGAAGTAAGAAAACTTTCACATAGTCAAATCATATTGAAGGTGATCAGGATCTCAATTCCCATGATTTTGGTGCTTGCTTGTGCACTGCGAGGAGACCTGTATGTAGCATGAAATTATTTTCAATAATTAATGTTAAGCAGTAATTTTTGTTTCACATCAAATACATGCATGTATGTACCTATCCCCGCTACACATTTTAAAGTGGTAATTGCTAGGCAGAGCAGTACTTGCAGGCGCGGATCTAGAATAAATGGTGACCGATTTCCTAAACGAGCGCCGAACTCGCAAGGTTCTGAAATTTTTTGGATTTTGACTCCCTAAAGTCCCCTTTCCTGTGTTTCTGAGTCATTCAGACAGGATATTGGCCAGTTCCATTCTCTTCGGATGAAGCCTTGTAAATCGGCGGATTATTTCATCAAGGTCAATTTCCATGTTGTAGTGGTCAATAGGTTGTAGTGTGTGTAGGTCAATCTCGTCTGTGACATGGTGCTCCGCAAGTATGTTTCCAGTCGCCTCAAAGCTGACACATTTCTCTCACACTCACATGTGGTGACTGGTAAGGTGACAAATATTTTAAGGCACTCGACGATGTTGGGATACAGCGCATGGTCGATCTCCTTTAAGGTTGCCAATGCAGTGGTCGGGACCGTATTAGGATCTTGTCGTTCCCACTTTCTTTGCCATAAAGTCATCTCGGCATTAAGGCTCAAAGGCGAGGGCAACGAATCTTCATAGAACGTACAAAACCGGCGAAAGGACGTCGTCCATGTTTCCTTTGATGCCAGTAGAATTGATGGAACAGCTAACAGGCATTGCATTGCTGTTTCTTGTTCACCACTACCAAATCGAACTTCCAGTTCATTAAGCCGATGGTCAAGAAACAGAATGGTGAGATTTCTCCTGTAATAATCTTCTACTGTATCGGCAGGGGTGTTTGCACGGTTGCGCTGCACCAGCTTCTCAGAAATTCGGCATGCTTCTTGAAACCATTTTGCATGTTTCTCTTCTATTTTTAGGCGCACAGCAGATAAAGTTTTTATTACATCTTTGATTTCGCTAAAGACTCCCAGAATGTCATTGCAGGAGCTGTTAGCCCCTTTACGAAAGCTAGCACTGCCTGGCACACTGTTAAGGTAACAACGAATTCAAAATTAGCGATGGCGTGGTAATGGCTAACTGCCTTCTTAGTTGAATCTGCATTCCAACTTTTTTCTGCATTTGTTTTGACGGTTCCCATACGCTGGATCCAGCGGGCCTTGCAAACATCAAGAAGTTTGTGACGGCGGGATTCAGGACAGACGTCTTTCACTTTCTGGACAAGGAGAGCTTCTTTCTTTGCGGAGTACTCAAAGGACCTGGTTATCTCTCCAACAGTGTCAAACATGTTCCGAACGCTCTGCATTTTGCACGCACTCACTCACAACAGAGAGGTTTAGGCGGTGAGCCATACAGTGAGTGTATACAGCCTTTGGATATTGCCTTTTGACAATGGCTGCTGCACCATTGCAAGGTCCTGACATGTTGCCGGCACCGTCATAACACTGTCCCATTTTCCAGATTTCAACTTGGAGGGCTTTTTTTTTTTATTATTAAAAATATATTATTTATTTTGAAAAATCTGACCGATTTCCGTAAAACGGTGGAAACCAGTGTGGATCCGCACCTGACTTGTAAGTGCGTTTCGAAACCAAATTGTGAACAGAAATTGTCCTTTTTGATCCATCTGAATATTATTATTTTAACTATTAACAGGGTCAATATCCATAACGGAAAACATAAACTTTTATAAATTCTTACTGATCCAATATGAATTATATTTTTTCAAATTTTTGGGAACGCCCTCAACTTAAAATTTAATTCTTTTTGCTGCTCATACACAAATATGCAAGTTGTTTGGGGAACTGAAACCTATTTTGTGAAATAATTTCATTTCTCTTGTGTAATCTGTAAGTTTGATCATACTTGGAAAAGTAACTACATGTTGATAACAATTACTGAACATCAAGAGTAAAGATAATTGTAGAGAAAGGAAATAATTTTGAGCCAACCTGTTCAGTCACCGTCCGTTGGAAAGGTATATTTCAAGCAAAAGTATTTTGATGATCGTGTATTTTTTGTCGCCTCTCGTTGCTTCTATAACAAAATCCTTTTGTCGAAGCACTTTCAGTCGGTGTCGCTGGTCCTAATCGGTTTCAGCACACATTTTCTCGAAGAGTTTGTAGCCGCTGAGTTCAATATTATTATTCAATTGCTGTGACTGAGTTATAATTTCGAAGACCTTGTATCGATTCTCGCGTTGTTGGGAAATCTCCTTTTGTGGCAGCGCTGTGCTATCAAGCTAAATTTAAGCTACGTTGTGTATGTTCCAAGATTTCTCGCCTGTGATATTCCAGTCTCCTGTTTGTGTCCTGCTGACGGCTTAGTCTTCGCTAGGCTATTACCGGTAAACGATGTTCTCCTATCCGTGCTTTCTTGTCGTCGAGTCTTTCGCCTTCGTTGTTCGCGCTGAATTTCAAGTCGACGTTCACGCTGAGTTTCAGTTATAAATCTTGTTAAATGAGGGGTTGCTGTCTTTGCTTGTTCACAAACGATGAATAAACATATCAGCACGTAAATGATATGTACGCAGCGAAGCAAGCAAGAAATGAAGAAACACGCCGAAGAAACATGAGAGTGTGCAACTGTCAGCGGACGCGATTTGGTTTTGTTGCTAGGCAACTGTGCGAACACCATCGAAATATATATGGGCAGATCGAGATTTGACCGCCCTAAGCAATCCTTGCGCGATCCCCATGCGACAAATTTATAATCCTCGCTTTGCGAGGAAAAAACGAATCAGCATTTTTGGTTTCAAACTATGCTCTTTCTATCTACGTTAACAGTTTTATGAAAAAAATTCGTTTTCCTATAGCTTAGGGATGTGAATTTGCAGGCACGCGGAGTACTGGGCACCAATACCACGGATTGTTCAGGGAGACTGGTGCTCAACTGGTGCACTTTTGAGGCCCGGTCGCACAGCTCGCGGCAAAAAACTGAAAAATGGCGTGAAAAGGTGTTTTGCTCGTCCATTTCTACTAAAGAATTGTTAATAGTTTCTCGTAAAGTGGACAACACTTCATTTTGCGCTGGATTGCTCAGAAATTTGGGTCAGCTGTCAAGTCAAACCCTAGGAAGCCCAAGCATAATATTTGAATATCATTAAAAATGGCGTTTCAAAATATAAGACTTTGTATGGGATTTCGAACCGAACATTTTGAGCAATACATAAGAACGAACTAACTGAATAAAGTTCATGAAAAATTACATGGTGTTGTTTGCTATCCCTACAAAGCATTTTAAACAATTTTAGGTCCATTTACTTAACTGTGTTAGTACGTGTAATAATACATTGACAAGGAAGGAGTCAAGGCCGTTTTAATTTCTCCATAAGGTCACGGAGTCCCGCGCAGCAATTCCACCTTTCTCGCGCGAACCAGACTACGTTGGGGCGACAATTTGTGTCCGCACCAGTCATAGTTACTACAATTGTAACGCGACTAAAACGAGCGTGGCCCTCCCCATAAGGGCATAATTTGACTGGTGTCCAGTGCCGACCGCGGTCAAATGGGACTATCGGGATCCTCACGGTTCCATGGCGGCCTATTTTGAGATGCTATTATGATTTTGTGCAGTGGATTATTCTTTTGGGACACGAGGTATGTGCAATTGGTTTTGAGAAAATCACTTGTATGTCTTCCTTTTGTCGAGTCGCTAAGTCAGAATGGGAGCCTGAACTATGTTTGTGGGTAAATTCGAGCGAATTCCGAAACGTGTCGAGCGGTGATAGTGGCTAGATCGGGCCAAATGACTCCTTCCTTGTCAATGTATTATACACGTACTAATACACAGTAAAGTAAATGGACCACCTAAAATTGCTCAAAATGCGTTGTAAGTATACCAAACAACACTTTATTTGGGATGGAAAGCCTGCGAAGATAAAAAAATCAACTATCATTGGTGAAAAAAAACACGGCGGTCTTAAAATGACTGACTTTAACATCATGAATACCACGTTGCTTGGATACCACGTTTGCAAACCAATACTGATGCGTCCTGGAAAATAATCCCTGAGATCGCATTAGAACATCATGGAGGACTCTCTTTTCTAACAAACTGCGATTATGATATTAACTTGCTGAAACTTAACCGCCTCCCAAGCTTCTACCGCGAAGTCTTAAAACATTGGCAGAGCACAAAACAGACCTTTCAGAACAACACATCGCTACACAACGAAATAATTTGGAACAACCGCAACTTGAAAATCGAGGGTAAAACACCGTTTTACAAAAATTGGTTCGAAAAAAATATTCTACGTATTAAAGACCTTCTCCAAAATGACGGTAGTTTCCTTTCTTTTAAACAATTCTCCGAGAAATTTCATCTTGAAACACCTTTTACTTTATATTTTGGATTGATCAATTCCATTCCGAATGACTGGAAAGTAAAAATTAAAAGAACTCCCCGGGAAACAGCAGAAAATGGAAATCATAAAACAAACATAATTTCTACCAAAAACGTCTACTCCGCTATGTTAAAAAAGGTGTTAACGAGCAATCTTAAACAAAGTTTACGAATTACTCTTCCAGATAAAAAATGACATAAAGATATCAATGTTTCAATATAAACTTATTCATAATATCCTTCCAACAAAAGTTAGCCTTTTCAAAGCCAAAATATCGGATAGTGATTTATGCCCTCAATGTCTCACTGACAGACATTCTTTAGATCACATGTTCTTACACTGCTCTTCAACTTTATTATTTTGGAATTTATTTCAAAACTGGTGGTCCAGCAAAACTAAAGAAAAGATCACATTATCAAACAGTATGATTTTATATGGAATTCTTGACAAAAGGATGCACTCGTACTCCTTAAACTACACGCTTCTTATTGCGAAATACTCCATTTTCTGTAAATGTTTACACGACGAAAAACTATGCTTCGAAAGTTTTCTGTCACTCCTAAAAGAAAAACTTAATATACAAAGAGAAATCGCAATCCAAAATAACAAACTGCCTGAATGCAAAGAAATATATGGAAATCGTTTGTAGTTTTTTTTAATACTACTATTTCTATGTTTTCTTCAGCTTAGACCCTTGTATAAGTAAGTTTAGCGATAAATGTATGCACTGTATGTAAAAGTAATTGTAACGCACGTCAATACCTTCATTATTTATTTATTTTTTTTTTTTGCTTCTTGTTAGTTTATTGTTTTTTTCTTGTACTGTAAGCACTAACACCAATGAAGCTTTTTATTGCAAAAAAAAAATGCAAAAAAAAAAACCAAACAACACCATGTAATGTTTCATGAACTTAATTTATTCGGTTAGTTTGCTGTTATGTACTGTTTAAAATGTTCGCTTCGAAATCCCATACAAAGTCTTATATTTTGAAACGCCATTTTTGAGAATATTCAAATATTATGCTTGGGTGTCCTGTGGTCAAACAGGCTACAAAGTCACAATGTCAGGTACGGTGCTTTTAAATTCTGACTCATGACTTTTGTTGTGAAATACAGTGTACGCTTAGTTGAGCTTATAATTTGTGTTCAGTAAACAGCTTTTTAGAGCTTTTCCGATCGATCATTACCTTGATGTTTCATGTTTATAGTTAATTCAGTGCTTAAATAATTGAAAGTTCATTCCGGTTGTAAACAGCCGAGAGATGTAGTTTTTGTACACTCGACTGCGATTCAATCGTGTTATTTGTTGGACAAGTTAAAGGGTAGAAAAGCATTCCTTTATGTTTTCAGTAAGCTTTAATTACAGCGTGGCTGATAAAATTAATATTTCAAACAGTTCCTGCTTAAAGCAAGAAATTCAGGCTATTCCCAAATGTTGAATTTGGCATATAAGCTTAAATTTATTTGTGTAGCATCATTAACAGTGTTGTAAACATTTCCAACTCGATTATTGATTAGCTGGGCTTTTCTTGACTGCTTGCAAAATGTTTATATATGTCTGAGTCTGACGTGTTACGAATGTTTGTTATATCAAGTAATGTTCAAAAGCTCTACAGAGTCTTGCCTTTTAAACAAAACTTTGAATTATAGTTTTGGCATGTTTTGATGACAAACAACAAATTAAAATTCTAATAAGGTAAGTCTTATAACTTTTATTTCAGCTTATGTTTTGATGACTTTTGGGAAAATACGCAAGATAATAGAGTTGAAAGAAGGTGGATTGAATTATGTAGATATCTCATTCTGTACTTTTACTGATTAAGTTAATTATTCCATAATTTGCAGGGTTAAAAATTAACTCCAGCTATTGGTTGCTGTTCGGTTAGTATCCTCAAATTCTTAGAGGCCCAGGCCAAAATAAAGTGGCGTTCACTTTCCTCTAGTCTGAAAAAAATTAAACTATATTTACTTGAATAAATCCCTTCCAACCCGGGTGGGAAGTAAGTCTTTTATCGAGGGATTTTGCCAATAGAACTGTGGGTAAGTCTGGAGTCATATGTCAGTAAAAACAAGATGGTGTCTTGATATATTGTGAATTGATCTAAATACTCCTGAATGGCTTTGAATTTCTCCAAGAACTAAAAATTTACTACAGTTAATGAACTTAGAGTTGAGGAAGGGAAAGAAAAGAAAGGTACCCCAATGAAAGTACATTTGATTTGATTTTAATTATTGTAGAGTAACTACATTGTAACATTTTTTAATTGTAGTCACCCATCTGGGGATCAGACCTCAACTTTTAGTGGCCCTCTTTAGTCTTAAATCGCCACTGACATTTGGGCAACTGCAAATTCTTAGCTTAGAATTTGTTGTTAATTCACTGATCCTTTTTCATCTGTTCTAGGCATACATGTATATATGTCAGCAGTGATCGGTGATGCAGCTTTGTCTTACAGTGAAGGTACGTGGAAGATACCAGTCACATAATTATCCCAGCTTATGTATCTAACTGTTCAGTAAATTGAACTGAAATAAAAGCCTTGATCTGGTTAATTTGGTTTCAGTAGTTGAACACAATTAAACCAAAAATATATAAACAGCTGTGTTTGATTCTCAAATATACCAGATATTCAATCCTTCTGCCTTCAAGTGTGTGAGAACAAGCACAAATGTCTGTAATGTGGAATTTAACCATGATCTGTTTTTCACGTTGTCATGTAAAGACATAAAAGACTGAGTGACTAAATCAGCGTTTTTGGCCAAAGGAAATTTGGCAAACCTATTTATATTCACAAAGGAAAATAAAAATTGAACCAAGGATAAAATTGAGGCACAACACTTACACTTACACTTACAAGTTATAAAATCCATTTTTCATGGTGATGTGGGGTTTATTCTGGCAGTTATACTATGTTTCCACGATACTGGTTGTCTGGTATGGGTTTCCATACCAGAATGAGAATTTGATCCGGTACCACTACTGGAGTGAACTCACACCCCAGATGTAATCACATAAACAGGTACAGAGAAACGCGAGGGAACCGTAATGAACTTGTACCAGAATGAATGTCATACTACTGTCATGTAAACACCCCGTTAGACTAAAGTTGAGCAGCTCTCAAGAATGTTGAACAACATGCTCGGAGGCCAAGGAGCAGTGATGCCCTGGTTTCATGAAAGCAGTGCAAACTCAGACCAGTATGGTTTTGTTTACAGGAGACCGGTCTAAAAGTCAGACTGGCATGAAGTGTTTACATGGAACCAACCATCCCTTAGAATCCATTTCACATGTGTCTATTACCCACCAGCTTGGAATGCTTCAACGCCACTTATTAACTGTGTATGCTCAAAACAAATATCTCAGACCCGTTTCATTTGAACTCAGTTCATGTTTACATGGTTCCCCAGTCTGATTTTAGACCGTTGTGAGTCATTTGTATCAGTTCAGCAATGGTCACCAGTCAAACCAACCTGAGATGATAATTATTTTATACTGGCTTCACATTTCATACCGCCTTCATGTAAACAGAAGCAAGCATTAGCATGGAGTTGATCTGAAGTCGTTCCGGCCTAAGTTGGTAACATTCTCACAGACAATGAGCAGTCTCTAATTTTTCTCTGGCGCGTTCACATCAACTGTCCTGCACATCGCCCCGGAGGAAGTTGCATTCATATAGAAAGTCTCAAAGTGTCCTTGAGCAGTAACATGCTTGCTCTGGTGAAATAACAGACAGTCCGTAGTTCTAACCCTTAAAACTTTTTGGGGGGCTGCAAGTAGAAAGGATATATTCTTCCATGGATATTTTACTCGCTCTGTTAGAGCTTAAAAAAAGATCTTTACCGCTAATGAGCAATACATTTAGTGACAATATTGCAAATGTTTCAAGATTCCTTTGTCTCTTGATTCCCAGAGGAGATTGAAGTCAAAGAAACCCAACCAAATAGAGAGGTTTATCTGTAAAGCCTTGGAGTCATGTTAGAATTTTGGTATATCAAACATGGGCTACTGGGAATTTGCTGGACTATGAACAAGATCTTTGACATGGGGATTCCATCCAGGTGACAATTTGTGCTTGTTTTGTGCCATGACTTATTCCTTGCAAGCTCCTCAGTTAGGCTAACCTGTAAATATTATTTTGGTTTTACCAAGAGATTTAAAACCTCCAAAAAGCCATGGGCCTACTATTGGCAGCTGAGATAATTAAATCTGCTTTGTTTTCCTTACAGGTTTTTATTCCATCTACCTGATGCAGTGTTCAATCTAGAAATTAGTGAAAGTGGGTCATATGTCCCACATGTCATTTTAAATTGGGTTATTTTAAAAATGGTCTGGGTCATGAACAGTTGCGGTAGTTGCTGAAGCTGTTGGCTCGTGAAGTTGACTTATTGACTTATCGAACTCTCTTCCGATCTTTCACCATCCTTCTCCGGTCCTTCTTTTTCGTTTTCAGGAGGTTCAACGGCCATTCTCTTTTCGTTAAAAAATGTTAGTTTTTGTTGTCGTTTCATGTTAATTTTACAAAGAAGAACACCCGAACCGTGAAAAACATCGATGGCCCAAGCAACGCTTGCAAAACGTCGAAATGGGGGCTCTAGTCTCTCTCGGAATTGCGTGGAACGCCTGACACAAAAAGTACTCGTAAGCGCGCGCTTTTACTTTTATTTATTGCCGAATGCCCGCTACTTTATTAGTACTTCTATGTGAGGTAACTTGTTTTCTTTCATTTTTTTTGCGTCCGTATGACATCACGATAATTTCATTTTGCGTCAGGATATAATTTACCGCATCAATGACGCAAAGACGCGGCCTAGATTGAACACTGCCTGATGACAATGAAAATATGGCGGTTTATTATAATGCTTTGGTTAAGAAATGTGTTCTCATAGCTATATTCCCAGACAAACATTATCAATTCAAATGAAAAAAATTAATGAGCAGTTTTGAAATAAGGTTATATACACTTGTATTTTTTGTTTTTTTCTGCTGTATTTTGATGTCATTGATTAGTTTGACTGTAACCACATACACTTTATGTCCCCTCAGTACTATTAAGTGGTTGATGTGTGAGAATGGAATGAGTCCCAGAGTACCTCTTAGGAGTAAAGTAACTTGTAGCCACGCCCACAAAACAATACCTTGGTACCTTTCAGGGCTTTACCTCAAAATTTCTGATGAACACACCCATAACGTTTTTGGGAGTACCCCCTCCCCCCTCTATCCCAGGAATAAAGAGTCAGACCTATTTCATTGAATTCTCTTTATGGGGAAAACTATTTCGATTGACTGATTCACCACAGTGTGATCCCTTCTTATCAGTTCATTACCTTTTAGGTTTCAGACTATTCTAAAATGATTTAGGAAGAGGTTATTCCTTTTGATTTTCTTTGGTACCAGATTATGGCAATCAGTAACAATCAACATGCTTATTGGTGACAGATTATCAAACCAAAAACAAATTGAAATCACACGATCTACTGCCATCACAGTCAGGGGTAGTAACAGAATGAGTCGTAATCTGTGCATCAAATAAAGTCACTAGTCATTACTGGACCATTTGCTATTTGGCGAAACTATAGTCATTGATTGATTGATTGATTGATTGATTGATTGATTGATTGATTGATTGATTGATTGACAGATTTATGAGCTGAGTAGTTGAGTGGTTGATTGATCGACTGATTGGCACTTAAAATAGATGAATGAATTGATTCACCTGAAATTACATATAAGAAATTACATGTATCATGCTGCACTGTTTGCATCTTCCTCTGGCAGTAAAATAATCCCTGGCATCAGTCAAAATATAAAATAATTTACAAGCTCTAATGTCATGACATAATTAGTAACAAGTAATTTATTTGTAATTAGCAAGTTTCATTTTAGTTCAGACCACTTGTGCGGAAGAAGGCGTATTAGAGAGCAGTCCTGACTTATTAGAGCTTTTACAGTAATTATATTTCATATTTACTCCAATAAGCGACTCCCTCTGAATCACTACCACTATTGGGCAGTCAAGAAAGAAAGCAATGCCCTGGAATGTTTTAGGGTGCACTACTTCCTATTGTTAATTAAACGTCCCAGGGAATTAATAGAAGTAAATAAGTTACACAATTATTCAACTATAGCATCATTTTACCATATAAAGAGAAAAATATGAGAGCGTTTTGCACTGTAGTATCCTGCTTTCCAATCACTTATTGAGTAAAGCATTTTTAAAAAAATGGTTAAAATGTTTAAGTTTACATTACCTACAACAGGGGCCTCTTTAAAATTTATGAAAAAAGGGTTCTAATTTGATTAGTTGTGTATTACTAATAATTATAATATTGTTTTCCGGGCTCACTTGTAATAATAATAATAATAATAATAATAATAATGATAATGATAATGATAATAATAATAATAATAATAATAATAATAATAATAATAATAATAATAAAACTCACCTAAAGTTATTATATAGAGACTACTTCTTTGCCTGATATGCTCGTGCTGGGAAAACCTATTAACAATGTGCACTTCATAGACTGGCACGTTATTTGAACCCAGGTCCACTCGCCACCAGCTGGGGCTGGGATTTAATTCTGTATGTGAACAGTGTCCATTGTCAAACTCGGTATCTGGATCACCATCCACTGCTTTCCCTGACTGGCCACCCGGTCCACCCGGTTCACCCAGGTAAGTAGAAGATTGTGCTGTGGTCTTACCAGCAGCAAGGTTCTCTGTGTAAGTGGACAAAGCAATAGCCTTAGCACTTTTAAAAGGAAACTCTTCAGGAAATTTTTCAACAAATTTCAGGGAAGAAAGTAAGGGTATAAAATAATCATGACCGGTAAAAAGAGGCTCGTAGCCAAACTAACAGTATAACCAAGGCGATTTTTAGAAAGAATTTTCATGCAGATAAATTGTTCACGAGAATGTTACCAAACACGTTGCCTCATTTGATTTCACTTCTCTAACATCAATATACAAACAAATGAAGGGCCCGGTGGAAAAAGGGCGTAAGTGATGACTTGAGGTTAAAATCGAAATTGCTCCTATTTAGCTGGACATTGGCATACAGGCTGGTTTTCATGCGAGGAACGCTGTTGCGCACTTATTTCTTGACCTGAGATCTAAAATTTGAAGAATTAGCGTATTACTTTTGCGTGAAAAGTTTTGTTGAACTGAACTCGCTCAAGTGATGCGTGAAAGATTTCTTTTGTTCTCTGCCTGAACTAAAACAAAGGAATTCAACCTAGAATCCGCGGTCCTGTTGTTTTCTTTGTGTCAGTTTTAAGAAAAAGTAATACGCTAATTCTTCAAATTGAAGCTCTCAGGTCAAGAAATAACTGCACAACAATGTTCCTTACAGGAAAACCAGCCTGTGTGCCAACGTTCAGCTAAATAGCAGCAATTAAGATTTTCAACCTGCAATCATCACTTACGCCCTTTTTCCACCGGGCCCTTCAAATAATTGTGTACCTACTTCTTTTTGCAAGAATAACATCAAACTAGCTGTCATGTCTTGTTTTCAGTTGTGTAGTGTCGATCCAATATTAAAAGGAATTTAATGACTCTTACAAATGATCTTGTTGAATTAAGTTCCAGTTAACGAACTAACGATTTTTTTAAAATTATCAAATGTTCTGGCTGACAAAAGTTGTGTTCAAAAGAAAGATGATCACATTTATGATAAGTGGAATGACGACTAGCTGAAATGTGTTAAAAGAAGAAATGTTGAAGTCGTTATTACTCAGCTATGGGGGACTCATGAGTTATATGGCCTCGCTCACCACGACTCCCCCATAACTAAGTGGTTGGAGCATCCAACCGGCACCTGGAAGGTCATGGGTTCGACTCCTGTTGGGAGGACTCAGATTTTTTTCTGAGTCATTTAACGACTTCAACATTTCTTTTTTTAACAATAATCACATTTACCTGGTTTTTGTCTCACTCCAAACACTTCTGTTCTCATGCAAAACTTATTGTGTTTTGTTTTTCCCACAAAACGCAGATATCTCGTTAAGAATCCTTCATAGATAATGTTTTTATTCTCCTTATTCCTGTCGTTATTTCCCATAAAGATCTAAAATCAATAAATAACAATCAATAGGTAATTTGTGACTTTAACTCTCGACCTGTTCACACCAACAAACACGTCTGTGGGAAAAAGGAAGGGCTCTGAAATGGTTCTTTTAATTTGATAACGTTGCCCAATGGTAGGCTAGCCTGCGTATCAGGGGTAAAGGGGCAAGGACAAGGGACAAGGGAAGGCCTGCTACAAAGACCCCCATTTTATCATCTCCGCCCACCGATTTTCGGGTAATCCAATTAAGTTAACTTTCAATGCAATCACCATTCAGAAACAAGCGCCCGCTTTTCTGTATGACTGACCTCACGTAGGAATTTACTGGACAATTCAGTGTTTGTCAATGAAGCGTAAAAACAAACTTAGGATGAGAATTTTTTTGAACCAAATAACAACTTATGCTGAACAACACTCAATTGCGCTTATTTTCGAATGTAAGAGACATGAAGCTTTTCTGAAAAAAAAAAAGATTTATTAACATGAACCCCTCTTTGCCTCTGAAAACCAAACCCGTTCAATTTTCGCTTCCAAGAAAGGTAAAGCTTATTAACACGAAAGCGAAGAATCGCGATTTATTTTGAACGGCATTTATTGACCAGACTGCATGTTTTTCAAAAATCATGCGAAAGCCTTAGGGCAGAAGAATCGGTCAATTAAAAAAATTTATATTTTGGTACAAATTTTCAATCAAAAATGCAATTTACTTTTTATACCATGGATTCCCTACAAAGTCAACAGCTTGAGTGATGTCTTGCAACGGCAGATTTCAAAGAAAAATTTCTTCGCTTTCAGTTCTCTGAATTCCACTGTTTAAGCTGTCGAGTGTTTCTTAGGGCTTCTTCTTCTGATTTATAGTTCTCAAACGGCGACTCTTCATTCGCTTACGGGATATTCACACCGCCTTGAAATTCACGTGCAAAACGGTGCAATGATTTTTAAAATCTTCTCTGGCAATGACAAAATCTCTTCTTTCTGGGACCGTATCCCCTTGGCAAAACCGCTAAAACATCTATTCCCTTTAAAACAGTTCTAACTGCCGTTTCTCGATCTTTCTCGCTCTGGTTTCAAGACGATCTCGCAGCCTGCCCCTGCTGCAACCAAGTTCAATCTTCTAACAGCACGCCCTCGCCAAATTACGTCAATTCCCGTGGGACTTCTAAAATTAACCAATCAGAATCTTTGTAGCAGGTGTTCCCTCGTCCCTAGTCCCCAGATCTCCATTTTTCTCCCGCGTTATCGCTTCCTTTCCCCTTCCCCGTTAACGCCTGCTACGTAGGCTAACGAGAGGCACGATCTTAACTCCAAATCAACCAATAAACGACGTAGAGAAACTCGCTGAAACAAACGAAGCAAGAATGTTAACTGTAACTTTTATCGTCAGACTTCCATAATCCCTAATGCTAATAAGTTCAAACGTGTAGGCACAAAACAACGTCAATTTAACAACAACAACAACAACAACAAACAAACATTGATAGGGATAAAACTAGCCAAAAACTAGATAAACTTTAGTTTATCTATCCTAAGATTAAACATACAATGGATTTACAATGACGAAACTATGTAAATATGGTAACAAAAAGAGAAAAAATTTCTTATTGAAATTCTAAAACTGTAAGCTGCTGACAAGCTAACCTTGACTTGTCCGAATTCTTCATAATCTGTCCAAGCTGCCCCATCTATGGATACTTGCAGGGTGTAGGTTTCTACCCATTCGTCAGCTAGGGGATTCCCCTGAGTGGACACAGCACAGATGATATGCAGTGTCTGTAGATCAATTTGTAGATATCGAATATTGTCATTAACCGTATCAGCGCACCACGATCTAGAATTGTTCAACCTGCCGTTCTTGGCTTGTGAGATCGCAGAAGAGGCAGTTATTTTGTCGTCTGTAATGCTTCCACTCTCCATTCCTAGATCCAAGTCAATGCTGTCTCCTGAGATAAAAGACGGCCAACAATATCTCATTAAAACATATCTACTTGAAGTTGTACCTGCTTCAGTCACTTAACAATCACACGCTCTCATCCATCAGTTAGGCTTAGTGCCCAATAACAGCAACGGTGACAGTTACAATAAAAGCACGACTACAACGCTGTTTTGTTCCGCAGTCGTAAAAACGTGGTCTCTAGGGACTGGGCACTTTATCGATCCTAACGTAAACGGAAGTATACCACAACGCAGTAATAACCTTGCCCGAGTAAATCTGATATTTCCCTCCTGTTTCACAATTTGGTAGGACATACAAGTTCATGCACAAAAATGGCTGATATTTTGTCTCCAAGATCTTGTTATCCGACCACTTTTGCAACTAAAATCACCCAAAATAATAAGTTACACTTTTCCATTTCTTATGAGTCTTGTCGAAATAAAAAGACCTCAATTCAACATCCTGGCAACAATATCATTTTTTGGTTGTTTATAGTGAAAAGATTGTTCTTCCGGAAAAATGGCGCTCGTGTGCTTGTCTTGCTGGTGAGCACCTTTAGTCGAAAAGTCGAGTGCTAAGCGACAGAATGAACACTCCACTAACAGTCCAATTTTCCTTAACTTTGTACTCACCGTCGTTATAGTTAGTAATGTTCTCTCTGTTTAGTGACGCCTTGTCAATAATGCTTCGTTTCATTCATCCTGCTCTAAGGGCATATTCACATGACCTGTCCTTCAGGAATATTTTTTATCTTAAGCACCTTATTTTATAATACGAGTTTATTAGTGTATGTTCCTTAGAGGTCACTTTTTTTCTGTGAAAAACTTACCATTTTCAAACTTATGGTAGGTTTACTCACAAACTGGTGTTATAACTTCACCAAGCATTTTGTAAATTCAATTCAACCTTCATAACAAATAGCTTTGTTGTAGTATTTTCCTTCATTTGAGGATGGCATCAGGGAGGCAGAACGTGTATTCTTTTAAACGGAAAAGTGTTGTGCTTTATCTTAAAATCATAACTTGTTTCCTGCTACCAAAGACCTTTTTCATAAGATACAGTATTCATTTGTTTGTTTTTTTTCTTTTTGTTTTATGTTGTATTTTATATTTTAAATGTAAATATCATTTTAGTTAGTAACAGTACTTTGAGCTAGTAACAGGTGAAGAGCCATCATGTGGATACCCTGTTATTAAACCGTTTACTTGATTTTTACTAAAAGTCGCGCTTAAAATAGGATCTTAAACCCATCAGAAAGACCAGAGGTAGGCCAACGGCGCAAGAATACATCTTAAAAGTTTTATGGCGATTCGTTCATTCCAAGATCCAAACGAAGATCGTGCTCCCCATTAACTTCCCGCCTGCTTGACATATCTCGATGAAGCACGCTCACGTATGGACCAATTGTTAACCGCAATATATGGCATGTCCATGGTGTAAAATCTTGTACTAAATGAATACAAAAGGTCTTAAAAAATCTTGAAGGAATGAAAACGTACTTGTTTTTGAAAAGTACGGAATTCGCAAGGCTATCATAAAAAGCATAGCTCATGGCTCTCGCCGTGTGAACGACGCAACTTCCTTCTTTTACTAGTTTACAAAAGATGAAACAAGGCTGGAAAGGCTGTAGATGATCACGTAAATTTCACGCTGTGTGTACTTTCGTTCAAGAGCCAATCTCTGTTATCTATTTCTTATCAGCTTATATGTAAATCTGAAAGGGTCACAGCATGTATAAATAGTCAAAAGGAAAACTTAGTGACGTGCTGCAAACTCTGTTAAAATTTGCATAGCGTTCTTCATGTGTCTGGGAAAAATATCGTGGTCAACAAGGTGAACAAAGATGATGACTTTGTGAAATATTTAGCCATGGACATGGCACGTTCGAAAACTTTCATACGTTGAAGACTTTAAAATTTAAAAAAAAATCAATTCACCTGCAAATTAAGAGCAATTAAAACGAACGTTATGAGTGTTTAGACTATCAATGTTTCAATCAGAAAAAACGATTTTCGTGGCTTATTTTAGTAGATTACATAGATTGTGTAGAATTCGTTTAATATACCACTGCCAAGATCAGTTTGGGATGATGTCTTCAGAGAACTGCATGTATCATCTGATTAGCTGAAATCATGAAACTCTTAATCATGTTAGCTTTAGGAAGAAATTGGTAAATTTATTTTACAAGCTGCAAAGGTGCAGCGCGAGTTTCATAACTGGGGTACACCATCATTATCATCATAAATCCTGTCCATACCGAGTGACACGCAGGGCTGAGCCAAGGGAACTATAAGCACATGTCATTCGATGCGAGTTTCATTTTATTTAACAACGACACCAGTTTGCAAATTTCAATATCAACTTGTAAGACGGATTATTCCAATTCACTTAAAATCAACTGTTAAATGTACATTTTATCTAACGGCAAACAAAACAGAACACACAATTCGCAAATGACATATGCTTACCTGATACCAAAGATACAACCAAAGCGAGGAATACCACCCGGAAATACAGCTTGGGACCACAGTTCGCCATGTTGGTCATGTTTCTTTTTCAGTGATTCTGCCTTTCTTTCACTTCACGTTTCGCTTGGCTAGCCTTTTGCTTCCAACAATGGTTCATTGATTGTCGGTTACCGCCTTTGTTATATTTGTTTTCTTGGCCTTAGGATATTCAGGGTGCAAAGTTCGTTTTTGACCGCAAACTTGCATGGAGTGCGTTTTTCAAACGTACTAAAGATATTTCGGGAAGAAGAAAAATATCAGTGTTGGACCAGTTTCCATCGAGTAGGACAGAGCAGCGGCAATTTAGTGGCCGCCGAAAAATACATTGTTATGTATTTTAAAGCTTTATAAAAATTATAGTTGCTTAGTTATCTCTGAAAAATACGTGGTTATCCACAATTTTGTGTCTGTGTTTCAATAGCCCCTGCTAGGATCTGTTTTTTCCACATACTCATAACCTTTGAAAAAACTTCCTTTGTATTAGGAGGCCACTTTTGTTTTTATAGTTTTTTGAAAAGCAATGAACTTCCGTAAATGAACTGATTTAAAACGATTTGAGCGTGTTATAAAAATTTAAAACGATTTGTGCGATATATTTAAAACGGTTGAAATATCATGTGCAAGTTTCCATGCATTAAGAGTTAATGGAGGCTTGAAAAAGTTTCTTTAAGGCTCCTCAATCCAAGATTCATTAATTCCTTGACAACCACCAAAAAATTATGCCTTTTATTGCGTTTGTAACAGTCATCTTCAAAAGACGCAAAGAACCTGGTTGGCGAACGTAAAACTGCAAGGTTACCATCCCTTGCAGTCATACTTCCTTAATATAAATAAGGAAGACTCTAACGTTAATGAAATTTGTACAAAACTTCTGCTTATCACCAACTCTTACTTTTAAACTCAAACAGTTTTTACAACGCTTTCAAGACAGACAATAAAAAAGCTGAAATTTTAAATGCTATCAAAAATCCTCTTCACAGAACTGCTATTAATAAATTTCGATTAGGGAATCATCGACTGCTCATTGAAACAGAGTCTAAACAGGGAGACACACTGTTCCCAGGACTCCCGGAAATTTGTTCTCTTGCACACTCAGTTATAAGGTTCGCTCCAAATTTGTCGACGAAGTCATTATAAAATAACTTTTTTAAAGACAGATTTCAATTTAAAAGTTTTGTTCCCTTTTTAAACAGCATCGATCTCTTTATTTGTAGATCAGTTGCTGCTTTTATTTATGAACTGTAGAAAAAAAGGTCATTTCACAAGTAAATTTCATTAGAAATAGGTAGGTTACGTATAAATATGGAAATACAACAATAAACTGTTGTTGTTTAGGACCACAGAACATGGCGGCGATGACGTAACATGGAAACCGTCTTGACTCGATTTTCTTTGTTCTCAGTTAGAGGAGTATGTCACATCACACTAATTAATTTATTCAGTGTCTGGAAAGGTGTGTCGGTTTTGCTTGTGACAGGGGAGTGCGGAGCTGAAACAATAGCAGAACAAATAATAAATGCAAATATTCAACTAAGTATACTGTTTACCTCTCCCTCGGGGGTATGTATTATATTCACCTGGTACTGTCCCGACTGGAAAGCGTAGCCCTCGGGTCGGTATGTGGTGAATATAGAACTTACCCCCTCCCTCCGGGTAAACAACCCTAACTTATTAGTATATGTAATAGGGCTACATGCTGTCCATTTTGGAAATAATTTGATGAGAAAAATTCCGAGGATTGCCAATTTTGCAGTCAGCAGATTTTGAATTCAGTAGTGTTCAACTTGGACAGATATTAAGTCCTATTCAAATGACAAACGAAGCAGCAAGGCTGATCTGACTACGTAGAAAGATTTGACTCTGCAAGACATCAACACGACACTAATAGAACTTTAACAGAGCAGGGTTGCAGCCGTAGACAGCTTTCTACGTAGTCAGATCAGCCTTGCTGCTTTGTTTGTCATTTGAGTATTTCTTTGGCTGATTAGGTCTGGTTTACTAGATCCTACGTACACGTGCAGCATTTTCGTTTGCGGTCCTTTGCTGATATTGTTCTACATTAAGTCCTATTTCCTGTTAGTCTTTTATATTGTGCATAAAAAAAAACCAACGATGACTTTACTAGGAAGCGAATGGACAAAACTGCATAGTCGAAACTGGGTTCAAACGTTTTTTCTTTAATTTACTTTATTTGTTTTTTAGTTTTGCGAAACATCATGTTGCCCTTGACAAGGCAAGAGAGGGCACAAACCTACCTTTTTCAACCTCTTAAGCTTAAATTACACTGACCGCCTCAGTGAGCGGGCTCCCATGTTAGCAACCTTCAGATCGGACTATTACTTTTCAATCCCTGGCCGCGGGCTCTCGTTTGTGATTTGTCCCGTGAATATCGTTTACGTAGCATTCTTCGCTGCTGGTCAGCAACAGGGAGGAACGAGGGCTCTGAGAACGTAGCGCTTTTAAAATTCAAAAATCGTACTCGTACTCAATCTCGTACTCGTAGTCTGATTTGAAAGTCGCTATTGAGTCATTCGTGGGAGTAGCAAGGCAAGTAACTTCTTTCACTCGATCGGACGATCAAACTGCATAACCCACGTTAAATCACGGTTGCGGAGTACATAGTGGGCAAAACAAAAATATTTACACCGAATTGAAAAAACGTTTTCGGGTAAAAAGCATAAATCATTGATAATGCGACCCAGTGGTGCTCTGGGAACCGTAGAAACATGCCTCTTTCCTTAGACATGTCCACATTATAATAACCAAGTATGCCTCAATTTATTCTTGAAATACTCTCTGAAAGAAAAGATTTTAAATATAAAAAATGAAGCCCAGTAACGAATTGAAGTTGCCCCTGCAATTTTCCCAGAGTTCCCTTGTGTCGCATGCTCCATCGTTTATACTTTTCACCCGACAACGTTTTTTTCAAACGGGTGCATACCACGTGCACACGAGCAAATAGAGTTCACTGCGCAGTTTGATTGGCTACTCAAACGTGGGATAGCAGTTGTTATTCACCAACGACCGAAGCAGCAGTCGCTTCACGCGATGTTTTTGCCCACTGATCAGTAGACAAAAAACTTTTGGAAGCAAGCCATTCACTTGTGTGGTAAATGATAACAACGTACGCACTTCAGTGTAGGTGAACAGCGAAGAATGATTACCGTGTTTTCTCGATTAAACGCCGGGGGCGATTATTTCAAACTCGGCCTTGTACACCCGCCGTTTATTCGAACCTGGCGTTTATTCGGGGCCCGGTGTTTATTTACTAACTACATTTTTCAGCCATCAATTTTTTATCATCAGCGAGTGACAGAAGGTTTATTGAATTAAGAACCAAATTTCTACAAAAACGTTAAAAAATTTTGAAACAATATCACCAACTTTGTTTTATCTCAGCCGTGAATCTGGTAAGTCATTTATCAAGAAACACCAAAAGGGGGTGAAAGTGTATCGTCAACTGCTCGACAGTGCAAGCAATTTAAGAAAAGGTGGTGTTCAGGTTCCTGCTCCATCAGTTCTGAGAAAGGCAATATTATGGAATGATTTAAGGAACTACTGGAGAAACGCTGGAAAGATCCTCAGATGATCCTCGCTTGATGGAAAAGCCCGCAGAAAAGTTACCATGACTTAAAAGAAATTGACGCGATACCTAATACGCTGTTTGTTACATCTGCTTTAGTTACCAGAAGTACAATTGTAAATGGTAGTTTAGGTTTGAATATCAGCGTAATATATAGATTTAGCCAAGCCTAAAAGCGGAGCTCCACATCTCTCTTTCATGCTTGTTGGCCTGTAAAATACATTAAATCTTAGTTGTACAGTCATTCGCCAAGAGGTGAAAAACAGCAAGGGAAAACATGCGGACCACTGAGGAAACTGTGACTTGGCTTAATTTTCTTCAAAGAGAAGACTTCAGCACGACTTTCACCGACAGCTCTTCTTGTAGCATTCTTTCGAAAGCTAGCTAATTAAGTTCAAGAAGAGTACTTGTAAAACTACAATTGCTAAAAAACCCACTTAAGTTGCTCCCGGTAGCAACTCGACAGACTTTTCCCTGCAAATACACATTTCTCACTGATTTCAATGCATCCCTCTGGCTGTTTAATTCTGTTAACCATGAAACATTTCTCGAAATCTATTTTTCTAAAATAACTAATATTTTCCCGGCATCAAACCGTTTACTGACAAAAATTACCCAAAAAATGTTTTCGGAAACTTTCAAGCACACGTATATAAATTACATTTACAATTGTAAATGGTAGTTTAGGTTTGAATATCAGCGTAATATATAGATTTAGCCAAGCCTAAAAGCGGAGCTCCACATCTCTCTTTCATGCTTGTTGGCCTGTAAAATACATTAAATCTTAGTTGTACAGTCATTCGCCAAGAGGTGAAAAACAGCAAGGGAAAACATGCGGACCACTGAGGAAACTGTGACTTGGCTTAATTTTCTTCAAAGAGAAGACTTCAGCACGACTTTCACCGACAGCTCTTCTTGTAGCATTCTTTCGAAAGCTAGCTAATTAAGTTCAAGAAGAGTACTTGTAAAACTACAATTGCTAAAAAACCCACTTAAGTTGCTCCCGGTAGCAACTCGACAGACTTTTCCCTGCAAATACACATTTCTCACTGATTTCAATGCATCCCTCTGGCTGTTTAATTCTGTTAACCATGAAACATTTCTCGAAATCTATTTTTCTAAAATAACTAATATTTTCCCGGCATCAAACCGTTTACTGACAAAAATTACCCAAAAAATGTTTTCGGAAACTTTCAAGCACACGTATATAAATTATCAAGAGAAAATGACACAAGTTTTTCACCCGCGAGGTATTAATCGGGCGCTTTCAAGAACACACCCTGAACTAATTTAAGGAAGCTTTTTAGAGTCTCATTTTAGACAGAATAGACTTAAACCGAGAAATGCTTTGCTTATAGTTACTTAAATAAAGATTTCATTTCGATCTGTAACTAAAGACACACTGAAATGGCTTACCGGTTAAAAACAAACGAACACAAAAACATGCCACACTGAACTCGCTCACTGAAACGGAGATTCTAAGTTTAGTCGCTAAATTGGGACAGAAATGTCATTCACTTCAAATGGAGAAACCAAAAATATATAAAAATATAAGGAAGATAAAATATTCCACAACTGAACAAAAAACATATGGAGCTTTACACTAAGACTATAAACTTAATAAAATAATGTTGACGACAGAGCGACTCTTCAGGTGTTGAATACTAAATTACGAATTAGTCAAAACAACCCAATATGCGGTGCCGAAGAAAAACAACCTAGATTGGAAAAACAACACAGACTCAATCTAGAATAGTCACGATTTCTACTTTTCGAACAAAATATACTACTGACTAGAATTGCTCAAAGAAAAATATTGAAAATTACGCACTAAAGTTCAAAAGAAAATTGCGCATATATATCAGATTGCTCACTAATGAAAAATTCCTTTAATGAATAAACACAGAAAAAGGGACAAGAAACCTTCAAAAACATGAAATGTCATTCACATGCGAAGCACTTGTTCGCCTAGGAAAGCCAACTGCATTCAATTTTCCCCTCGAGTGAAGTTACTCGCAAGCCGACAAACGGGAACTACAAGGTAATTTCACAGATATTTTAAACAAGTTTCTAAAACATTTCAAGAAAATTACCGTAATTTACAAAACATGTAAAGTCGCTCAATTAAACAATTTTTACAATGTAAATCCACAATCAAATCTGTAATTTACTTTACTACTGAACTGAAAGAAGGACTTGAAAATCTAAACGAAAGTCGCCGGGTTCTTTCCAGATCTCCTTAGCTTTGAAAAAAAACAAGTATGTCGGCGAACAAGGATTTCTTGCCTTCAAGCTCTCCAATATCTTCTATATGCGCCATCGAGATTGAAGCAATCCTTCTCCTTTTCATGATGAACTGTTACAAGTCTTCATTCCAAGAATGTTTTACAATTTAATATCGTATTGAAAATCGAGCGTACGAGGAACCAGCCGCCATATCAGTTGTTTACTTCAGCTACAAGAAAAAAAAGGGCATTCCACCTCCCCCGGTCGGGTTGTCTTGGGACTCCCCTCACCCTCCCCCAGAGTCTGTACGGACGGACGGACGGACGGATGGACGTACGCCGACGTCAGAACCAAAATTTTTCGGATCAACGGGTTACCAAATTTGCTTACCCGTGGTGCTCCGCGAGCTCCGCTATAAATTCAAATGAAATGGTAGAAAGTGAACTAGCATGCGGTTACAAAACATAATCCTGATTTAATATACCCATCTCGAATAAACGCCGGGACCTCAAAAAACACCGGGACCCCGAATAAACGCCGGGTGCGTTTATTTAAACTCGGCCCTATAGACCCGGCGTTTATTTGAACCTGGCGTTTATTCGGGGTCCGGCGTTTAATCGAGAAAATACGGTACCTCCAGTAAAACACGAGACTGAAAAAGGAAAACAGAGAAAAGGGTGTTTGATAGGGATAGGAGGTGCACTTCTCTGGGCATCACAAGTAAATCTTCACATTTTTTTCACTATCTTTATTACGTCATTATACAGCAAGCCCAGACAAATATCTCGGTATAATAACCCCTGTTTCTCCCTCTACTGATTTTTCATCTCGTCCTCCCAGGTTTGGCGCAGTTGAAAGAAGCATGTAATCAATGTGTTGACTCTACAAAATAAAAATAAAAAATACAAACACATATATTTTACTGAGCACTCATGTCTGAATGAGACGACATTTCGAAATCTCCATTTCAAAGTAATTATTTATAATAACCAGATCAGACCCGATTATGGAAAAGCACTGCTCAGCAGCCTTCAGGATTTCATCCACACACATTCTAGTTATGAGCATCTTCTACAGCGTAAGGCTACGTGTACCACACTAATTTACTGCTTATCACTTGAATCCTCCCACGATGAGATACAGAAAGCCACCCCTCCCTTGTTGACAACTTTGACATACCAGAACAGGCGGATGATTTGATTCTGTCAATCTCTCCTTGCAATTCGCCGAATTCCTCGACTTGAACCACAGGGTTACCAACCCCTGCGGTCATCTGAAGTACCTCCTGTTGTATTCGCTTACCAATCCCAACTGCAACCGTGAGAACACCCTTTGCCTATAATAAGAGGTAAGAGAACTGAACTGATAACTTTATTTATACACAGTAAAATTCATCATTAAGAGTCTCTTAATTGCAACAAAAAAATGTATACATATATTGACAAAAAGAAACAAAAGAAAAACAGTAGTTGAGGAAACTGAATGACTGTGTAGTAATGAAGTTAAGAAACATATAAAGCCTGTCAATAAGCCATGTCCTGCCCTCGCCTGGCCGAGAAGCACTATGGATAGAGCATCGGTGATCTAAATCTAGGGAATGCGAGTTTGGATCCCACCTGGGTGAAGGAAATTGTCTTTACCTCGAGTCAGGTTCACATTACTCGGGCAATGCTCATAAACTTGCATTTGGGATTTAATTCTCTTAATGCTAAGTTTTGTAAGTAGTGCTGCCCAGCAACATCGCGGTTTTTGTACTTAAAAACGAGACTACATCTGTAAATTTCCTTTATCATTAAAGAAAACTATCGGCTATTTTGTACTATTTTGTGCCATTGTAACAAGCGTTTAAGAGGTTAGAATATATCTGGTTTTTGCTTTTGGAACGGCCAAAGACGGCAAGAAATTGAAAGTCCGATATCTTCAATGTTAACTCAATTAAAAGCTAGCCGAATATCATGTTTACAATTAACTGTTTTAAAAGTCAAATAAAAAAATGAGGCAAATGAAAAATAGCAAAAAGAAGTCTCATAGCAGATACGAAGATCCGAAGTTTTAACAATTTCTTCTCCTTATTAGGATCGGCCTTTTCTTTCAAACAGGTCCTCAAATCTAAGGAACGACAAATTAAGCCTTTTTTTGTTTTCAAAACTCTTCGAAGTTATTAATGTTATCGAAATGGTTCAGGTTAACTCAGACATTTTTTATTTCCTATGTTGCTCAGAGCTGATTTTTTTGTCGCGCATTTTTCCTCGCGTAACATATCAAGACGTCAGATGAAAATTATACTTTATTTTTACCTGTATTTTTAATTATACACGACCTCGCAAGCTTTATGCTTTAATTACCATTGTGTTCTTACTTATTTACTTACCTACTTATTTACTTACTTACTTACTACTAACTAAACAATGAGTGTACGTTGTACAAAACATGTGGCAGATATTCCCTTCTTACCTTTATCTTTTCCGATAAGTCTTTGAAAACATTAAAATCCACCTCTGCACCGCGTGGAAGTTTTGGTCTGCCATCAGTGAGCACAATCAAAATATTGGGTCTGTCTGGCCTGTCTCCTCCTTTTGCAGTGAGTAGCTCATCGTTTGCCATTCTTAGAGCAAGGTCTGTGCGGGTGACGGTGTCAGTTCGAGTGGCTCGCTTGCTATCTTTTGCAGCAGGGCACCCTAAATAACACAAAAGGACACAAAGTTAAACACGAGACAAGAAAAAGACTTATTGCGGCCTCATTTTCTTTACAAGGTTATAGCTGAACTTGCAAAAAAGGGTAAGTTAAAGGATAAGATCCATCCTCACTTTGTACCCCCTCAACACCTTAGGCTCAGGAACGCCAAAAACAAAAAACAACAACAACAGAAACCAAAAACAAAAAACAAGCCCAGGCTGAATCCGCTTTTCTGCTATTTAAGAGGCTGTCTCCCTAAGAGTGTTCCACTCGATCTCGGACTCAAAAATAGATTTCCTTCAAATTTCTACCACAAATATTACTATCTATCCCTAATACTAAAATGCACTTGAAATTATCCAAAAGTTTATTTTGCTCCCGTTTTGAGGATTTGATTGTCAGTATACCGTGAGTGACTAAAATTTGGCTATTTTGGGCGCCGTAGTACGGGGTTTTTCAATTATCGTTTAAAAAGACTTCGCACCATCACAGCCTTCAAATTTACACCCATTTGATAGCTTATTACTTCTTTTTACCGCTCCTGTGTCATTTGGACATTTTCCTGCTCGAAATCGTATGAAACTGAAAATGATAAATGAACTAATCTAATAAGTCACTCGAAGTGGACGAAATAGTGCTTTTGAAACATGCCAAAATTCTCAATTGAGGCACTTAGGCAAGACGTAAAAACCCGTTCTAGGTATAGACTAAGCACTATTTCCTAGAATTATGCAATAAAACTTGCGGCAGAATGCGATTCTGAGAAATTGTGTCGAAGTTTAGTAAGCCATTTTCGCCAATGGTGTCTCGCGTGACATGAATTTCCATTCAAGTGTTGTCGATGGTGGTTCAAAAACTTATACAAAGTACTTTCCCTGTTTCTGCTATGAAACCTATTCTGGAGGTCCAAAACCTCGAATAGATACTGCAGTTACTTTATTTGCCACTCACCTTGTTCGATAAATAACTCTCCCCTCCGGCAAAGGATTCGGCGGTTTCATTATAGCGGTGATGAAAAAGTCTTTTTCTCTTGGTCATGAGATAACACGAGGAAGCTATAATCTCTATAGTGCTTTCAGCTATACTTTAAATTCGCCTGTTCCAGTCGCTGTGAGTCATAAGGAGAAGCAAACGAGAAAGGAAAACGATTCCAACTTCAACCTGGGAGTTGCCTTACACTGTGATCAGTAACGCGATATACAAATGTTCGTCAACAACATTTTATTTTTAACTTTAAAATAACAATGACAGCGAGCAGCTAATACGGCAAGAGCTTTAGGATATATATGTAAAATCACTGTCTAAGGAGAGGCTTGTCACAGAGGGTTGTCATTTCTCGCAGTCAGGATACAAAATTAATTTATATTTTAAATTTTGTCCTTTTCCACCCTCCCCCACCCTAAGAATGTATTTTCTAAATGGTTTATGCTGATTGCACGAACAAAGGTTACAAGAGTTCAAGTTATAGTACAACAAAAGGTGTTAAGACACATCTTTAGACGCGCAAACTGTACTTATTTTAGGAAGGGTGGTGTACTGACTGAAGCTGGAGCAGGGAGGAGTCATTAGGTCGCGGAAACCATCTCTGCTGGTCTAACCTGCGACACTCTAAGCCCCGTACGTGGTAGAAAGGAAATAACTTTGCTTGACTAACTGAAACCAGCTCTAAATAAAGAAACCCTGCAGAAGACAGAGGCCATAACGGCTAAATTCCTCATCCAGCGGCTTTCCCCTTTCAAAGTCAATAAAGGAATGGCCATGAAAGGGGAGGGGGGGGGGGAGCGGAGTAAAGTTATGTCCTGGTAGGCGCAGATACGACGCAATTTCCAAATGACGTTAATAATCTATCCACGTGCGTCAATGATTAAGGTCAGTATTCACTAAACCTTTTTCTTTTCTTTTTTTCTTCGAGACTTCCTTGTGAAATATCGATGCCTGCCTGACACGCGAAAGAGGCTCTTTGCTTGTGCGCGAGCCTCCCTTATCCTTACTTGTAATTTTCAAGCTCATTCCATTTGTGCTCGTCCGTTTCGCCCAACCAGCAAGAAATAGCAAGCTGTTTTCGCTTGTGTTGTTTCTATGATATGGGATATGTTTTGGGTCTGTGCTTTTTGCCTCAGCTTCCCGCATTCCTCTACGCTATTTTTTTCTGTCGGTGTTAACCCTCATACGTACAAGCAATCTCATTCCCCCACTGTGATACAAGGGATGGGGTCGATGGACTCTTGGATTTCGTTTTGTTACAATATTCCGAAAAAATTTCGCCTTTCGAAGATAGACTTAATGTGCTCTACGAGATGAGGTAGAAAGTAGATATTATCATATAAAAACGGTCGAAATTGAAAATTTTTCATGCTAGACGCGTAAAGTAGGAGATATGCTGTTTTTCGATATCTTATACTTTCTCACCGAAAAAAGTTGAAAAACATACATTTTATATCAAACTTTGCCATAATGTGGCTAACGGATACATGCGTAAAGCTTCTGAAAACAGCAGGTGCTGACAAAAAATCTTTTTGAAGAAATTGATAGCCTGCAGGCCTTCTCCCCCTTCTACGTCCCAGGATCATAATTAAGCATAATTTTATTTACAACACCGACACTCGTGAATAACGTCTTTCACCAAACGAATCTAGGTCCGCATTTCGATCTTTTGCTCGAAAAAGAACCTCAGAATGGTGAAGTATTGTTTTTAGCATGGCGACACCGAATATGCCTATTTTTCCGTTCTTATAATGGTCACAAAAATCATAGGCGTCAATACTATGGGATTTGTGAGCCCGATTTCTTCATTTATATCGTCCACCAAAGCGCAGCAGTCTCCTACCAGAATTGACGGCCTCAATATCTTGATTTTCACCTTCTTCTGGCCGCGCTGTCGCATCCGTTGATGCAGTGCTAGCATCCTGGCCGCGGGACTTCTGTCGTGAAGCTAAACGTGAAAAGAAGCTGGTAATCTGGGTTTTCGTGAGCCATTCTTCTCTTTCAAACAGCCTTTCGTTTCTTTCATTTCGTGCATTACGTATGCTATTTGCTTGAACTTGATCTGGGTCAGCCTTTCTCCCATGTCCAACTTGTGGTCAGGATTCAAAATTAATTTATAGTTAAAACTAATTTGTCCTTTTTTCACCCTCCCTCATCCTTAAGAATGTATGTTCTAAAGTGTTCATGCTGATCGCACGAACGAACATTACAGCACTTCAAGTTGTAGTACGACAATAAGGTCTAAAGTCACATTTTAGGCGCGCAAACTGTACTTAGTTTGGGAAGGGTGGGGTAGACTGAAGCTCGCACAGGGAGGAGCCACTAGGTCCCAGAAACCACCTGAGCTGTTCTAGCCTGCGACACTCTAAGCCCCGTACGTAGTAGAAAGGAAATAACTTTGCTTGACTAAGTGAAACCAGCTCCAGTAAAAGGAACCCCAATGAAGACAGAGGTCATGACGGCTGATTCACTTGTTTAGCGACTCCTTCCTTTTAAACTCTACAAGGGAGTGGCCCTGAAAGGGGTGGGGAGGGGTATGTCTTAACAGACGCAGATGCGACGCAATATCCAAACGATATTAATAATTTATCTATATGCGTCAATGATTTAGGCCAGTGTTCATCAAAGCTTTTGTTTTTTCTTTGAGATGTTGTCGTGTAATGTCGTTGCTTGACAAGCGAATAAGGCTCTTTGCTTGTGCGCGAACCTCCCTAATTTTCAAGCTTATTCCCTAGTTTGCAGTTTGCCAGTTTGTCCGTTTCGCCTTACCAGCTTGCAAGAAATCACGGGCTGTTTTCGCTTGTGCAGTTTCGGTCATATGGGATAAGTTTTGCGTCTGTGCTTTTTGCATCAGCCTACTGCATTCCTCGAGGCGGACGGAGACTTCGCGTGCGTGCGGACCACTCAATAGGGACTTCGAGTTAGAATATACTTTTTATATACTCACTGGGCTCCACAATATAAAATTCTCGCTAGCTTAAATGATTGGTACTAATACTGCCGGACGAATTGACTCGAAAAGCATAACGCTTGCATCCTGAGAACCACAAAGTTTATACTGCTCGACCGGACCGACCGGAATAGGAGTCTATGTCACGCAAGACACCATTGGCGAAAATGGCTTACTAAACTTCGACACAATTTCTCAGAATCGCATTCTGCCGCAAGTTTTATTGCATAACTCTAGGAAACAGTGCTTAGTCTATGCCTAGAACGGGTTTTTATGTCTGGCCTAAGTGCCTCAATTGAGAATTTTGGCATGTTTCAAACGCACTATTTCATCCAGTTCGAGTGACTTATTAAGTTAGTTCATTTATCATTTTCAGTTTCATACGATTTCGATCGGGAAAATGTCCAAATGACACAGGAGCAGTAAAAAGAAGTAATAAGCTATCAAATGGGTGTAAATTTGAAGGTTGTGATGGTGCGAAGTCTTTTTGAACGATAATTGAAAAACCCCGTACTACGGCACCCACAATTGCTAAATTTTAGTCACTCACGGTATACTGACAATCAAATCCTCAAACCGGAGCAAAATAAACTTTTGGATCATTTCAAGTGCATTTTATTAGTAGGGATAGATAGTAGTATTTGTGGTAAAAATTTGAAGGAAATCTATTTTTGAGTCCGAGATCGAGTGGAACACTCTTAGGGAGACAGCCTCTTAATAACACTGGTATTAGTGGCTTATATTCCCTTTCTTAAAGAGATCACCCAGGAATCCTCCGCTGACTAAACTACTGGGCGATGATATGAGACGAGACGGGACAAGAATAGATGAAAAGAAACGAGAGGAGACGAGATCAGTTGATGTTTAATGGGATGAGATAGGATGAAACACGAGGAGATGAGACGACATGAGATGAGTCAGAGATAAGAAGACACGAGCCGAGACGACATGAGGTGACACGGATGGAGTTGATTCGAAGTGAAAAGTTGAGATGAAATGAGTTTACATGACATGCCTTGAGATAAGGTGCGGAAGTCTTGAGTTGAGATAAGGTGTGGAAGTCTTGAGATGATGTGGAATCACAGGACACCCAAGCATAATATTTGAATATTATTAAAAATGGAGTTTCAAAATATAAGACTTTGTATGGGATTTCGAAGCGAACATTTCGAGCAATACATAACAACAAACTAACTGAAAAAAGTTCATGAAACATTACATGGTGTTGTTTGCTATCCTTACAAAGCATTTTGAGCAATTTTAGGTCCACTTACTTAACTGTGTTAGTACGTGTATAATACATTGACAAGGAAGGAGTCATTTGGCCCGATTTAGCCACTATCACCGCTCGACACGTTTCGGAATTCGCTCGAATTTACCCACAAATATAGTTCAGGTTCCCATTCTGACTTAGCGACTTGACAAAAGGAAGACATACAAGTGATTTTCTCAAAACCAATTGCACATACCTCGTGTCCCAAAAGAATTATCCACTGCACAAAATCATAATAGCATCTCAAAATAGGCCGCCATGGATCCGTGAGGATCCCGATAGTCCCATTTGACCGCGGTCGGCACTGGACACCAGTCAAATTATGCCCTTATGGGGAGGGGCACGCTCGTTTTGGTCGTGTTACAATTGTAGTAACTATGACCCCGTGCGGACACAAATTGTTGCTCCAACGTAGTCTGGTTCGCGCGAGAAAGGTGGAATCGCTGCGCGGGACTCCGTGACCTTATGGAGAAAACTAAGTTATCGCAAGAAATTAAAACGGTCTGAAAACGTGTCAAGAAAAAGAGAAAGTGAACCGTGTGTCTCCTTCCTCCTATGTTTCTATTGATGCATGGTAAATTGAACATATTTACGTTCATGTACAAAACGTTTGTAATGCAGGTCAGTCTACTGCGTAAATTTTAAATACGTACTCTGCGTGAATTGAATGTGTTCAATTTTTTGGAATCGTCGATAGGTTTTATATATCAGATATATTTTTTCGAACCGAAGTCGGCAAATTCATTAAAATTCATATCCTCACGCGCGTGAAAATGTTTTATTTTAAAATTGTTGTTGTATACTATATCTATTTCTATATTTGCATGAAGCCGGTCAGGTAACCTACTTATTAAAAAACAAGAAAATATACACCCTGAAAATGGATATAAATTCAGAAATGGGAATGATTTATTTTTGCTATCCGCGTGTAACACGCAGCGATTTTCTCACGCGAACCAGACTGCGTCGGAGCGACAATCTTGTGTCCGCACCGGGTCATAGTTACTACAATTGTAACACGACCAAAACGAGCGTGCCCCTCCCCATAAGGGCATAATTTGACTGGTGTCCAGTGCCGACCGCGGTCAAATGGGACTATCGGGATCCTCACGGATCCATGCCGGCCTGTTTTGAGATGCTATTATGATTTTGTGCAGTGGATAATTCTTTTGGGACACGAGGTATGTGCAATTGGTTTTTAGAAAATCACTTGTATGTCTTCCTTTTGTCAAGTCGCTAAGTCAGAATGGGAGCCTGAACTATATTTGTGGGTAAATTCGAGCGAATTCCGAAACGTGTCGAGCGTTGATAGTGGCTAAATCGGCCAAATGACTCCTTCCTTGTCAATGTATTATACACGTACTAACACAGTTAAGTAAATGGACCTAAAATTGCTCAAAATGCGTTGTAAGGATAGCAAACAACACCATGTAATGTTTCATGAACTTTATTCAGTTATAGTTCGTTGTTATGTATTGCTCGAAATGTTCGCTTCGAAATCCCATACAAAGTCTTATATTTTGAAACGCCATTTTTAATGATATTCAAATATTATGCTTGGACTTCCTATGGTGGAATCAGACGAGATGAGGTGGGATGAGAAAAGATAAAAAGATGTCTGATTTATGAAGGAGGCCATGGAAAGGGAGGAGAGGTCTCTAACTGATATCACGCTGTTTGAATTTTCGTTGAACAACCAATCTCTGTCATCGTTTTCTTATCAACTTGTACAGTGTAAATCTGAAAGGGTCACCACATCATGTATTCATAGTCAAAAGGAACACTTAGTGCTGTGTTGCAAAACTCTGTTAAAATTTGCATAGCATTATCGATGTGTCTGGGAAAATATGGTAAACAATGTGAGCAAAGATGATAACTTGTGAAATATTTAACAATGAAATGGTACCTTTGAATTTTTGCCGCCTTAAAGATTTTATAATAATAAAAAAGATCTATTTATCTACGAATTAAGAGTAATTAAAACGACGAACGTTTGATTGTTTATCAATAGCTCAACCAGAAAACGATTTTTGTGGCCTATTTTGGTATATTAGGCGTTAAAAATGGATTGTCTCGAATTCAGTTTACACAAAACTGCCAAGATCAGCTTAGAAGGATGACTTCGGACAGTTGCAAGCATGTATCTTTCATTAGCTGAAGTCACGAAACTCTTAATCATGTTACGTAGCAGGAAATTGGTTAATTTGCATGCTACTAAGTTGCAGCACGAGTTTCATAACTGGAGTACACCATCATTATCAACTTTAATCCTCTCCATGCTAAGTGACGCACAGAGCTCGGAGGAGTACACCAAGGGAGCTTATTCAATGCGAGGTTCATTTTATTTAACATTTGTCCGTTTTCAAATTTCAATCTCACCTCGCAAGGTGGATTATTCCGACTCGCTTAAAATCATTAATTAATTGTTATTAATTAATTGCTATTAATTGCGCTTTTTACCTAACTGCAAACAAAATAGAACACACAATTCGCAAACAACATTTATGCTCACCTGATACCAAAGATACAACCAAAGCGAGGAATACCACCCGGAAGTACAGTTTGGGATCACAGTGCGCCATTTTCACTCGCGTTACTGTCATTTGAATCACTCGAATCAGACTGACCTGAGGCATGAAAACCCGTGCCATTCTGCACAGCAACGTTGGACGTGTTTGGAAACTGACTGCAGTTGCAATCGACCAGCGTAATGTCGAGCCATGGCATTTCTATAATGTTATCTTCTCCTTCGTAGTCGTCGTATGGCTGGAGGCTCACAGCAACGCTGGTTTGGTTCGTCACGATTTCGTAGTCGAAGATAACAAGGACATGTCGACCGTAATCGTCGTCGTCTTCATTTTCAAGCTAAGTAGACGAAAAAAAAACAAACATACACTTAAAATCTTGTCTCGAATACGTGTGAAAAATTGCTCAAAACAATGAGAAAAAGGCTTAATTTCTTCGATCAAGCGACCGCCGTTCGAACATTTTTATCGACGGGGGTTTACAAGTTTGAATTCCAGAACTTTAACTGGAAAAGGAAAAGGCAATTGAGCGAATAACAGCTTACTAACCTTGTGAATACAGCTCGATTTTACTTTAATCACGGCCGGTGAAGCCTTGTTCCCGAGGTCTTTCAGCTTGTCTGTTTCTACAAACAGACATAATCGCCGCTCTCGCAGACTTTTCGGAAAACTAACGTGTCCTAACACCGTTAGGAACTTACCAACAAGCTAAATTCGATGCCACGATGTGTGATTGACTATCAAAATCAAGACAGTGGACGTACAAGACGGGCGAAGCAGAGAGAAACGAAGCGTTTACATCGAGCAACTCCATGGTAAATGAGGGGTCACGTGTCAAACTCAACTTGATAATATAGTTGATCCGCGTTGCATCATGGGATACCTGCATAATCTTCTTTTGAGGCCCCTTTTGTTTTTATAGTTTTTTGAAAAGTAATGCGCTTCCGTAAATTAACTGATTTAAAACGATTTGAGCGTGTTCTAAAAATTTACCACGATTTGTGCGATAAATAAAACGGTTGAAATGCCGTAATTTTAGCAAGTTTCCGTGCATTAAGAGTTAATGAAAGGATTGGAAGAGTTTCTTTAACGCTCTTTAATGACCTTAATCCAAGATTCATAAATTCCTTGACAGTCGCCAAAAACTATTCAACCAGTACAGTTTTGCATTTTCGGTTTTCTCTTTTTTTTCTCTTGGTGCGTAAAACTGTCGAAACAGGCACACTTAATGCTTTGTGGCTGCGTCTTCAGTCTAATTTCTTAAATATGTATTACTTTGACGACAAGGTGCAGCCACTAAGCTATTGTAGATGCGCGTAGCCAGAGCGCCTGTTATTACGTTTTTAACAATTCCAGTATACATCCTCAAAAGACGCTGCCGCGATAATTCCCTGTTCTCCCATGATGCCCCGTTTCTCACTCATTGTAATCTTTGCGCTATTTTCTCAGATTTGGCTCCGTCGGAGTAATCCAAAAAGGGTGAATGTGCTTTAAAACGCATTTAATCTGAAAAAATAAAGCATCTTTGTCGACAAAGGTTAAATTTAAGGTGGTTCGATCGGGTTTTTGAGTGACGATACCTTTCAACTTTGAACAACTAGTGTACCACAGTGAACAGTCTAATAGAAAATCGATCATTACTGCTGTCCTAAAGAAAGATGAAAATTTTAAATGAGGCAAGTTTCATCGAAATCGGAGTTACCATAACAACGTTATGACGTCATCCCCCATTTTACATGAAAGCCAATTACTTGTCATCAAGGGACAATTCTGGAAAACCCTCGACTGGATCTTCGACCTGACATATTTGTATTCACGTCTGCAAAATTTTAAGAATTTCTATGAGACCGTTTTCGAGAAATTTTCGGGTGAAGTTTTTGGTGTTAAAAAACAACAAAATAAAACAATTCTGAACTGTTATTGAAAAGCATGTCCCCAAAGGCTTGATGAAATAACATTTTGGTATAAAATGAATGTTATATCATCCAACTACTTTGTGGGAAAAATTTAGGGAAATCGTTCCATTCGATTTTTAGAAACGTTGGCTTGAATATGAACTAGTTTAGCGTGTTACTCGACTTTTTTATCAAAACTGACCCTAAACTTATTAAAATTGTTATTAATGAAAAAGCGGTAGAAAAATTTTTTATTAACTTAGTTCTCAAAGAGAGTAATAAATATTCAATACAATCCCCAAGTTTCAACTTTATTGAAATGTTATAAGGCTGTCAATTTTGAGCCTAAATTCAGGAAAATATTGGACTGATTTTCACGCCAGTGGCTTGTTATTCTTTTTATACATCTCCATTGTTTCGAATCGGCGTGCAATTGTAGATTTCAGTACGTGATGAATTCATATAACGCTTCATTGCTTTCCGAAGATGTTCCGAAAGCGTGCTAATATAATCTGCCAGGTCAGTATTACAATAACAATGGACAGGGAAGCACTTGCCACACTTTCCACTCGCGACCGTCTAGCGGTAACGCAGCCATGCCGAAGGTTAGCAGTGAGCGCAAACGGAAAGCTGCTGTACTCAGTATAAACCGAGAATCGAAAAAACTGAAACGATGTGAACGCCAGGACCAGGTATGATCTTTAGTGTTGATTGATTGATTGATTTATTGACTGACTGATTTGTTTTATTTATTGTGTTTCGAGCGATTCTGGTCAATTTATGACGGATGGCCCTATTCTTAACTTTTTGTTGGACATTCTATATGTATTTTACATGAGTCTCAACTAAGACCGGCATCACCTAAAGCAGTTAAAAATAAAAAGAAAACAAGAAAACAGCTGCGACAGTAGCAGTGTAATGCTATGAGAAAAAGACTTCGGAGTGGTGCAGTTAATAGCGCATCACATTCAAACACTGGAGAACTCCTTCACCATACTCCCGAGGGACCAACCCTACGATCAAGCATGCCCCATAAGAAAATTAAAAATGTCAACCAGAAGTATGTAGTAAACATGGATGTATTGTCCACCTCTTTGCGTGAGTGCCAACACTGTCGTAAAGGACCTCTCGACCTGTGCAACATTTGTGAAGATGTCCGCGCAGAAGGTGTCTGTCCAGTGTTGAAAGTGAGGTGCTGCCACTGTATGGAAGTCAACATCATACGTCCAGCGGAGCACCATCGCATTGGCAAAAGAGGACCCCCAACCTTTGACATAAATTCCCGTTCCGGACTAGGAGCAATCCATACAGGATTAGGCCATTCACACTATTCAAGTCTCCTATCAACAATGGGACTACCATCGCTTACTTCTCGAAACTTCAAAACTCGGGAAAGAGAGAGCGGAACGGCGATAGAAGCTGTGGCTAAAGAATCATGTAATTATTTCATTGAGAAAGAAAAGCAGTTGTCAGCTTTCGGGCAGAGTGATGAAGGGCAAGTGGTGAAAGTCGGTGTGTCGTATGACATGGGTTGAAGAAAAAGAGGCCGCCGTCACGATTCTTCCTCTGGCGCGGGAACAGCTGTAGGTATAAAAACCAGAAAGGTTCTGAGCTATGCTACGCGAAACACCATGTGCCGGGTTTGCAATGAAGTCGAGAAGAACAAACAGGAACCTGGAGTCCACAACTGTCGAAAAAACCACCACGGCTCATCTAAGAGCATGGAAGCGAACGTTGCTGTACAGTTGTTTTCCGATGCTGTCGCCGGTGGTGTCTCTTACTCAACATATGTTGGCGATGATGACAGCACGACAGAAAGCCGTTTAAGAACTCTGGTTAATTACCCCATCGAGAAATGGAGCGACATTAAAGGATCCTAGTCAGGCACACCTTTGTTATTGTTTTGATCTGAAATTTGCGATCAAATTACTCGTCGAACGTGACAAAACGTCAACAGTTCAACTGGTAAAAATATAAATTGTAGCCTGAAGCTGAAATTTCTCGCTTGTTTTTTATTTTAGTGCCAGTAAAAGGGCTTTCGATTATTTTCAGCGCATTTTGGCGGCTGTCCAAAAACCTAGAACTCAAAGAATGTTTGTGTTCGTAAGCCGGCCAGCCTCCCAGTCCTCCAACCCAAAAGCAAACTATATTCAGCGAGCGCTCGCGGAATATGATTTACAAGCGAATCTAGAATCATAAAGGTTTGGAATCTTGTTTAATTGCGTATTCTTGACTTTCCCATCACCATGAAACACAAAAGGCGAATGCACGAAGGGCAGAAATGTTTTCAAAACTCACTCGATCACGCCGCTCTCACCACCGCTCCGAACTGCAGTTATTTTTAATTAGCGCTAGATAAAGCGAGAACATTTCACATTCCTTTCAAATAGAAGAAACTCTTTTGTTAATAGCTTTTATTTTCTTTGTTGTCATCGCACAGGATGGATATTCATTTCAATTTTCAAAATACATGAATTGCCATGAAAACAAAACGTACTGCAGCTAGCTAAGGTGTCGACTGTGGCTAACAGATCTGATTTACAAGTTTCTGTTTGCAAACCATTCTTTCTCCTCCTTCTCTGCAATTCCAGGGATTAGTTTATGGAAAAAATCGAAGTGCTGTTCTTAGGCATCGAAGGCTTTGAAGCTGTCGCTTTAGCGTCGCTACCGGCACTGCAGAGCGAGTCCCGCCGTCACATTTAGAGTGAGGTGCGGGATTGCGGAAAATTAATTCAGAGTTTAAAAGAACGAGGCATATAACAAATGTGCTGTTTTGTTATTCTTTTGTTATCCAATGAGATGCAAATGAGTGTGAGGCGTTTTTCTGCAATCCCGCACCTTAGAGCACATTTAGAAGACCAAAACATTTCAGCGCGTGAAGAACGCGCACCGTAATGAAGTAAAATGTCGGCGAATAAGCTTGACCAGCATTTCAATCTATTGGATACCTTTTGCTGGACTAGTGCAATAACCAAGAAGGTCCTTGAATAATGATTTCTTTCATAAGCTTGACTGTTTTGGTACTGCCACGCGAAGGAGAGCATAAACCGCTTAGAGTCCTGGCGTTGTTTCGCACATTTCACGAAAAAAATAGCAAACAACACCAAAATAACCAGCCAGATGTAACCGCTATTAATTTTTTAAGGCCAAAAAAGTGAATGGAGGCCCAAACTGGCCGTATTGGCGCGGATGTAACCGGATTTCAAGTCACTGTGAAAAAATCCTGATTTTAGAGGGCATAGAAAATGGCGGATTTCTCACTCAATGCGCGCAAAGCACTGTGGGTGACTAGGATCCTTTAACCATGTGAGTCGTACGTTAGGTTCTCGACTGTATTCCGCCAAGGCCAAGGTCAAAGGGCTGACCCCGACTGTGATACGGTACATTCAGAAATGTTTCACCTATTGCATCAACCAAAATGCGGGAAAACCAAGATCTTTGCAAGAGGGGCTATTAGCTATAGTTCCTCACTCATTTGGTGAGCACGAGAGGTGCAAGGAATAGTGCAGGTTCAAACAAGATCCAGAGAACTACACTCACAGCGAGCTGCCCGGAGCCAAAGATCTCAGAGGTGAAGACCTGCGCGCCTGCATTGAAGATGCTATGCAACCCTTCCTGTCAGAGGAGCCTGCTAAGAAGATGGCCCCAGTCGGTTCTTCGCAGCGTAACGAGTGTGTAAATAGCGTGATTGGATCGAAAACACCAAAAATTAGGCATTACGGAGGATCAGACAGTAACGACTACAGAACAGCAGCGGGAGTCGCCCAGTTCAATGAAGGCCACAGTTACGTCACCCAAGTAGCTGAAAAAATGGGTATACCCTCAACCGCTACTACCGAAAAGTACATGAACAAGATGAACAAGAAAAGAGAACAAGACGCCGGAAGAAAACCAAGCGGGAATTTAAAAGGGCAAGGCGTAATTCGCGAAAGAAGAAAAATCAAAAGACGCATTCAATGAAAGTGCGTGAGGGAGTACGTACGAAAGTGGTATAGGATTACGTTAGAGCGCTGAAGAGAAGACAGCTCTAACAAATGGAACAATAAGTCACGTGATCTCGTGGCATCCTTAACAGAACAAGAATTTAATGGCTATGGAGAGTTTATCAAAACGCCAAACAAACAAGGTTGTGAAACCCAACACCTCTCGGAGCTCACGGTCAGCAATCAAGATGGATACCTCCTTTTGGTATTTGATGTAGAAACAACAGGACTGGACCGTAACTCGGAACTATTGCAGATCTCCTGCATTTCACATGATGGCAGTAGAAATTTCTCAACCTATCTTTTGCCAGAGAAACGAACTATTGCTGACTCGACAACGAAAGTTCATGGTATCAGTGTGCAGTACAGAAACGGCACAAAAGTATTGGTAAAGAGAGGGGTAGGATTAACAGCTGTGTCACAGACACAGGGACTAACGGATTTCTGCCGTTTTCTCCAACGGCACAAAGAATCACGTCCTTTAGTTCTCGTCGCCCATAATGTCAATCGCTTTGACTTCCCCATCTTGTTGAATTCCTTAAACAGGAGCAGTTTACTTGATGAATTTCCGCCTTCTCAAATTATGCTCCTGGACTCTCTCAAGGTGGTCTCGATGGAAATGAAAATGAAATCTAGCCCTCTGAAATCGTGCAAGAGTAAGTCTTTGTCTGATCTGTAAGTGTTTCTTCTTCATGAAAAGTTTGAAGCGCACGATGTGCAAGAGGACGTTGCAGCCCTGGCTCGGATTCTTTTCAGATCGCCTTTAAAACTTTCTGTGGAAAGGCTTGTCGAAGATTACGTTAGTGGAGTAGAATTTGCGCAAGGGATGCAGTCCGTACTAGAAGCAAAGTCACGCAAGTCGACATTGCAAAGAATGGCCATCTCAGAGGGCATGAAGGACAAGATAGGGAAAGCTGGATTGGATCTAACGACAATGGAGGAGATTTACAAGAAGGGTGGTGCTAGAGAGTTGCTGGCGATATTGGCTTTGCCTGGGACCTATAAACAGATGGGTCGTAAAAATTTCAACCCAGAGTTACAAAGAATGTGAAAGTCCTCACAAAGATGATCAGCTTTTTTGACGAACCACATTGATAGCTTGGTCTGATAGTTTACACGCAGTGATAACACCTAACTAGCTTTATTTGTAGGAAAATATTCAAACGTGCTCGTCAACAATACTCACGACTTTGATTCACGATCGCAAACCAAAGTTCCGCTAGAAGATTTTCACTAAACGCAATTCCATGTAAACTAAAGTTAAACGGTAGCCGTGGATATCTTAAAGGATTTAATAACCAAATCAAACACACGAAGTTACTAGCAAGCTCTCTGTAGTTTGTACACGTAGTTCTAACTTTATCAATCAGTGGTACCAACGACTTCTTTTCATAGCATTATACTGCTCCTGCCGCAGCTGTTTTGTTTTTTGTTTTCATTTCTAAGGGCGATTCCGGTTTTAGTTGAGAATCCTGTAAAATACATAGAAAATGTCCAAAGAAAAACTTTAGAATAAGGCTATTGCTTAAAAATCGACCAGAATCGCTCGAAACACAATAACTAACTAAAAAATAAAAGAACAATGCAGATTATACCTGGTCATCACGTTCAGCTCCTTTTAGTTTTTTTTTGGCTTCCCGCTTTATACTGAGCCAGTGTTCCAGATAACAGAGGGGACCTAGTAGGTAAAAAATCCTAATAAAGCTGGCCACCTTGGCTGACAAAATAAATGATGAACCCATATCTACTGACTCGTTTAAATTCTTCGTTGACTCCTTGCCATAAAAATTATCCGGAACACTGACTGAGCACAGCAGCTTTCCGTTTGCACTCACTGCTAACCTTTCGAAACCTTCGGCATTTGCGAAATTTGGACTCACTGTGTATTGTTATTGTTATACTGACCTGGTAGACCATGGTTATTAGATCAGCACGTTTTCGGATCATCTTCGGAAAGCAATCAAGCGTTATATGAATTCATCACGTACTGAAATCTACAATTGGACGCCGATTTGAAACAATGGAGATGCATAATAAGAGCAACAAGCCACTGGCGTGAAAATCAGTCCAATATTTTCCGGAGTTTAGGCTCAAAATTGACAGCCTTATAGCGTTTCAATGAATTTGAAACTTAGGCATTATATTGAAATTGATTACTCTCCTTGAGAGCTAAGTTTAAAAAAAATTCATCTACCGCTTTCTTATTCCTAACAATTTCAATACGTTTAGGGTCAATTTTTGATAAAAAAGCCGAGTAACACGCTAAACTAGTTTATACTCAAGCCAACGTTTCTAAAGATCGAATGGAACGACTTCCCTGAATTTTTCCCACAAAGTAATTGGATGATATAGCATTCATTTTATACCAAAATGTTATTTCATCAAGCCCTTGGGGACATGCTTTTCAATAACAGTTCAGAATTGTTTTGTTTTTGTTGTTTTTTAACACCTAAAAACATCACCCTAAAATTTCTCGAAAACGGTCTCATCGAAATTCTTAAAATTTTGCAGACGTGAATACAAATATGTCAGGTCGAAGATCCAGTCGAGGGTTTCCAGAATTGTCCCTTGATGACAAGTAATTGGCTTTCATGTAAAATGGGGATGACGTCATAACGTTGCTATGGTAACTTCGATTTCGATGAAACTTGCCTCACTTAAAACTTTCATCTTTCTTTAGGACAGCAGTAATGATTGATTTTCTATTAGATTGTTCACTGTGGTACACTAGTTGCTCAAAGTTGAAAGGTATCGCCACTCAAAAACCCGATCGAGCCACCTTACAGCTAATTCGTGCCGATAGTACCCGGCGCATGCGTGCAGTCAACCCGTCCAGTGCCAGATAAAACAGGCATACCAATATGTTTCCAAAATGTCCGCTCGAAGAACATTGGCAAATGTAAAACTGCAGGGTTACAATCCCTTGCGCTCATACGAAGTACTTTCTTTAATATAAATAAGGGAGTTTTAACAGTAGTTGATAAATTGTTTTGTTCTTGTGTGGTTACGTTTACTTCTTAATGCCGTTTTAGTATCCTTGTATTGGTTTTCGTTACGTTTTGACAAATTTTGTGATCGTCTGAAATTATTGGAAGAAAAGAAAATAATTCAGCTTTTTTACCATCTTCGCAATTTGAAAGATATCATTTACCTTTGCCCGTTTGCGAAGTGTTATGATGGAAAATTAAGCTCAAAGCGCAAAGAATACTTGCCGTACAGTTCAGTTAAAACCATTTGAAATATTTTCCGTCAATTTTTCAACAGCACCAGTGTGCGGCTTGTGTTGTTGGGCTCCGTCTCAGATGGAAAATTAAGCTCAAAGAACACTTGCCGTACAGTTCAGTTAAAACCATTTCAAATATTTTCCATCAATTTTTCAACAGCACCAGCGTGCGGCTTGTCTTGTTGGGCTCCGTCTCTCTGATGCACTTGTTAGTGAGGTTTCAGCTTGACGTGACTGTCTCGGCCTTGATCCTTAACTGACGCACAATGCCTCTGAGACTAATTTTGTGTCCTCAATACAAAATGGGCGAATAAAAGACAGAAGAACAGAAATATATTTATTTTGGCGCTTTCTGATTGGTTAAGTTTTAGCTTTCCCACAACAGCTATTTCTAGGAAGGCACTAGCTCTGCCAAATCGCGTTTTAACCATCTACAACTTTCAAAACAAACTTACCAACACATCACAAATGACATATCGCTTACCTGAAACCAAAGAGAGGAGCAAAGCGAGGGAGACCACCCGGAAATATGGCTTGCGATATGATCACATTGCGCCATGTTGGCATGTTTCAATTTCGACCACGGAATGCAATCCTGCCGTGACTTCACTTTACGCTTGGCTAGCCTTTTGTTTTCAACAAGTACAGTGATTTACCAATTATTGTTTCTGCTGTGATGGTATTGGCCTCAGGATATTGAATGCAGTCGCGTAACTACAAGTTTCGTTTCGGTTCAACTCGTTGCTTTTTCGACGTAGCGGGCGCATCCGAGAGATGAGATAGAAAGAGATAGATAATTTATTGACAACAAATCGTATTGCAGCCAACTGGCTGAATTTTGTAATTTACACGGTTTAAGAGTTGAATAACAAATAATAAAAGACTAAAACTAAATCTCAAAACTATCTGTTTCCGCTCAGGGTTTTAGCAAGTGGAGGCGCTAAAACTGGCATTTATTTCGCACGTGTATCAGCTGAGATCAGAAAAATGCTAAGTCAGGAGGACGCCCAGTCCCTCTTTCCAGAACCGGAATATTATGGCATCAACAAATCCACGAGTTGGAGCTCGAGAGGACTTAGAGTTAAGTTCACGTTGCATGAGTTCGAGTCAACGTCCACAATGACAATAGGCAGTGTAGTACCCTATCTGAAAGCTAACCTTTTAAATTTCCCTAGCCTTGAATACTAAACTACTTTTTAGTAATTTAAAATATTATTAAATCTGTAGACGTTTTTATCGTTTCTCCAGCTCAGTTCGAACAGCGAAGTCAGGAATTTCCTGGCCCTATTTAAAGTTCCTATTTACCCTTTTCAAAATACATGTGGCGTTTCTGTTGTCTTCAAGAATAGCTTAATCATTCAGACATTTCATTCTACGCAAAACTTGTTCTATCAACAAAAAAATGTTTCAGGTACGAAAAATGCTTGAAGTAATCCACTGTTTTGCATTCGTCTTTGGGAAGTTTAAAGCTATGTTTAGGTTTATGGTGTAATGCCATTTTTTGTACTGTTTGGACAACATGGCCTCTTGCAATCTTTTCAGACCGGGCACTTTTAAACCTCTGGGACTGGAGGAAAGCTAATTAAGCCCTTCTCTCTTCAACAGCATTAACCCTATCAGGGTTGAATCTGTCCACGGAGACATTGGACGTTCATCACCTTTTTGAGTATGATGCGAAGCAACTAAGACAGACTCAAAGTACAAAATTAATTTAGAAAGGACAATGCAAGCCATAAAAATGTGAGCTAAATATCAAAGGAAACATCAAAAGGCAGTTAACAACAGATTTATCACTGCGGGCCGCACTTTGTCGATCAAACTTGTCGCAGAAAATTCGATCACGAGACTGAATTACGTAGTGGCGAGTTTTATGTTTATTTTTCAGTCGTGGGAACCATCTCTTCTTATTGGTAGGGTAGCTCTCTTTCATTCAGGGTCACTTGCTTAACCAGTGCGGCCAAAAACAGTGGGGTTTGATTCCGCCGTTAGTAAGTTAGCGGTAAATCACACTTTGCAAAACAGCTTAATCGGATGAATGTGTTAAGAAATGCCACTTGAGGTTTAGAATTTCCCAAAAGTCCTTCGCTTCTCATTTACAGTTCCGGTGGTGGGCCCGGCGCTAGCGCTCTGTTCTCGCCCGCGCTTCGCGCTCGGTCTTTGGGTTTTTCGCCCTTTCGGGAAAAAAATTCTGAGCTCGACTGCTCGAGGTTAAACCCGGTTAACCATTTTATGTACAAATTTTATTGAATGCCTACATGCAGATAATACATCACAGTGAAAAAGGTACACGTTGATATGGTTCGGTTTATCGTTGCTTAAACTTCGCATTTTCTCTAAAAGTAAAATGAAAATGAAACCTCCTGACTCTCCCGCTAGCAAAACTTTACAGTTCTTATTCCTTAGCAACTATGATACACTAGCTTGTACAGAAGACGAAGAAGAAGAAGACGAATCGCAGTAGGAACCTTAACACATGTCAAGTGCACTGAAACTATGAAGTGTCTTAATGGCTACTTACCAAGAGGAAGATAATGGATTGTTGGGTCAATCTGAATACTGTAAGGGTTATTGGGGGACAGAATGCGATTTCCCCTTAAATGAAAAAGTAATTAAATAGAAAGTCCATTTTATCGTTGTTTAGCATTTTTTGCGGTGGCCAGAAGAACGGAAAAGAAAAAATGCAGCCATTGAAACAAGCTTTCAAGCAAACATTCCTATCTTAATAAAACATAGATAAATGGTGAACAAAAGTTCACAGTACTGCGTGGCACTAATTAAGATGAAAATATAAAAAACAAAAGGCTTAGCCCTTCATCAGTGGCACTGATGAAGGGCTAAGCCCGAAACGTTTGGCTTTTTAAAGAACTTTTTTGGCACTTCACTATCTTTTGTTTTTTATATTTTTATTCCTATCTTACGTTCACGCACATCACAGCATAAAACGTACAAAGTTTACACCTGTTGAAGTTCAACGTTTCATTATTTGTGCCTATATCGTCGTTTTGGGACATTCCTCATCCTCGTCATTTTTTTTTCAATGAACAAACTAGTCAATAAAGCGACACCGTTAAGGCCGTCAAATTTCCCTTTGGTGCATGGTCTTATTAGCGAGGATCAACTGCCCTACTCTGAGGAGATAGTCTGCGTCGTCTGGAAGAAAATACGTTTTCTAGGTTGACGGTTAGTGCCAATTCTCGCACTAAGAACTTACTCTTGGCTGTCTTGAACGACATTTTGACCTGCAATTAATTTTAGACTTTTTATGTATGTTGAAATTATCTACCGTACAGTAGTTAAAAAATTGACTTCAGTTTGCAATTGGAATGCTATAAAACCATAGGTGCTTCTTCGAAGCAGTTTCTCATAACAATACCTATTGCACGTTTCTTGAATAAAAGCTGAATGAGCGCTTACAATTTTTACTACTTTATAGACTGTAAACGGTCAACTTTCAGACTATAGATTATCATGTGGGGAAGAGTCCAATTTCAGGCCTGGGCACTCCCTATTTCATCATACACCTCTTCATTCTGTGCTTTGTCTCCTCTTTTGTAGCCCACATTGTAATATCCTGGTACTGTGTTTTTGACTTGTAATGTCTGATATTCCATTGGTGCACGTGACTCCCCCTCCGATGGCCTGGGGTGGAGTTCCATGTATACATCTGACTCTGATACGTGGTGATCATGTGCTGAGTCATGCCTGTCAGTGGCAGTAGTGCACTTATTTAGCCTATCTGTTTTGTCAGGCATTGCTCGTCTCTGACGCCAGAAAAAGAAGGCATTAACAATAAGCTGAAGGACAACAACACAGGACAAGGCGATGACAACGGCACGCAATAGATGTTGTTGATCTGAAAAAAATATAAACAAAACAATTATGGCAAAACAGATAAAACTAAAAAGGTTGCAAACAATAACGACTTTTTTCAGTTTTAGACTATGCTTACACAACGTAGATAGCACTTGTTTCACAAAAAAAGCACACCGGGTGCGCCTTCAGATCACCCATGAGACGCTGATTTTGACACACGATTTTGTGTGGAGGAGTCAATACACTGTCTAAAAAGACAAAGAAAAAATCTTAAACTTTTCTTTGGCCATTTTATAGTTATTTTGCGGCGAAAGAACAATTTTGTTATGTACATTAGACCTGCCACCTCGAATTCCCCGTTATCTCGAACTGAATTTGTGTTCCTTGGTTGAGATTGTCCATCTATTTAATACCGGCTATATCGACATTTTTGTACAAGGAAATAGTTAATAATTTTCGAGCAAGAACATAAAAGCAAAGAACGTAAAAAAAGTTTATTGTTTTCAGTTTTTCTTGCCACATGCCTTTCCTACCAATACATTCCCTGTTAGAGGAAGTAAAGGAAAACTCTGTAAACCTCACAAGAGCAGTTAATGTCGCAGATTTTGTTTTAACACTCACTCTTCTCTCCCTCTATCCTGTTAACGGCAGCTGAACACTCCGGGCTCTCTGACAGTGTGATGTTGTACGATGTGGAACCAAAGCTGTTTATTGCATTACACACGTACACCCCATAATCCTTTGTTTCGTGAGGTCTCATAGTCAAAGTGTTGTTGATTATTTTAACGTCATCCTTGTCTGGGATCTCGTCATTCTTTGTCCACGCATAAGTGACTGGATAATCACTTGTTGCGTAGCAAGATAGTAAACACAGGGTATCTTTTTTACATATCACTGATGAGGGGGAAGCGTCTCCTTCTATGCTAGGTGGCACTGTATTAAAAACAAAACACACGTAAATAACCACAGAGAACAGTAGTGGGTGGGTTTGTCAACATATGGAAACAGTCGTGTATTTACATATTTGAGTTAGTCCGGCTTTCAAGGGGACCCGACCTTAAAATAAACGTTCTGGAAGGAGTGTGGCAGGATAGGGAAACACTGCCTTGCCGTAAGAGCGTTCTAGAGTCTGAAGATGGAACTGTTTGCATTTGCAATTAGCATCTGTTGCTTAGAGGATAAGATCTTGTTACTCAAAGGCAAAATCTCCCTCAACGACCAATAACATTCTCTGTCTTATCTGTCTCGAAAACGACCAGTTTTCTAAAAAGACTAGAAAGGACTTTGGAAGTTTAAACCAGGAAATTTAGGATCAAATGTTCAAACGAAGTTTACCGAGACGGTTAAAAATAAGCCTTCTTTGGTCTGAACCAATCTTAAACGGGCTCAACGCGATTAGCACAATACAATTTGCTAGACTCAGTATGGAAGCGAGCTTCGTAGTCCTCTAGCCCAAGTTGCCAAAATAAATTTTCAACGGGTTAAACGTGGTTTTTGGAGTCCCAGAATAAACCTCGAGGAATCCTTAAGCCTGTCGCTTCTTAGACGTCGATTATACAATCGACCCTAATGTTTTATCAGGTAAATTTCCTTTTGCCCCCGCCCCCCATTTCTTTTGTGTTCAAGTGAGAAGGCGGGCTGGCCCGGTTACCAAGGTTTGGGAACACATCGACTCCCAAGACTTCGGGACTTTATTGCATATTTGTTGCAAAAATGATTCGTTGTTGTAGTTAGTGACAGTGTAGATTCACGAGTTTTCACGCCGGCAACAACCACAAAAACGAGCAAGTCGCCACACCAGGTTGACCCGGTTATGCGGTTCAAATGAACAGGGCCTCCTATATGGGGATTTGATACGAAATTGCTTGTTTGTTTGCTTTGGTTTTTCTTTGTTGTTGTTGTTGTTGTTGTTGTTGTTCTCTGAGCATTATAAAGCATACCGGCGACTATCATGGTGGTAGCTGTACGACTTTCTCCAAACATGTTCGAAGCTTTACATTCATAAACACCTCTATCACCAGGAAGGACATCTTGGATGACGAGAATGCGGCCATTATTTTGGAACTGCGCCCGCGGTATATTGGTATCTCCGTCTTTGGCCCAAATAACAGAAGGTTCCGGATCTCCGCTGACATCGCACGTTAAGATTGCCAGTTTTCCGACTCCAAAGATGATTGTTTCTGGTAGTTGTCGAGCGACAGGCTTATCTGAGAAATGTGGAAAGTATTATTTTCAATTTTTTTTTATTTTGATAACAAGTGACCGCCTGGGTAAACTACGTACGTAAACGTAAAGCATGCATCGACCTTAACATATTCAAATTTGACAAAATGAGAGAATATTAGTGATCATAATAGCAATGCGATTGGAGCACACCGCACGTACAATATATTTTAAGCAAACTAGAATAGTCTCAATGTCATTAAAGATGTGTTTATTGTTCATCGTGATGTAAGATAGGCAAGATGAACGTTAATTCGTTTGTCTCACGATGGAATCGCTTTGAGTTGTTGATCGCGACATTTCGACTGCAATACTGCTAGTCTTCATCAGGCGATGAGGTCGATTGTTTACGTGTCGCTATATCGATGAGGTTTAGTGTCCTTTGTAACCATATTATGTTTCTCTGTTTCCTTGTTATGTTTATTTTCTTTTTTACTACTATGTTTATGATTACTTTCTTAGCTACTGTCGGCCAATCACAGAATGAAATGATATTACGGTATACTTGTAATAGTTTACAACTTACCGCCTTCGTTTGTCGTGACTACTTGCACAGACCTTGGGCCATTACCAATAGACGAGAAGGCCAACACTTGAAACTCATATTCTGTGTATTTACCGAGTCCAGTGACCTCTCTAGTAAGAGTTGAATTACTTCTAATGGTTATAACAGTGAGTGGATCTGAAGCAGAGCTTTTATTTCTGTACAGCAGTTTAAATCCTAAGATAATACCATACATAGAGTTTGCTGGTGGTAGCTGCCAGGATGCGCGAACACTCGTGGAGGTCAGCGGCGTCATCTTAAAGTTGGTGGGGGCTTGGCTTGGACCTTAAAGTGCAGCGTGTCAGTAAAAATACGTTAGCTCTATTTTACGGATACAGGGAAAGCTGATCACAAAGGTTCAAGCCAATGCACGAACCGTCGATTTTCGAGACCTTGGAAATAGTTTCAGCAACAATTAGAAAACCACATAAAATAACTAAGCAGCACTGAAAGAAAATAGTAGCTTAGGATGCCTTTAAAACCGTATTACTGGGATCAAGTTAGTTACCTGCAGGTTTAAGTACTCCATACACTTCTACCCTCAAAGCTTTGCGAGTATGATATGCAGTTGGTTGAAACCGGATGCACCTTGCTCTTGTGACGCCCACAATATTATGTTTTATTATATTGTTTCTTTCGTCATTACCGTTAAAGATCTGCAAAAAGACATTTTTTTACTTAGTAGCCGACTAAGAAGATAATTTTTCGTCACCTTAGCCACAATAATGCTTTTTAAACTCGTTATACATGTAGCTTACAGGTGATTAAAAGTAATTTTTTTCAGTTGATAATTAATAATAATAATCTGTTTACATAGCGCAAATTCAACTACCGTTTTCAAATGCGCTTTACAATCATAAAATAAGAGCTACGTATGAAAAGTACAATTAAATATATATTACGGTTATATAAAACGATGAAATTAATAATTAAAATTTAATATTACATTAATTATTATTAATCGCTAGAATAGCTCGAAACCTGCCTTACGATCAACCTTTGGAAATATCTCATGTACTCATTTTTAACTCGTGAAGACGCGTAGAATTGTGACGGGTTCTAGCATGTACAGGAGGAGAATATGGGTGGTTTGTCGGTTAGTCATCCATGTATACTTCGTAGTTCCGCTGACCAATGTTGGCCTGTGAAATCACATCACTACTTAATACTGCAGGCGCATACACTTGAAAGCTAAACAAAATGGCGGCCGGGTCTCATTCATTATTACTCGTGGTAAAATTGTCCACCCAAGCACTTGTTCGTCCTGGTCTCATCTCATCGTCGTCTTATTCGTTGCTGGCAATCCCTTCTATGTCTTTTCAAGGCTGGTTTTGGACTATTTAGCACCATTATCTTCGAGGTGATTCATTTGCAAATTTAAAAAAAGCAACGTTGATCTGTAAAATAATTCCAAGAAGTCGCGAAGCCAACATCCTAGCGTAAGGATTGGGTACGAAGCTGTGATGACATATTCGTTAACGAAAGTCTCAAATTTTTGCCGTCCACGCAAAAACGATACGCCGGCGTTGTCGAATCGCTAGACTTTGGAGAGCGATTTCGAAAGTCTCCTTTTTGGCCTGGTGACCGAAAACGCCATTTATGATAAAAAGAGGAGCTCAGAAAAGTATGCGTTTTCGTACGAAAACTTATACCTGTGGAACGGGCCTTACAGCCTTGCCGTGGAAATTTCGTTTTCGTTTTCTTTCAATTTTCACTTGCTTCATATCGTCAGTTTAAGGCTTCAGTTTAATATAAGAGCAGCTAGCTTGCACTAGAAAAACTCAAACTCTTCTGAACCAAACTAGAGAAATCTCTCTATTTACCCTATTAAACACAAGAGCTCTAAGAGTTAAATTTGATGTAGCTTACATTACATTTTAAGTTTGTGCGTAATAAAGTACACCTTGTCTGTACCGTTCTCTTGGTAAGTGACCCAGTCTGTGTTGTTAAGTGATACAAGCAACTTGTATTTCAAGGTCCAGTCATCAGCATTTGGATTTCCTTGAGTAGCTACTGCGCAGATAAAGAATTCATGTTGCAGGTCGACTTGTAGGTAGTCTTTAGAGTTACCGTTCGTACTTGGTGACCAGGCACCAGCCCCATTCAGTCGAGCTTTTGATGCTTCATGACCAGTTCGGGACGATGAGGCTGAGAAACTGTTGTCTGGAAAGGCGTAGCTGCTGGCCAGACCAAGTGCCTGGATTTGACACGCTAAAAAAGTGTAGCAAAAAATATGTAATTGATTGGCAAAGTGAAAAACCTACTTAATTAAAGGCAGAAAAACGCCTTCATGGAACCGGTAAAGCGCTGTTCAAACTACATTATTTTGTCTTTCTTCCAAGCTACCAAAAGAAGAAAAACAGAAGAAAAGCGAAATAACTGTATCGTGGATTCTAATTCTAACTTATCCAGAGCACCGGATGAAGCGCTAGCGGAATTATCAAAAAAGGTAAAAAAAAATTGGAAGATTTGTTTTCTAAGAATTGTACGACATGTAGTGTTAACGGTCTTCATCAAAAGAAGATAAAGTCTTCATGTACTATGCGAACTTAATTGAAGAAAATAGGTGAAAACATAAAAAAAAAGCTTTCGAGGTAATTGTAATATAGAACGCTAACATTAGCACGCTCTGAAGTAGTAGACATTCGACAGAATACATCTATGATCAACAAATCAGAGCGCGTGCTTTACTGTATAACATGTTATTATATGGCAAGCAATTCTCCAGTCTAAATCGAGTGTTCTGATTGGTTAGTTTTCGGTCGGGATTTTACAGTACGGACCATTACCATGGAAACGGTCCTTTTTGGATATTTTTTTTTTCGCGCTCCCGCTCCCGCAAAATTCAAACTGCGAAAATCCAAGAAGATAAAAAAAGGGAAAGGTTTGGAGCTGGTACAAAACAAATGAACGAGGTAAACTCGTCTGCTTAGAAAAAGCGCTCTTCAATGAACTTTACCGACTTTTTGATATAAGCAAAAGACTCGGCAGTGAATCAAAAAGCATGGTCAACGTTCTTCAGTGACTGTGTGTGTTTATTGTTTGTTCGTACCGCTATAGACTGGAAGCTGTAAAGAGCCGAGTAAATCGACCAAGACTCAAGGAGGCTCGAAACAGTTTTGTTGGGTGCGCGCAGACTGGGTTCCAATTTACCCGTGAGACTCAAAACTTAAAACGAACAAACAAAAATGGCGTCGCGCTCTCGTCTGGATTTAATATTTTGCGCTGGTCTTTTAAAAGCTGCGTGTAGGCAAGGTTGAAAACGACTGGAACTTAGGTGACAATTCACTTGAATCATGTCCTTTTCAATGTTATCAACGCAATCGTCAACTCAGCCGCATATGAACCGCAGTAAGCTTATATTCAGAGGCTGTGCAACTGAACTGTGCTAGAGAGGACGGTGACTTCATAACTCTCTCATCTCCAGTGAAATCGTACAAAGGCCCTAGAATAGTCGCCTTTTTACCATTAGTTTCTTTCACTGGTTGTTTTGACCTCGGAAGCCTTTTCTACGTCCAGGTCGCAGGAAAAAAGTCTGGCACCGTTTCCGTGCCAGGGCAAATTTTTCGCGAACTCCGATTCGTGTTTCTGAGAAAACATTCCCATTTAGAAAAAAGACAAAAAAATAAATTAAAAACAGGCACACACACACACACACGTTTACGGTGTTGTTAGCAAAAACAATGTAGACTACAGTAAAAGGTTTTTATTGTCTTCACCTCATGAAATAACAGGGCAAGAATTTAAAAGAAAAAAGTAGTGTAACAAAATTAAACTTGCAGTGAGCGAAAAAAATACCCTGTGAAACAGACAGATTTTGACTCAATAAAGTGACTTATTCATGCCGAAATGTTGACAAACCAGCCGCTACAAAGAAAATATTACAAACAATCAGGTGAAAGATTCGCTTTCTATTTTGCTGAAGTGGTAGTTTCAATCTCAGTTTCACAAAATTAAAAAGCTTACAAGAGAATTTCAAAACAATTCATTGCGCGCTATATTTTTATCAGCAGTCGGCTCGCTAAAAACAAGTTAGTTTCTTCAAGTTAGTTTTCTGGGAAATACTCCACATTTCCGGATAAAAGAAGTGCTCTCTTATTTGCTTAATTAAGTGATAGTGCGATAGTTTGGTGGTAATACGTTTTTTTCCGTAATGCAATAAGAAAAACCGACCTGTAGAATAATTTCAAAACATTACCGCGCGCTATCTTTGTAAATTCGTTTGGTACGAAATACTCCAAATGTTCGGATAAAAGAAATGGTTTCTATCTTGCCGAAGTGGTAATATTGATAATTTGACTGTTATTGGTTTTTTCTGGGGCGTAAACAATTCTTCAAACCTTCAAAGCGGTTCTTTAAATTGAGTTTTGATCAATCAATCGAACAAGTTTCATCAACAGAAAATTCTTGACAACATTGACACGTATCAAAGATCATCAAAGGTAGACAGGTAGTTTTCTCCTCGTTTGAATACATACCTCTATATAAGGGACTTCTTCAATGTATTGTTTTTATAGCCGGAAATACTGTCTTTTTGTTAATTCTGTCCTTGTGCTCATGTAAGACATATAATCCCGAAGTGGTGTCCATGTACGCGTTGCTCAATCCTGAACTCCGTTTGAAGGACAACCTTGCCTGGTTGTAGTATTTTCGAAACTCCGTTGTTTTGAAGATTTTCAAGCACATTCCACTTTGGTAGAGGTATTTGCTCTCCATCGCATACGTTTCCAATCTGAATCCTCGCTTAGGTTAAGAATCGTTGACATGTAAATAATTGTACAGTGGTATAAACAGTAAGCTTAAGTCCACCACCGCTTTCGAAAACATGATATTTGTGAACGAACGCTGCAATGTCTGCAAACATTTGGAGGTAAGTTCAGTTTTCACGGAGTTCAAATAGGCATTCCAGGCAGAAGATAAATCAAAACAAGTACAGAAAGCAGCCTGTCTTGGGAGGATTAAGACAATCTTTGTTCCCAAGGTGTAAAAGAAGCATTAGTCGCCATTCTGAGCGAAGTGCCGATGAATTCACTTGAGATAGAATCAATCTGCACGAGCAGGAAAACATTCCGCTCTATTTGGTGCCAAGGATCCAATGATTTGAAAACAAATGATGTAATGTTCTTCGACAAGCACCGATCCACCCAAAACGTCACCTTTTCAAACGTAAAGAAAGTCATCAGGGCGAAAGAAACGCCCTACGAAATAAACCTGGAATAAACAGACTTGAAACCGCGTGCCGAGAGTGGCGTGACAATTTCTGCGCATGCGCAATTGCCTATCTTGTCGTGTCGAAATTTTCAAAAAATGTAACTTAGGAAGAACATAATTTCGCTTCCGCGCGGTAAATTTTTTTGATTTTTTGCATGTTAACTCTTATATGCCCAAAGAGTTTTTCAAGCGAGATTAAAAAAAATTCTGTCGTACGGGAGAAAAGTTAAAGGTAAATTCTTAAAAAAGTGTTTTTTGCTGAAAGTTTTCGACAGAATTTTCTTTAACTTAATTCTTAGGTAGCTTACTAGAATCAAAGGCCGTATGCAAAATTTAAAGAAATCTCACCGTCAAATTTTCAAGCAAACTAAGGATATCTCTATTTTATGGTCATACTTCGAAACCCAACTGCGTTGCCATGGCAACAAATTTCTTAAGGAATCTACCAAAAATTGACACTTTGATATTATCATTATTTTGTAGCAAAATGTGATCATGATTGGCCAACTTTAACCTAATTATTTTAACTCCCAAATATAATGCATCGAAAAAAACAAGAACCCTTTCGAGCCACCTTAAAAAATAATTATTAAAATTCAGCATTAACAAAAGAGTTTTTTTCTCACAAGGAAAAAAATGAAAACTGCAAAACAACCAGCAAACGGCTTTCATCGGCAACTGTAAGACTTAATAAATTGAAAGGAAACGATCACGTTCTTGTCTAGTTTAATATTGGCCATCGCTTCAGTCAGCGCTTTCCACAAGAACAAATTAAAGCTACACGTTCATGTATTAAACTAACAGTGTACCTTGATTCCTTAGCGAGATTTTTGCTCTTGTAGTTGACATCCTTGAAAATAATTTGAGCTTGTTCACAAGACCGCTCTTGCTGTAGTTATAGCTCGCGATAAAAACAACTTTGTTAGGTGCGACGAAAATTTGCTCTCAGCATCCACAAAGTTCTCCATAAAGCCACTGAAGCAAACAACTTGCAGCATTTGATGGTGAGATAATTCCCAGTGTCTTTTTTTTTTAAGTTCGAGTGTTCCTTTGTTCGCATTACAGACTAACACGCTGCCACAATTTCCAGTTTGAGAAGCACGTTTGTGAGATTTTATCGCGGCCTTTTCATTATGCTTCTTTTTCCCGAGTTGTCTGCGCCCATAACGAAGAAGTATTTTCAAATAAAACTATCTTGTGTTGTAGAGGACGACAAAAAACTGACACATATAATAGAAGCAGAGCAGTTTTCGTTCAAGAGCCACGCAAGTTTTTGCCGATCGACAGCAACGATCATCAAACTGATTCGAAAGCCAGTTAAAATCGCGGGCTCCTTTCCTTGACATCGCGCCGGAAATTGACTTGAATGAACTACCGGAAGTGTTATTTGGTACGCAAAGTGATGCCATATAATAAACCACTTACTAACTTCACTTGCTCGGGACCGTACCGGGGAATATTGGCCCTTGGTCGTTTTTGTACGGACCTCGCTGAGCTCGGTCCGTACTGCCACGACCTCGGGCCAATATTCCCCAGTACGGCCCTCGCGTTCAGTTAGTAAGAGGTTAATAATTAACAAGGCGCAGCCCAGTTGATTATCGCTCAAAAGAAAATGCGGACAAGCAGCCTTCTCGTTTTAAGACATGCTTTAATACGCAACTAAAAGATTGCCATTGGAAAACATTAACATTGGTAATACTTATATATCCCTCAGTTAGTAGGCTAGCTGCGATTGGTTAATTTCGTGGGCCGTATTTTACTGTACGGACCGCAAAATATTGTGAAAGTCCAAGAATCCGATAACGGCGGTAGTTTTGTACCTTGAAAACTGAGTACTTAACTGGCTCATTTCTTACGAGGTAATTTTGAAGAGGACAATTGTTTTCAAACTGGCTTGTTTTCTAGCTTTCATTTAAGACGATTTCCGCTCTACGTTCGAGCAGTAAGTACAAAAATTAAGTTACCAAAAAAATACTTGCAGCACTGTCACATTTTGAGAACAGATAAGAAGAACTTATCGTTACTTTTGCTCCCAAGCTGACCCCGCGAGAGAAAATTGGATTTGAAGTCATCCATATTTCAATTAAAAAGAAGCTTTATGTCAGTTCAAAACAAAATGGCGCCCGTTTTTAGCATACTTTTACCAGATTTGAAATTAATTTTCTTGAGAATGCTTGAGAATTTCATCGCGGGGTCACTTGGGCAAGTGAACTAGAGTGAGATGTTTCAAATAGCATTTAAAATGTTACCGTGCTATGAGTAGTTTTTTGGTAAATATTTTTTGCACTTATTGCTCGAACGTTGAGCGGAATCCGTCTTAAAAGCTCTTTTCAGTACAGACCTATTCTTTCATCTGAAGTAAATGACTGGCGTATTGCTTAAATTACCTTAATTAATCATTAACGTAACAAAAATATAATTATGTATTTTCCAAATTTTGACGGTAAACTCGTCTTGTATACATAATCATAGAGTTGCATTACTCGGACGATTAGTCGAGCGGAAAAATGAGGATCCGTAACTTATATTAAGGACCAAGAAAAAAGGGCGCTAATTAACAGTTATTCGGCGAAGCCATAAATGCACCAAGTTGGTTATAATCTCCTCGTATCCAATAAGCGAAGGTGGTTAATTGTGTTTCAGGTTGTCAACTTTGGTAATCGCTGCTGAATTCTTTGGCTCATTTTTGGGTGAAACGTTTGCTTCACAGCGAAACGTTCTGAATTCGACATTCAATTTCTTTATTAAGTAAAACACAAGATTATTCAAAATGCTGATAACCGGTGTGCTGTCAACCAATCAGAAAGCTGGAAATTCATTAACCGAGACTGAGAGGTATTTAGGTCGTGCAGTATCTACAAAAATAAATATTGCCTTTAAAACGCGCTATTGTTCCCTATCCGACTGTAAATAACCACCGCCGCCTACAAAAATCGTTCGTTATTGAAATTTATAAGGCTATAACTGATCCTTTGAATTCCAACCGTTTTAGTCGTTTTTACACCTTTCTTCTTAGTGATCCATATTTGGAAGAAACAAGATCGGTCTTAATAAATCAGTCACTGTCGAGGATAACATACCTCTTCTTACGGAATAAACTTCAACTTCACAGAGCGTGAGCCAATCGTTTAGAGTGCTCCTAATGGTCACATATCTTCCGTACAAACTGGGGCGACAGAAGAATGATGCACCTTGTCCTTCAGCAACACTGTAATTACTAGCACCACACATGGGATTTGTCACACCTCCATTACTGGATGATGAACCTGATGGAAACAAGAAAACGGGCACGTTACCAATCACGTGTTCCCTTGTAACAATTTTCACCACCTGTTGGGTTGTAACGACACATAGCAATTTCACTTTTTATGACATTGTTTTAGGAATTTAGGAGGTTGATTACTTGTACTTCGCTTAAGTTAATGCTTTTTATGTTTTCTGAACATCTCCTATAATCTGAAAGGCGGATTCAGCTAGGGCATCGTTAAAAATGTAATAAAATAGATATCTTCAGTTGACAACTTACAACTAAAATAACTTGCAGAAAATGTTCTATCGTTCCACAACATTTAAGCTCAGGGCTTAACAAATGCCCGAAACATAAATAATTGTCTGGAAACGATGTTTCTATGGCAACTACATGTACGCTATTTGACGACCGTGATCCAGTAGTAGTTAATTGGTGTTAAGGTAAAGTGCAACAAAGTGAAGTTTATCGAGGTGAGTGTTTACCAATGTTTGAGGTTTCTTTCTATCCTGTCTTTTAAAACTCAAAACAAACAAACATACAAACAAAACAAATAGTACAAAATAACTTTCAATTTAATTACACTTTTGGGGTAAAGGGTTGCAAAACAATTGCAAAACAAGTTTCCTACGGTTGCAAAACAATTTAATTTTCTTATTTCCCCAAATGGCGTAGCCCACCACAGGATAGTTATGAAAAATGGAAACCAAAATTTGACCTACCCACTCTGATCTCAAATGAACTCAATCTGGTACCACAACAGTCTCCTCTGTTGACTACATACACTTCACTGACAGGCTCCACTTGCTCCAGGTCCACTCTCCACCAAGGGGAATTCTCATTTTGTGTGTGTGTACACGATCCATTATGATAGTTTGTGATGATTTTTCCATCCACTGCTCTATTACTATTTCCACCTGCACCTGTGCTTGACTGGTCTGTTGGCTTGTTATATGCCAGATTTTCTTGAAAGAAACAGCCATAACACATTGACATGATCGTTAGTCTGCCAACACAACTGCTCCCTGATTTCCAATGGGTAGAAACCTTCGATAACATTTGTACCAAATAACAAAGCAAAACAATGTATTTTTTAAATCAACACCAAGAAAATACTAGATGACGGCCAAATGTATGAAGAAATTTGAGTATGGGTGAACGGAAATTTTCATTGATATGCAGGAATGCCTCTGAACTTAGGTAAAATCGCATGTTGACATAAATACCCAAATAAAGTGGAAAAACTTTGTATGCTGACAAATTATGATTACAGTTCATCTCGATTCATCATCATGGACAAGATGGACAATTGCCAAAATGGACAATCTGGCCACAGAATTTGGAGGTCAGCAGAGGATACAAAAAGGTTAAGCCAAAAAAGTTTCAACAAGTAGAATTCTATATTTGTGACCCACTTACCAAGTAAAGTTAATTAAAAAAATTTATAAGCGAAATCTATATCTGAATATAAAGTTGAATTTGAAGATATTAGAGAGAACCGCTCCTTTGGAACCTGATTTTATTTGAAAAAATGTAGACTTCCACACAAAGTGGACACAAAACCACAGATTGCAAAACCGCACTCTCTCGTTACATAATTTGTCACATGACATCACAAGTGCATCATTGCAACTGCTGCAGGGATGGAGATAAGGGAACACTGAGGCATTGTTGTTAAGGTTTTTATTAGGAAAAGAGAGGAATTCTAAGAACAATGCGTGATTAAAGGGAAAAAAAGGGGAGAGGGACAAGAGACCAGAAAACCTCTCTGAGAGAAAAAAGGATGACTAGGGAGAAATGTTGACACCAATTATAAAAGCTTTTGGAAAATGTTTTTAAGCGTCTACCTACTTCAAGAAGAAAAATAACGCAATTTTCTTGTTGACGTTCAGATAAGTACGAGTATAAGTAATCACCTCGCGAGTAAACTTCCACCTCGCATAACTGTAGAAATTGACTGCCGCTGGTCCTGATACCAAGATATCGTCCGGTATTTAGGGGACCTTGGAACCGATAACACAAAGCTGATGCTATATACTGAATAAAAGAGTATCGTCCAACACACTCAGGATTGTCTCTGAAGTTTTGACTGTTACCTGTCGCAAAGAAACGAAATAATTATTGGACTACAAGAGATCCTACATATTGCATTTAAGGTAAGCAATATTTTTACATGACTGATACTGAAACGAGATTTATATGAGATTTCGTATCTTGCCTTAAAGAAACTTGTTTACTTAAGCAGGTTCATTCTGAGCGAATCCGATTATTGAAGCACTGTTTATCGTAGGTTTTGTTTAAACTTAAACAAGGCCTAAAGACATAAGCGGATAGAGTTCGTTTCATTGAACTACAGCCATGGCCAAGGCGTTTGGAGAACACCCGAAAAGCTTGTGAATAACACGCCAGTGGCTCGTTATTTTTAAGTTTCTCTTGTGTTCTTCCAACATCCGTAGAGTGTTTAATTGACCGTTAGACCCACAGAAAATGCGGTTTAAACTGCTTTATCGATATTTTTTGAATAACGCCGGTTAAAGAGAGAGGAATTTGAATGAATTCAGTGATCGAGTATCGTTTTCTTATCATAATTGCATGAAATTTCAGATTTAGAGTTTTATTAGTTGGCGATATTAACACTTTTAATACGACGTCGCATAACCTAGCGAATTGAACCTTACCTAAAAAATATAACAAAAATAGCACTTGATTTAAAAATACAGCGCGTTCGTTTTCAAATGTACACGCCGACCCTATTCTTATTATTCCTGTTGTGTCTGGAGCTGATTAACCAAAGATCTATCTTAGAAAAAACTTCAACAGCTTCAAAACATGGCTGCTAAACATGTTACCACATCAGATGCGGGTTTTTTTTGGATGAACTAAGCTAGCAAAGGACTGGAACATAGGATAGCACACGCTCAGACACTCCAAACGACGAGCATCGTTTCAAGAATCCAGGTATTTATTTATTCATTTATTCTAAATTTCATTTATTTTCATTACCTTCAGCGGCTCAAAGAAATATTGTATTATACAAATGTGATACCGTGATGATCTTCTTTTCTGTCCCCCCCCCCCCACAAAAAAAAACAACAACAACAACAACTTTCTTTCGTGATCAATTACACGTAGCATATGAGCTGAAGGCCCATTAGTAGTCTGTCTTAATAATAAAATAAAAATGCTCACCTAATGTTATTATATAGTTTTTACTTCTTTGCCTGATACCGTCAAACTGGGAAAACCTGTTAACAATGTGCACTTCATAGACTGGCACGTTATCTGAACCCAGGTCCACTCGCCACCAGCTTGGGTTGTCATTATTTGTATGTGAACAGTGTCCATTGTTAAACTCGGTATCAGAATTCCCATCCACAGCTTTCTCTGACTGACCTCCCGGGTACGTGGAAGATTGGTCTGTGTTCCTACCAGCAGCAATGTTCTCTGTGTAAGTGAAGAAAGAAATAGCCTCAGCACTTTTTAAAGGAAACTTTCAAGAAAATTTTTCCAACTTCCAGGGGGAGAACGCGAGGGGTACTAAATAATCTTGAACAGTGTAAACAAAGAAGCCCGCTGCCAAACTCAGGCAATTCTTGTACGTAAATTCAGTACGTAAATTATTCACAAGAATGTTGACCAAACCCGTTGTCTAATTTTATTTCATTTTTCTCATTTAACATATAGAATATATAAAAGAATAATTGTATACCTATTTCTTTTTAGCAAGAATATCGAATAAGCTATGATACCGTGTTTTTAGTTCCTTAGTGGTAACACAATTGCGTTACTTAATGATCCAGTATTAAAAGTGATGTAACAGCCCCTTGCAAATGATCTTGTTGAATTGAGTTCCAGATTTCACCTTTTTCTTTCTTATAGTCAAATTTAACGCTGTGGGTGAAAAATGTGGCGTTCAAAAGAAGAATGACCACAGTTACCTGGTTTCTGTCTCACTCCAAACACTTCTGTTCTCATGCAAAACTTATTGTGCTTTGTGTTTCCAACAAAACGCAGATATCTAGCTAAAATTCCTTCATAAATAATGTTTTTATTCTCTGTTTTCCTGTCATTATTTCCCATGAAGATCTAAAATCAGTAAAATAACAATCAATAAGTAATTTGTGACAAGTCTTTTCAAGGCATGGTAACGAAATAAAACTACAACATATAAGTCTGCGGGAAAAAGGAAGGGCTCTGAAATGGTTCTTTCAATTTAATAATGTTGTCCACGACCTAAAGACACGATCTTAACCCCATCTCAACTAAGTAACGACCTTTTTTGAGTATTCGACTTGGGAGCGTTATTTCATTCTTTTCATTTACATCCAAGTCGCTATTTCACTTATCATATATTCATTTCTCACTTTATTGTGGACATATTTGAGCCTGCAGAATGGCAGGACATGTGTCGCATTTGACCCTAGCTGTATGGCCTCGCTCACCACGAGTCCCCCATAGCTCAGTGGCTAGAGCATCCAACCGGCACGTGGAAGGTCATGGGTTTGACTCCCGTTAGGACGACTCAGAATTATTTTCTGAGTCTTCGACTTGAGAGCGTTATTTCATTCTTTTGACCTAGTTAGAGAAACTCACAACAAACGAAGCAAGAAGGATTAACTGTATGCATGTTGTAGCTATGCCGTCTTTATATGGGATAAAAATGTGAGATCTTTTATCATCACATTTCCAGAATCCTAAATGCTAACAAGTTCAAACACGTAAGGCGAAAAACAACGACAACAACAGCGAACATTAATACACATTAATAAGCATTAATAAACTTAAATTTATCCATTTTAAGATTAAACATACAATGGATTTCCAATGACAAAACTAGTACTTACATATCCGTTATAAAAACAGAAAAAAGCTGATATAAATTCTAAAACTGTAAGCTGATGACATACTAACCTTAACTTGTCCGAATTCTTCATAATCTGTCCAAGTTGTTCCATTTGTGGATACTTGTAGGGTGTAAGTCACCACCCACTCATCTGCTTGGGGATTCCCCTGAGTTGACACAGCACAGATGATATGCATTGTCTGTAGATCAATCTGTAGATATGGATTATTGTTATCAGCTGTATCAGCACACCACGATCCAGCATTGTTCAACCGGCCATTCATGGCTTGTGAAACTGCAGAAGAGGCAGTTATATTGTTGTCTGGAATGTTTCCGCTCTCCATTCCTAGATCCAAGTCAATGCACTCTCCTGAGATAAAAGACCAATAATACCTCGTTAAAACATCATCTTCTTGCAGTTTTATGTGCTTGAGTCACAATCACAATCACACGCTCTCTTCCATCAGTTAGGCTTAGTGCCCTATAGCAGCAACGGTGACAATCAGAATAAAAGCACGACACGCTGTTTTGTTTGTCAATCATAAAAACGTTGTCACTAGGGACTGAGCTCTTTATTGATCCCACTATCAACGGAAGTATACGAAAACACAGGTGCTAACCTTGCCTGACCAAATCTGAAATGTCTGGCCTCACACTTTTGTCGGGCATGGATGTCCATGCACAAAAATGGCTACTATTTCGTCTCCAAAAAGGGTGCGTTTTTTTGGCAAAATCCAAATCTGGATTCTTGAATCTAAAACAGATTTTGCGTTTTTTTTAACTAAAATCCAAAAACGGATCATAAATCCAAAGAATCCACACTTCGAATGAATTCCCGTGTAAAAAGTGGTCATGAAATTTTATGACTTGTATCATGATATTTTATGACACTTCATAACAAATCATGATTTTTTCATGAGGGGATTCGTCGGCGTCTCGACCGTTGGGCTTTTGAACTGCCAACGGTCGAGACGCGCTGATTGGTAGAAGAATAATGTAATCTGAGTAATTTGTTTTTGTTTTTAATGGAAAGGAAATTCTTTCTTTGTTGCTGAAACAGTATCTGGAAATTAGTTCGTTTCAGATGACATCCGCCATCCTTCTTTAGCTGCTGACCACATTGCATATCATGTTTAAGGCAGGTGAATTTTTTGCTCCACGCTCATACCATCTCAGTCTAGGATTTCCGTGGTTACTAGGCTAATTAAAGAAATTCACAAGCATGGGTGTTTTAAAATGGCAGAGTTAAAGGCCACTATTGCTTGGTCGGTGATATTGATTGAATCTATCCTTCGGTGTCTGGGAAACTCTC